>CAJJDM010000073.1:13374-327861 GCA_905182975.1 Paramecium primaurelia | reverse complement strand
TATATATATTAAAATCAGATAAATTATTTTCACTCTTTGGTTAGAATAATTTATCTTATGAATTGGTCAAAAAAATAAATAGAATAATTAACATTTAAATCATATTTACATACATAAAATTATCAATCAAAAATTAACCAAGTACAGTTGTTCTTCTATTTTTTATTAGATTATCAATTGCGGATTAAGTTATTATTATATTTATGCTATTTTTTAATTATTAGAAATTAGTCTAATAACTAGTTACATAAATTATTTCAATATAAAATTAATTCATTTAATCTAGAAATTAATGAAAATCAGATTGCTTAGTCCCAAAAACAAAATAGGACCCTAATATATCTAATTTGATAGAAATATATTAAACCAGGTATCTGGCATTGTTACAAAAACTTATAAACCATACATAAATGGATTGAATACTTATTTTCATGAATTAAATAATTTATAGTTAAACAGTACCTGTTCATTTATAGTAGATTTTTAAGTAAAACTATTAAGAGTTTAGTTAAAAGAATCATTCACTTATAGAAAGTTGGAAAAAGAGTCTTTTTAAACCAATTAGAGATGCTCAAAAAAATTATATATGATTCAAAATGATAGCAATTACAATTTTCATATTTTGAAACTTCTGTGTATTTAATATATTTAAATCATATTTTATTCCTTTAGGGTATCGACAAAAAATAATATTCCCCCAAATTTATGGAAGAGTTAAGAATTTAAAATAAAATATTAAATTCTTATAAAAAATGATAAGTTAAGAGAGTGCTGCTATAAAAAGATCAACCACTTCAGATTATTTATAAGGAAATTAGAATAAGCAAACATAAAAATACAATAATTTTTAATTAACAAGCTATATGATCAAACAACAATTCAATATAAATTACATGAAGATTTATAGAAGAGTTAAATAATTTATTCAAAATTTATGGAAGAGTATCATTTATAGGCTTATGACTTGAAAATAATACCATATTATTTTGAAATAGTATTCAGGAAACAAGTGTTTCCTTTTGTAAAAAAATTGAGAGCCTTTAGAATCAATTATTTTGAGAAATATCTTATTGAAATTGAATTTGTTATTTATGATTATTATTTTTTATCAATCTTCTCTAGTAGAAAGGACTCCATTACCTTAAAATAAAGGCAAAGAATAATTTGTTCGTTGATAATATTATAATAAAAAAAAATGGACAATTAATTTTTATTCAAAATAATTTTAAATTCCAATGATTTTCTCAAATCTTAACTCTAAAATTAAAAATTTATTTCTTATAATATTTAGTATTTTTTACACAAAATGTCCTTTAATCACGAAAGTTACCTTAAGAATGGTTAAAATTTTATTTTGTAAAAGCTGACATCATTCCCAAAAAAATTTCTTACAAAAAATTCAATGTCCATAAATTAAGTTTATATCCTTTTTGAATTATCCTCCTTTAATAATTATCATATTTATTTACAGACAATTTAGATAATTTGATATATGATTAATATATTTTTCAAAATAATTTACTTTATGAATTAATCCATAACATAAAGATGGTTGAGAAGAAGTTTTAGTAATGTGTTAAGGACAATTTAGCGAAAATATTTATATTTAATTACTATTATATATCAAATAAAGCTTAATAATTATTTAAACAAAAGCTAATTGAATTAGAAAATATTAATATAAAATAGAATCAAATATCATTATTTGATCAAAACAATTAATTTTTTACATGACATCATTAGGTATTATATAAATTTATGTAAATTTTCTTTCTCATAACCTTATTCCAAGAATTTGCCTCATAATGGTATCCATATGATAATTATTTGACAAAAAACGCAATATTTTAAGAGGCTACACGCTATGATGCTTATAAATATACAGAAAATTTTTTCAAACCTTTAACAACATTCACTACTGCAAATTTTATTAATTGTTCAAATCCACTTACAAGTTATATCACCTTAGATTAAAGCAACGTTGGAGTAGAATATAACAACTCGTTTTATTTTTCATAGAGATTTGCAATATCTTATGATTTATATTTCCATGGTACTTGGAATAATTAATTTGTGATGATAAAAATAGGCACCTGTAGTTAAACTAATTATTATACATCTCAGAATCCTTACTTTTTGACATCAGGATTTTGTGATAATATGCCATACTAGGTTTAAACATATAATTATTTATTCGTAACAGTGTGTTCAGGAGAGATGTCCCTTGAATCATCAAATAATATGGGTGGAATGGTTTCTATAAGAAATATTGTTATAACAAAACTCAAATGCTATCCTTCCTGCAAGACTTGTGATGGTCCTGCACCAAATTAATGTTAAAGTTGCTACTATGGTACAATATCTGGAAATATTTGTCCATTATGTCCAATTAACTAATATTATGTGAAATTTTTGGGATGTAGGTACTTGTGTGATTTTGACTCAGTACTATTTAAAAATGGATTCTGCTAAGAATACCCAGGTAATATATGATCTTATAAAGTGTATTATTTCTAGAGGACTAAATTTGAAAATAATCCATTTAATGTTGAAAATCTAAAATGGTCAATTAATTATGACAAAAATAACCTTGATAATTCTATTGGGCTTGACAATCGCGCTAATATATTATGTTATGGTGTTTTCAAATATAAATCTGGGATTTAAAGATTTGTTAATGAAATATCACCAGATTAAGGATCTAAATTAATTGGCTTTCAAATTATAATTGTAATATTTGGTCTTTTTCCAACGTAAGGAGGTATAAACTTCCAACTTAATAATACATATTTTGGTTCCATATTTAAGATCTCCTCAGAAATATAAACCCATAATTTGAAAATATTTGATGTGATTTCTTTGGGATAATGGCTTCCATATTCAAATTGTGAAAAATATGAATTGCACATGTTCGTTGATATACCTCCATATCCATTTTTATTTTCATCCTCTAGTAATTTCACGTATTTTATTTATTGTAACTTTTAGAGATGATAGTGCTGGATGGGGATTGGTTTCCTTAACAGTCTCTTCTGGATACTGTCCATAAAATTGTAAGGAGTGTGAAGTATCATTTTAGTGTAAAACTTGCATAGGCTCTTTATTAAGATATAGAGATGGTAGATGCATTCAGAATTGCCACAAACCATACTAAAAAGCAAATGACACCCATTGTACAGATTACGACGATGAAACCCCATGTATATTAATTTACAAAATAATTAGATTCCAAATTTTTGATATAAGAATATATTGATTATGCAAATGATCTAACTTAAAGAAATTAGTATACTTTACTTTCAGCATCTTCATAACCTAATGTAAATTTCTTAAAGGGTGTTGATATCCTTTATTCATATTGGAAAACTTATAGAGTTTTTGGTGGTCCTTATGTTTGGGCTTAGGCTAAATTTTAGAGAGTGCACGAAATACAAGATCCTCATCATAGTATTACTATAGGGTTCGATATATTATTTGGTCCAACCTTTCCTTAAAGTGGATCATTTATTTTCACTATTGAATCATATCCTACTGAATCTATTGATATTGGTATGGTCCCAAACCCCAATGATGATGGAACAAAAACCTTTAGAGTTTATTATAAAATTATCCATAATACTAATTCGTTAAATATGTAATGGGAATGTTTTGGTATTGAAAATGAACCTGTTACATCATATTGTGCATTTCTTAATTATTATATTGCTGTTCATTAATGTTAGCCATTTTGTTTATAATGCACAGATCAACATACTTGCACCTAATGGAATAGTACATACAATGTAAATGTTATAAAATTCTCATAATCTGAATGCTTAGGTAATTAATATTACAGTAGAAATGAAGTAAAATGTTTGACTTGCCCATCATCTTGTACTTCTTGTACTTCTCCTATTGATTGTTAAGGTTGTTTAGATACTTATACTTTAACTAAATTAGGTTGTGTCTGTAAAAAAAATCAATATGAGGATTTAAATTAATGTCATGATTGCCCTACTTTATGTACATAATGTTTAAATACAAATTATTGTATAGAATGCTTTCTTACTGATTTTAGAGAGCAAGTTAATGGATAATGTGTCTGTATGTAGGGATATTATCCATAAATCAGCAATTCAATATGTTTATAATGCCATATATTCTGTAAAACATGTAATGGCCCATCTTATACTGATTGTTTAATTTGTAATGANCGTAAGGAGGTATAAACTTCCAACTTAATAATACATATTTTGGTTCCATATTTAAGATCTCCTCAGAAATATAAACCCATAATTTGAAAATATTTGATGTGATTTCTTTGGGATAATGGCTTCCATATTCAAATTGTGAAAAATATGAATTGCACATGTTCGTTGATATACCTCCATATCCATTTTTATTTTCATCCTCTAGTAATTTCACGTATTTTATTTATTGTAACTTTTAGAGATGATAGTGCTGGATGGGGATTGGTTTCCTTAACAGTCTCTTCTGGATACTGTCCATAAAATTGTAAGGAGTGTGAAGTATCATTTTAGTGTAAAACTTGCATAGGCTCTTTATTAAGATATAGAGATGGTAGATGCATTCAGAATTGCCACAAACCATACTAAAAAGCAAATGACACCCATTGTACAGATTACGACGATGAAACCCCATGTATATTAATTTACAAAATAATTAGATTCCAAATTTTTGATATAAGAATATATTGATTATGCAAATGATCTAACTTAAAGAAATTAGTATACTTTACTTTCAGCATCTTCATAACCTAATGTAAATTTCTTAAAGGGTGTTGATATCCTTTATTCATATTGGAAAACTTATAGAGTTTTTGGTGGTCCTTATGTTTGGGCTTAGGCTAAATTTTAGAGAGTGCACGAAATACAAGATCCTCATCATAGTATTACTATAGGGTTCGATATATTATTTGGTCCAACCTTTCCTTAAAGTGGATCATTTATTTTCACTATTGAATCATATCCTACTGAATCTATTGATATTGGTATGGTCCCAAACCCCAATGATGATGGAACAAAAACCTTTAGAGTTTATTATAAAATTATCCATAATACTAATTCGTTAAATATGTAATGGGAATGTTTTGGTATTGAAAATGAACCTGTTACATCATATTGTGCATTTCTTAATTATTATATTGCTGTTCATTAATGTTAGCCATTTTGTTTATAATGCACAGATCAACATACTTGCACCTAATGGAATAGTACATACAATGTAAATGTTATAAAATTCTCATAATCTGAATGCTTAGGTAATTAATATTACAGTAGAAATGAAGTAAAATGTTTGACTTGCCCATCATCTTGTACTTCTTGTACTTCTCCTATTGATTGTTAAGGTTGTTTAGATACTTATACTTTAACTAAATTAGGTTGTGTCTGTAAAAAAAATCAATATGAGGATTTAAATTAATGTCATGATTGCCCTACTTTATGTACATAATGTTTAAATACAAATTATTGTATAGAATGCTTTCTTACTGATTTTAGAGAGCAAGTTAATGGATAATGTGTCTGTATGTAGGGATATTATCCATAAATCAGCAATTCAATATGTTTATAATGCCATATATTCTGTAAAACATGTAATGGCCCATCTTATACTGATTGTTTAATTTGTAATGACATATCTGATATCGAACATAATGGCAATACTTGCAAATGTCCAGATAAAAAATTTTATGAAGAATTTTCTAATTCTTGCATTAATTGTCATTCAACATGTTTAACTTGTTTTACAAATAATATGAATGGATGCTTAACTTGTGATGAAACTTAAAACAGAGTTCTTAAAGGATTAAAATGTGAATGTTCCGCTGGTTACTATGAGAATGCTAATGTTTGTTAGAGTATATTACATCACTATTTATTAGATTGTCCTGTGAGTGAAGATACTTCTTTGACATAGTGTTATGTTTCATGTGCTAGTAATATATTAATATGGCATTTTCCAGGATGTGCATCATGTGATACAGGTTTTCAATTAGTTAATACAGAATGTTAACCTATTTGTGGTGATTTATAAATATTAGGAAATGAAGAATGTGATGATGATAACAGAGTTTTAAATGATAAATGTTTTAATTGTAGATTTTAATGTCCAGCACATTGTCTAACTTGTAATATAGATACTATACTTCCTTGTTCAGATGTATGTGGAGATGGATTAGTTACTGGCCTAGAAGAATGTGAAGATGGTAATGATATATAGTTCGATGGATGCTATCATTGCAAATTTTAATGCTAAGCTTCCTGTACAAGATGTTTGATGGGTATTTGCTAAGAATGTGCTGGAGGGTGGTATATAGATCCATTAACATGGAAATGTAATGAGAGATGTGGTGATTTAATGTTGGTAGGAGAGGAATAATGTGAAGATGCTAATTAATCAGATACTGATGGATGCAAGGAGTGTAGATATTTTTGTCGGATTGGTTGTTCATCATGCAATTATGACACAGGTATTTGTCTAGCATGTGAATTCCCAGGATTTGTTCCAAAATAATTTTTTTGCTAAAATGATTGTGGAGATGGTTTAGTAGTAGTAGATCCTTATGGATTCTTTGCAGAAGTTTGCGATGATTTAGGTTGCAATTCTGATTGTAAATCCTGTAAATAAGGATACTTACTTATTAATAGTATTTGTGAACCTATTTGTTATGATTCCTTATTGGTTGAAAAAGAAATGTGTGAAGATAGTTATATTTTGCCCTACAGAGGATGTTAGAATTGTAAAATAAAGTGTTAATTGTCTTGTTTAGTATGTGATACAACAGGAAAAGGTTGTTTGTAATGTGATATTGGTTATGAAATAATTGATTATATTTGTTATTCTATTTGTGGAGATAAGATTATAACTATTGATGAGGAATGTGATGATGGTAATTTAATAATTGGAGATGGATGTCATTTTTGTTAATATAGTTGTTAAGATTCATGTTTAGATTGCATTAAAGGAAAATGTTTAAATTGTTTAGATAATTATGAATTAGTATTATCTGTTTGTTAATTGAAATGTGAAAACTAAATTAAAATTCCTTAAGAATAATGTGATTACATTTTATTCAGCAATGATGGATGCTATTAATGTTTTCAATGTTCAGAAAATTGTGAGATTTGTCAAAATGGAATTTGCACAATATGTTAAACTAATTTTGAACTTGATAATATATATAATAATTGCATTCCCATCAAAAAAACTAAATTTGATTTAGAAATAAATTGTGTATAGATGAAAGATAATTAATGTCTTACTTAAAATTAAGAATTCATAGATTTTATAACAAATCCAGATTTAGAATTTGATATATGTCCTTAAAATTGTAAAATCTGCAAATTTAATAATTGTATAGAATGCAAATAAGGTTATTATGGATAAAAATGTATATCAAAATGTGGAGATAATATTATTACATCTCAAGAAGAATGTGATGAAGGAAAAGGTCGTTTAATTAATCAATGTTCAAATTGTAAATTAGTATGTCCTGATTTTTGTAAACTATGCGTTTTTGGTATTTGTTAAGAGTGTTAATCTGGATTTTATTTAGATATAGTTAGCAATACTTGTTATTCTATTTGTGGCGATAATATTTTAGCATCCAATGAGGTTTGTGATGATGGAAATGATATAGAGTATGATGGATGCTTCTAATGCTAATATTAATGTGAAATTGAATGTGCTGATTGTTAATTTGCATAATGTGTTCAATGTTTAGAATCATTTTTCTTAGTCTAGTCCAAATTAAAATGTGAATCACTACAATCTTGTGAAGCTTAAGATGGCTTCTATTATGAGAGTTTCTCTAATAGTTGTGTTAACTTATGCGGAGATGGTATAGTAGCTGGTAATGAAGAATGTGATGACTCTAATATGATTCCATATGATGGTTGCAATGAATGTAAATTTCAATGTAGTGAACTATGTACGCTTTGTGATAAAGGAATTTGCCTTAATTAATCATGTCCCTTAGGGACTATCTTAATTAATAATTCTTGTTGTGGTGATTCTATATTAAATGGTGATGAAGAATGCGATGATGGGAATAATATAGATTTTGATGGATGTTCAAACTGTTAATATTAATGTAATTAATTTTGTGGTGTTTGTTTGAAAGGCATATGTGTAGAATGCATTTAAGGATTTGAATTAGATAATGAGAAATGTGTTGAAGATGAAGATTATAATAAACAAACAGAAAGTCAAAAACCTAATAACTTAAATTAGAACCAAAATGAGGTTTGCCGTCATGATGAATGTGCATTTTCTCTCAGACCTAGAATGAGATTATTATTTTTAAATTAAACTTTCTCACATTAGTATGTTGAGATTAACTTTGATTAGTAAGTTCAATTTACAGAATCACCTGATGAAGAATAGTTTTAGACTTTTGAAATATTAATTTAAGATTTGAAAGAATAATATTATAATATACAGCTTTATACAATTGTAGGTATCTCTTAAGATTTATAAGTTGTATAATATATTATTGATATAGAAATATTTTAGGAACTTTAAGAGAAACCTAATTTATAAGTTTTTTTGATTTAGAATGTTGTTAATTCCAATAATCAAACTATTATTTAACCTTAGCAATCTATACTCCTCAACTCTCCTAGAATTATGAGTGAAGAATTAAAATCTAAAGTGATTGCTATGAGTCAAACAAACAAAGCATTTATGATCACTGCTATTTCTATTTCTTTAGTCTCATTGATTTTTGGCGAAGCTTCTTTATTTATTGAAACTTTGAGCACACTTTAATACCAGTCATATCTTAAATTCATTAATCTTGAATATCCAGAAAACTTATATATTTATTTTTAAACTTCTGAAATGTTATCATTATAAAACTATTTATAGAGTTTGTAGATAGAATATGTTTTAGGCATTATTACAAAAAAAGAAGATAATTAAATAAGTACTACTGGAAAGTTTGCATTATATGATGTAGATTGCGATCTTATTTTAAATTTAATACCATAAATGTCCTAGCTTTTTATACTTTTAACAATAATATATAAAAGCAAGAAAATCTATGTCATGTACTAAAATTTTTTTTCAAAATAATTTTCAAATTATTAATTGTAAAATCAATAAAGCGTTAATTAGAAACTTATATACTTTTTCCTAAATGTTGGCTAATAAATTAAGAAGATCATAAAATATAGATATTAATTTAGTTTATAATTAATCATGCCCATTTTCTCTTTAAATGCTTGGGATATTTTATTTAAACTATTATTACAAATTCATTTTAATAAACGATAAAACCCAAGAGAATAATTTTAATATTTTAGCAGCCTTTCTATTTTAACATTTTATTTAATAATTGTTTTGTAATCATATAGCAAAAGTATCATAAAGAATTAATGTACTGATAAAAATTCCCTTTAAATTAGATATGCAACATTAGATATTTTTCGAACATTTTTGTTTCATATTGTGCTAGTTTTCTTTTAAAATTAATCAATAATTTAGTCATTATTAATAGCAATTAATAGCATTATTCATTGCTTTTTTATCTAAAAATATTAACAAATTAATAAATTAGATAAATTTGTTAACATATTTACAGAAGCTACTGTAGCACTTTTTAGTTTAACTACATATGTTTATTATAAAGAGAATTTATTTACCTATCAAACTATGTTAAAATTTGGATTTTTTCATATGGGCATCTTAATGCTCAGTTTAGCTTTAGTTTTTTGTAAACAAATTTTCAAAAAAATCTCAATAATTTCATCCAAAATTATTGAATATCAAAAAGATAAAAATATAAATAGACATGAAATATTTTGTTGACTATTGAAATTGTATTTTTTTAGTTATTTTAAATATAAATAGTCTTAAGATCTATTGTTTAATAATTTTTGGAATCATCAAAAAGTTTCTTTTTCAACATATTTTTAACATTATTTATAAATTTTTAAATAAAAAAGACATTATAGAATAAAGTATAACGTATATTAAATATTTTCTGTTTTTCTAGATTAGTCAAATCGATACTTATTTAATAGAAAAAAAATTTAAATTCAAAATCCATCATTCTAAATATATAGTTATAAATTCATTTTTTATTAAATATTTTGATCATTAAAATTACTTTTTAATTTTGAACGATTATGATATTCTGTTTATTTAAATTTCTTGTATATTTGAGTATGGATTTATTTAAAACTTCATCTTCAATTTAAAATGATATATTATTTTTTATTATTAAAATGTATATATTATACTTGTAGATTTTTCAAAAAAAGAGTCAATTTTATTATATAGATTTGATTAAATGATTTAATATTAATATCTATCTCTTAAAAAGCAAAATTACTTAATTACTAATAAAAAAATTATAGTTGAATCTAATTAATAATGAAGTAATTTTATTATTAAGATGAAGTCATCATATACTATAAAAATAATTAAAATGACAAAATTATAAAAATATATTGAATGCATTAAACATTATTATTCGTGCTATTCACAACGATATTTTGTTATACTCATATTCCTGAACTGGAAATAGACTTAAGTGCTCCACCAAAATAAAGGTGGAAGGAGGCTGTTCAAACAGTTCTTGATTTATATGGATATGATAATTCTTTTGGTCCGGTATTTGCTTTTCATAATAAATATTCTTTTGATGTCTTAAATTAAGATGACTATACTACAATAGCATAAGCTTTAAGAAAGAATTTCCCAGAACATTCATTGGAATTGGAAGGGATAATTGAAGTATTAAATAGACCAGAGATCACCTTTGAATATATGGCTGGTTGGGCATATTTTCATGAGATAGCACATATTACAAATTATTTTTATGAGTGCACAGGAGTTTTATTATCAGTAGGTGATTAGGTAATTCATGGAAGAAACATGGATTAAGCACCAGGATAAGGAAGAAATTTAGTTTTGCATTTATTTATTAAAAAGGATGGAAAATATCTTGGAGAAGTAGTTGATTGGTATTGGTTCAAAGGTGGATTTATTACAGCATTGAAATATAATGTTGTTACTCTTGAAGAAAATTGGAGATATGACAAATAATTAACTAAGGAATCAGTATTGACATATATTTAAAAAGGATTACCATCATTGACTTAAGTCTTTAGAGAAATTTTAATAAATGAAAAACTTAATACATTTGAAAAAGTAGTTTACTATCTTGAGAATTATGAAGTAGGATGTGCATTATATAATATTGTTGCTGGTATTGGTAAAGATCAAGGTGTTGTTATTTCAAGAGGACCATAGGAAACTTTACAAACTTTGAGATTAAATAGCCCAATTGGAATTAAGTATTTAGTTTAAACAAATTATGATCATTGGTTACCAGATCCAGAAGATGATCCAAGAAGAACAGCTGCAGAGAATTTACTGTAAAAAATGAAAAATAATTTAAAGAATGAGTTTGGTGTTTATGCTATTATGAATACATATCCAGTTCATAATGAAGGAACTTTTTTAACTGTTATAATGAATGCCAAATATAATAGATTTATAACATTAGGTTAAGAATCTATTACATTCTTTGATGATGAATGAAAAAATTAATATTTATAATTTTTAATTAAAATAATTATATTATTAAATAATCNATATTATATAGATTTGATTAAATGATTTAATATTAATATCTATCTCTTAAAAAGCAAAATTACTTAATTACTAATAAAAAAATTATAGTTGAATCTAATTAATAATGAAGTAATTTTATTATTAAGATGAAGTCATCATATACTATAAAAATAATTAAAATGACAAAATTATAAAAATATATTGAATGCATTAAACATTATTATTCGTGCTATTCACAACGATATTTTGTTATACTCATATTCCTGAACTGGAAATAGACTTAAGTGCTCCACCAAAATAAAGGTGGAAGGAGGCTGTTCAAACAGTTCTTGATTTATATGGATATGATAATTCTTTTGGTCCGGTATTTGCTTTTCATAATAAATATTCTTTTGATGTCTTAAATTAAGATGACTATACTACAATAGCATAAGCTTTAAGAAAGAATTTCCCAGAACATTCATTGGAATTGGAAGGGATAATTGAAGTATTAAATAGACCAGAGATCACCTTTGAATATATGGCTGGTTGGGCATATTTTCATGAGATAGCACATATTACAAATTATTTTTATGAGTGCACAGGAGTTTTATTATCAGTAGGTGATTAGGTAATTCATGGAAGAAACATGGATTAAGCACCAGGATAAGGAAGAAATTTAGTTTTGCATTTATTTATTAAAAAGGATGGAAAATATCTTGGAGAAGTAGTTGATTGGTATTGGTTCAAAGGTGGATTTATTACAGCATTGAAATATAATGTTGTTACTCTTGAAGAAAATTGGAGATATGACAAATAATTAACTAAGGAATCAGTATTGACATATATTTAAAAAGGATTANAGTTTTTTGTAAACAAATTTTCAAAAAAATCTCAATAATTTCATCCAAAATTATTGAATATCAAAAAGATAAAAATATAAATAGACATGAAATATTTTGTTGACTATTGAAATTGTATTTTTTTAGTTATTTTAAATATAAATAGTCTTAAGATCTATTGTTTAATAATTTTTGGAATCATCAAAAAGTTTCTTTTTCAACATATTTTTAACATTATTTATAAATTTTTAAATAAAAAAGACATTATAGAATAAAGTATAACGTATATTAAATATTTTCTGTTTTTCTAGATTAGTCAAATCGATACTTATTTAATAGAAAAAAAATTTAAATTCAAAATCCATCATTCTAAATATATAGTTATAAATTCATTTTTTATTAAATATTTTGATCATTAAAATTACTTTTTAATTTTGAACGATTATGATATTCTGTTTATTTAAATTTCTTGTATATTTGAGTATGGATTTATTTAAAACTTCATCTTCAATTTAAAATGATATATTATTTTTTATTATTAAAATGTATATATTATATAGATTTGATTAAATGATTTAATATTAATATCTATCTCTTAAAAAGCAAAATTACTTAATTACTAATAAAAAAATTATAGTTGAATCTAATTAATAATGAAGTAATTTTATTATTAAGATGAAGTCATCATATACTATAAAAATAATTAAAATGACAAAATTATAAAAATATATTGAATGCATTAAACATTATTATTCGTGCTATTCACAACGATATTTTGTTATACTCATATTCCTGAACTGGAAATAGACTTAAGTGCTCCACCAAAATAAAGGTGGAAGGAGGCTGTTCAAACAGTTCTTGATTTATATGGATATGATAATTCTTTTGGTCCGGTATTTGCTTTTCATAATAAATATTCTTTTGATGTCTTAAATTAAGATGACTATACTACAATAGCATAAGCTTTAAGAAAGAATTTCCCAGAACATTCATTGGAATTGGAAGGGATAATTGAAGTATTAAATAGACCAGAGATCACCTTTGAATATATGGCTGGTTGGGCATATTTTCATGAGATAGCACATATTACAAATTATTTTTATGAGTGCACAGGAGTTTTATTATCAGTAGGTGATTAGGTAATTCATGGAAGAAACATGGATTAAGCACCAGGATAAGGAAGAAATTTAGTTTTGCATTTATTTATTAAAAAGGATGGAAAATATCTTGGAGAAGTAGTTGATTGGTATTGGTTCAAAGGTGGATTTATTACAGCATTGAAATATAATGTTGTTACTCTTGAAGAAAATTGGAGATATGACAAATAATTAACTAAGGAATCAGTATTGACATATATTTAAAAAGGATTACCATCATTGACTTAAGTCTTTAGAGAAATTTTAATAAATGAAAAACTTAATACATTTGAAAAAGTAGTTTACTATCTTGAGAATTATGAAGTAGGATGTGCATTATATAATATTGTTGCTGGTATTGGTAAAGATCAAGGTGTTGTTATTTCAAGAGGACCATAGGAAACTTTACAAACTTTGAGATTAAATAGCCCAATTGGAATTAAGTATTTAGTTTAAACAAATTATGATCATTGGTTACCAGATCCAGAAGATGATCCAAGAAGAACAGCTGCAGAGAATTTACTGTAAAAAATGAAAAATAATTTAAAGAATGAGTTTGGTGTTTATGCTATTATGAATACATATCCAGTTCATAATGAAGGAACTTTTTTAACTGTTATAATGAATGCCAAATATAATAGATTTATAACATTAGGTTAAGAATCTATTACATTCTTTGATGATGAATGAAAAAATTAATATTTATAATTTTTAATTAAAATAATTATATTATTAAATAATCTTTTTAAATCAAAATAGAAAAAATATTTTATAATTATCTTTAAACAAATTTTAAGAATATAAAATAAAAAAGTAAACTTTAATATCTCAAATTCATTAATATTCTAATTCATATATCTAATATATATCATGTTGAACCATACTATATGGTTCATTTTAATGTTTACCTATCCAAGTGACCAAATATTATCCATTATTAGATATAGTGGCAAATAATAAACTATATTTGTATGTTAAAGAATGTATTTTTTCAAATTTTCCATCAATTAGTCTTAAAAAGTGTATTGATTTATTATGTTTAACAATTAACAATTTTTTATCTGAGTTATACCAAATAGGAGAATAAGAATAGTCTTAATTTATTGAGTTTAAATTAAGTCTTTATATTTCAGTAAATTTTTGCCATTCAATTTTATAATATATTAACATACCATCTTTCTGAACCAACACAAAAGATGTATTGTTAATAAATTTGATCCTCATTCCTATTTCTGTACAAAGTAACTTTAATTGAATTTCTATATTCTGATCAAATGAAATCAATCTTAAAATCTTATCTTACCCACATTATACTAAATATTTTTATTCATCATTAAGACTAAGTCCAAATATAGGTTTTTAATTTTGATCAATTTGATATTCTGTAATTAATTCTAAGGTTAAAATTTGGAAATTGACTTTAAATCTTAATATTTAGCCTTTCTATGTACCGACAATTAATTCATCTCCCTTCTTATTTAATAGCATGACTTTTATGCCTCCTTTATTTTGAAAACTTTTTGAAAGTTTCCATTCATATTCTTTTTTTTTCTCCCAAAGATTTATTAAACAATCTTAATCTCCTCCTGCAGAAATAAGAGCATCTGAATCCTTACTAAAAAGTAGACAACTTATTTCATCCTAATGTCCATTTAATGGTTTTTTCGAATTCATTTTTCCTCCTTAGAAACTCCAAATTATTATGACATTTTTTTTTGCTGTTGCTATCCATTAATCATCTTTATTAAAGCATAAAGCTTAACATTTTTCAGATTATTCTTCTTATTATAACTTAGTTAATTTAAGTTATTGATCATTAATACTTGATAATTTAATCCCAGAATCAATAATTTATTTTTATCCTTGACTCAAACTATTAAGCAAATAATTCAATTATTTTTATACAATAATAAAGTCTTATTACAAATTTTCTTCTAATTTTGTCATAAATTATCCTGAATAATTATTAAAATTTGTTTAAGTCTATGCAAAATCTATTGCAATATCAGATATTAATTTTAAATCTATATTTTAAGATTTCAAAACTTCATCAATGATATCAATTCTTTTTTAAAATAATTTGTCTTTATCAATATAAAAATTTTCAATATTTTTTTAAAAACGAATTTATTAAATAATAGATTCTATCTACTTTTTAATATCAATTCTTTTTTAGTCTGATTATATTTTAAAATAAAAAAATTACATTAAATATTATTCCAATAAATCTGTTGTTCTAACTTTTATTTTATCACAATTAATACATACTCTTCTATCTATAATATTATTATTATTTGATAGATCAATAAATTCAGCTTTTTAATTATGTTGAGAACAAATTATATGATTAGATTCTGAGTAATTTTTTATAAATTAAGATAATTTTTTATGAAGATCATCTATTTTTGCTCTTTCAATTTCAGAATTTTAATTTATGAAATTACTAATCAATATTGACGATCCTAATTTGCTTCTTTGAATCAGACTTTCGTTTAAATGAATCTAAAGTTTATCTTTTTCTAATGGTATCAAATATAATATTTATTCAGAAAAATCAAGAGCACATTACAAATTCTATAATTTAGAGATATAATCGCTGATGATCTCTGTTGTACCCTCTAATTATTGATATTTAATAGATATTTACCCTCATCACCATATAGTGAGTAGTTTGTTTCTTGACCAGAAACTTTTTGCTAATTTTCTAAAAAAGAGGTAAGTTAATTAACAAGTGCTTGAAATTTGTTAAAAAGGTCTTTTCTTTCTTCAAAATTAGACATTAATATTAATATTAATGAAAAAGTTGTTTATTAATTCTTAAATTGTAATTTATTTCTATTAGAGATCAGGAATTGTCTATATTTTTTATATAATAATTAAATGTAATAGATGTAATAGAATTAGATTTATTTGTATTTTCTTATACACATGTAAAAATAATCATTTATTTATTAAATTATAACACAATTTACATTGTTTTAAAGATTATTTTCAATCATCTTTGTCTATTATTTTATATCTTAATTTGATAATATTATATGAATTTCACCAAAAAAATAAATTATTATTATGAATATTCACTATCTCTATTTAATAAATAGGTTTTTAAAATTTATATCTATAAATATATTAAAAAAGAGTGATTCAAGAACTTTAATTAATAAATA
The DNA here is from genome assembly GCA_905182975.1 of Paramecium primaurelia. Classification (NCBI taxonomy): domain Eukaryota; phylum Ciliophora; class Oligohymenophorea; order Peniculida; family Parameciidae; genus Paramecium; species Paramecium primaurelia. The sequence goes on along the minus strand of CAJJDM010000073.1, from coordinate 311,154 downwards.
CAAAAAATAAAGCTAACATTTGATGAATAGTTTATAATATGATAATAATAATTTATTAATTTTGTTAAGCATGATTAATTACATATAAATTAAGAGGATAATCATAAAAAGAATAAATGAAATATATAAAATGGATATTCAATATTACTACTTATTCTATATTATTATGTAAGATGAATGCATCAATAAACAATAAAATAATCTTTAATATTATTATTATGGAATATATATTGATTTAAATATTATTGAATTAATGAAAACAATTATATATATTATTATTTATGTAAGTAAATTACGAAGCAATCATTGATGGTATTTCATATATTTTGATTGAATAGAGGCCAAAAACAAAATGATGAAATGGCAGGAAATAAATGAATAAAATATGTGGGAATTATTTTAAAATAAAGAAGGATATATAGTATATACAAAGAAGAATCCAGAAAATGGTATTAATATGAATAGATCTCAAACTGAAATTGCTAGAACACCTGAATAGATTTTAGATTTAGTTGCTGATGTCAATAAAAGACCATTATATGATGAAAAAGTAGAAACTGTATATTTTCCACATAATATTAATAGGCTCATGTAATTGAATAAATAGATGCCAATACAAGAATTATTTATGTAAGAATTAAACCACCTATCCCATTTATGAGTAGCAGAGATTTAGTTATGGTTCAAAAGGTTTATAAATAGAATGATGGAATATATATTGTCTGCTGTATTAAATATTTTAATATAATTAGCTAAATCAATTATTCATTAAAAAACACCTCCTATTAATAAAATTGAAAGAGCAGAAATGCATCTAAGTGGTTGGATTATTATACCATAACCAAATCAAATGACTAAGATAGTAACTCTCTAATGTTTTGATCCAAAAGGAGATGTACCAACTTCAATCACTAATCAGTATGCCAAACTCTAAACTGATATGATGAAGGCTGCAATAAAATACATTGCACTTAATTATAAATGATTAATAATATTAATATAATCAATTATAATATTTATTGTATAAAATTAGACTGAAAAAAGATTATTTAGACTAAAAACATTACAATATATACACTTTAAAATCAAATCATATAAATATACTATTTTATTTTAATGATATAAGAAAATCAGATAACTAAAACCTAAAGAATTCCATCTCCTCTTTTGAAAATAAATAAGGATTATAAATCATAATAATTCTCCTCACTTAATACAAGTCATTAATCTATTGATTAAGAATAATAATATCCTGAAGAAGGTAAATTATTAAATTTTATCATGGAACTTGAAGAACTCTAATAAAAGTCTATTTTTAATTTAAAATTGAATTCTATATCCTTAGAAGATATTCAATAGAAATGTATTTACTATTTTTTTATTAATTTAGTATCTATTAAAGATGATCCTAATAATTCTTAATTAAGAAGATAATTATAATATAATAAACATTATTATCAAGAATTTCAATACTCACTTAAATATGAGAATGTCTATCTAGGAAATAGTCTATAAAATCAAAAGATTTCTTAATAATTAAGAAGTAGAATGATTGATTGGATGATAGAAGTATTAGGAAATTATACTGAAACTACTACTAATGTAACATTTTTTAGATCTGTTTCTATTATGGATTATTTCCTATCTAAATCTAATACTTAATATTCTGATTAACATTTACATCTAATTGGAATAAGTAGTATGTTTATAGCCACTAAATTAGAAGATATATATCATATACCTTTGGAAGATTTTGTATAAAGAGTTGGTCATAATAAATATTCTACGTAATTTAAAATAAATCATAATTAGAAATAAAGTAAAAGGTATGGAGTAAATTATATTGGAAACATTGAATTATGAAATTACTTTTCCGACTATTCTTGATAGACTTTATAATCTTTATTATTAATGTTTCAGTATAAATAATGAGTAATAATAATAAATCTATTTATTTTTAGTACAAATTTGTAGAACATATTAGATGCAAGTATTTATATTTTAAAAATGTGTGTTCATGATTATTAGATGAATACATTTAATGCTAATACTTTAGTTGCCACATCATTCTTTTATTCTATTAGGGATTTTGTTATTTCGAAAGATTATCAATTTTAAGATTAAATATTAGATTAATTTGTATTTATTATCATTATTATTATTATAGATTAATAGAATAATATAAATATCATAGATAAATTAATTCGAATTTAATTAATGTCAAGTGAAATTATAAGAACTAATCAATTCATTTAAAAAAAAATATCCAGATTTATAGAATTTGGATAAGTTTTCTTGATTTTTTTTAAATTTTTATTCATTTCAAATAATTTATGCGTTATCTAAATTATTTTTAATAATCTATTTTAATGTTAAAATTAACACATTTATTAAAAGATGGATTTTATATATAAACTCAATATTCTGTAATCTTAACAGTTTATCATGAGTAGTAATTAAATTATTATTATTTATATAACTTTTGATTATTCAATTATTTTTTTTAATTATATAAAATAATAAGATATTGATAACTCTCAATATATATACTATAAAATAAAAATACAGAATAAACAAAAAAAAGATTGAAAATTATATATAAAATATTTTTATATATTAATTAAAATGGGAATGTGTGAATCACGAGAGGAATTGAAAGATACTTAATTTGGAAGATCAACAATATAACCAAAGATGTCAGAATATCCAAATTTAGATTTTTATAAAGGAGTCTACCCATTTTAACTTAATAATTAGATCTAATTTCATATAAAGCATTGGAAAACTTATAATTAACCATATCAATGGATTAAATTTTATTCAGATTTAGAATCAGATAAGCAATTTATGTAATGGCTTTATCCAAATTTCTTTTAATCATTTTTGAATACAACAAGTTTTAGATTATCAATAAAGGAAAGAAATAGTTTCATAGAAGATGAATCTGTAATATTGATTATTTATAAATTAGATTATGAAATAGTATTTGGATAACATAAAAATGTTTTAAAGATTCTTAGGGATTGGAAGAGATGAAAGTTAATAATTATAAATATTAGATCAATAATAGTTTGATCAATGTATTTACTCTTATACGTAAAATTAGGTAAGGATTTAAAGATTTATTTCATCAATGAGTATATTAGGTTAAAGAGAATTGGCACTTGAATTATTATAAGTTATAAAAAATAAATTGACAAAGAAAAATAAGATATATTAATCAAAATTTTAAGGTTTTGAGTTATTAGTTGAAGAATTAGATTTATCAGCACAATCTTTATTTTCAAAGAAAGTATTTCTAATTATTTTATAATATAAGAAACCTACAAAATCATTTGGAGAATATAAAACACATTATGTATAAGAGGATCTATTGAATGAGCCATGGGTATAGGCTTCAATATTAACAAAAGCACCAATAATAGTCATTTAAGATAAAAGGGAATCGTTTGAGATTAAATAAGAAGTTTGATGATAATGATTACTTTTTAATGAATAATCATTTTTTAGTTGATAAATTGGTATTTATTTTAGAATTTACAGTTTTAAACTTTTCCATTTTGAAAGGTTCTTTTTTCTCAATTCCTTAAATAAATGCTAATTTTTTATGATTAGTATCATAATATAATTAAGATGCTTTATTACCTTTTACAATTGATGAAGATAGTTTAGAATCCTTTATTAATATAATATGTTGTTACTTATGAATTTGCTCTACATTAATATTTATCTAATATAATGGATTCAGCTTAAATTCCATAAGAATTACCCATAACTAATTTCATTGGTGTTGATGGTCTAATAATAATAAATTGAGATATACCTATTTTTACGACCATATCTGAATTCTTCTTCTGGTAATTCTATAGCTTGTATGTTGGTACCTTTTTTAATTTTTAATCTGGCATCATTAGTTTATCTAAATTTATACATATCCTAAATAGATTCTAAATATTACATGTGCTTTGACAAATCCATTATGAATAGACTATTTGTTTAATTCAGTAAAATCTCTGTTAGGTACTTGATCTTGTGATTCTTTATGAAATTTCCAAGTCATTGTAACTGAGTAAGGATGTTTATTTACCTTCTTTGGCTCCTTCTTTATCTTTTACTAAAGGTTATCCATAGACAAAATCTTAATTAGGGAGATTGTATGTTGAAGGTTTAGACTTACCTACATCATCTTTCATCAATAAAGGATTGGTGTGATTTTATGAGAATGGTGGTGATGTTTACATTTTAATAATAAATAATTAATTATTATAGATATTGAAATCTTATTAGTATTATTAGAATGAATTTAGTTAATGTTTAAGTTAGTTTAGTAATATATAATATTCTTGATTATATAATTTATATTATTATATATTATTATGTAAATGAATTAAGAGGGAATTTAAGATGATTAAAATAATTAATAGAAGAGAAAGAATAGAAAAAGAGTAATTTCAAATCCAAATTAATAAACAGGTCATTGGAATGAATAAGAACATTAAACTTATATTGATTTTTTGAATATGCATAGATCTGTAATGGAATCATAAGACCAAAAGAAGACAAGTAAAATATTTAAGTTGATGAGTGAAACTATTGGTACTAGGAGTCCATCTTAATGCAGGTTCTTAATTTATTATTATTATTATTATTAGATCTCATCATTAAAAGTTTAATCCTTTTGTTCATTAAATAAAAAAGAGATAAAAAAGGAAAATAGAAAATTAAAATACAGTAAATAAGAATGATGAAAATGCATTCTTATAATCTTTATAAATTCAACATTAATTATTTTAATAATAACCATTGGTAATTCTCTAATCAATGTATAGGAATATTAAATGTTATAGTTTCCTTATTTTCCTTATGTTCCTGTATTTGATAATCAATAAAAAGAGGATGATAAATTAAATGAATAATAATAATTATATTTTCAATAATATTTGTTATTGTAATAATAATTACAATAATAATTGGATGATAAGAACATTTGTAATTTCAATTTTAATTTTATGCCTCAATAATAGTAATTTAATTTAAATTTTAATTACTTCCAATAATAATAAATGTACAACAATGATTTTTAAGTATTAAATTCATGTGATATTAATAATAAAGAAAACTAATTCGATGAACAATGATAATTAATAAATCTATATATTAATATATAATAATTATAATATATATAAATAAATGGAAGAATAAGCAACAGTTGAGAATGTAATAATTGAAGAAAAGATCTCAAAATCTAATGGAGATGTGATAATTAAAAGATATTAAAGAGGGAAGACTTTAGGTAAAGGAGGATTTGCTAGATGTTATGAGATTACTGAAATAGATACAAAAAAAATATTGGCTGCCAAGATTATTTAAAAGAATACTTTGACAAGGAACAGAGCAAGATAAAAAGTAAATTAATGATATATAGATTATAGTTGATATCAGAAATTAAAATACATAAATCATTACATTAAACTAACATAGTTTAATTTATTCATGTATTTGAAGATCATGATAATGTTTATATCATATTAGAATTGTGTACAAATTAAGTATATATATATGATGATATCTTTTAAGACACTCAATGAATTAATTAAGAGAAGAAGAAGAATAACATAATTAGAAGTGTAATGTTATATATTACAATTGGTCAATGCACTTAAATATCTTCATTAAAATAAAATCATACATAGAGATTTAAAATTGGGTAATCTATTTTTGAATGATAAAATGGAATTAAAATTAGGTGATTTTGGATTGGCAACTAAACTAGATTTTGATGGAGAAAAAAAGAAAACAATATGTGGTACACCAAATTATATAGCTCCAGAAATTTTAGATGGCAAAATAGGTCATTCATATGAAGTAGACATCTGGTCATTAGGTGTTATTATATACACTCTTCTTATTGGAAAACCTCCCTTTGAAACTTAAGATGTAAAAACAACATACAAAAAAATCAAAGCATGTTAATATACATTTCCTGATCATGTAGTAATTTCAGATAATGCTAAAAATTTAATAACTAAAATGTTAGTATTAGATCCAAGTAAAAGACCTACTTTAGATTAAATCTTATAACATCCATTTATGACATCTAATTCAATTCCAAAAACAGCTCATATTTCAACTTTAGTTGGTCCACCTTCTATGTCATGGTTATCATAATATTAATCTACTTAATCATCTTCATCTCAATAAAAAAGATTAGCTGATACAGCACCTTAATAATTAATGAAAGTTATAAGTTAAGATAGAGTATCACTTTTAAATGATGCTTAAACTTAAAATAATTTTATGAAAGATTCTCGAGCATCCTCTTAAAAATTAGTTGATATGAGAGCCACTTAATAATCTGCTAAAACATTACCTACAGGAATTATTAATAATATAAATAATGTAAATATTTTTAGATAAATTTATAGAAAACATTTAAAATTTAAAGAAATGAAATTTTTGTTAAGAAATGGGTAGATTATAGTAGTAAATATGGTCTTGGTTATTTATTAAATAATGGAAGTAGTGGTGTGTATTTTAATGATTCAAGTAAAATTATTGCAGATCCAAAATAAACATATTTTGAATATATTGAAAAATAATCAGATAATTAATAATATGAAGTTAATTCATATTCATTAAATGATTATCCAAAAGATTTATAAAAAAAAGTAACATTACTTGAACATTTCAGAGGATATCTTGATACTGATAGTACTGATAAAGAACCTATTGATTAATCAGATGATAATAAGATTCCTATGGTTTATGTTAAGAAATGGATGAAAACTAAACATGCTGTTATGTTTAGATTATCTAATAAAGTAGTTTAAGTAGATTTCACTGATAAAACTATCATCATTCTAAATTCTGATACAAAATCTGTCACTTACATTAACAAAAAAGGAGAAAAATAGAATTTCCCTTTAAGTACTGCTTTAGAATCATAAAATCATGAAATGACCAAAAGGTAATATAAATTTATTTATTATTAGACTTAAATATACTAAAGAGATTTTGTAACATATGTTATAAGGAACGTAAACTTAAGTAATCAATACATAACTTACTCTAACTAATTGGAATTAAAAATGAAATTATAACACATCATTCAATTATATTTAAACATATTCACTTATATTTATATATATATTTAATTATTTATATAGATATTTAATATAAAGTTATTTCTTGATTATGAGAGAAATTAAAATACTGAAATAGATTAATCTATATATATAAATGAAAGAGAGATAAAAAGAATTGATTATAATATATATTAATTAATAATAATAAAATAAGTATTTATAATTTTTAGAATAGTAAAGCTATTTAATACTCATATATTGTAATTCTGCATAAAGAAATGAAGTTCTTTAATGTTTGAACATTTTGCTTTTTATTTATTTCTTTTATTGATTACAATAATATTATTATTATCTATAATATTAATTGAAAAATTGAGATTATCGTATTCATTTTCATTTCTTTTATCCAATTTATTAAATCCTAAGAGTTTAATTTATTAAATAAGATCATGATCAATAGTTTATTATCTTCTATATTTTTATTAATTATTGTGATCATATTCTTTAAAGAGAGGAAAAAACATTTATTCATTTTCTTTACTATAAATATCTTTAGTGACTAATTCTCTTAAGATTAATTTATAATCAATGTTTGAAGTTAATCTTGATACAATAGATTTCAAGGCTTCTCTTAGATCTTTCTTTTCAAAATATTTCTAATTTAATTCAATAGAAATTCTATTATAATCTACATTTTATCTTGGATCAATTCTATCAAATAAAAATTTCTCTTTATCTAAATACATTTGATAAAAATTCTTAAAAATTTGAAAGGATATTAATATATTTTATGATTCATCTAATAAGATTAAGATTACACGTTTTAGATGATTAAATATATTTCCTTATCCTTCAATTTAATCAAATAACAATTCTTATAAAATATGAAAGATATTAATTCTTGTAATTTATTCAACATGAATTCTATCTTTTTCATCCAATTTTTCAATTTTTCTTAGATAAAGATCAATTAAATATTGTTTTATTTATGTTTAGTATTTTTCATCTTAACTTTTAACAAATTTACTACAAATCAATTTACTTAGAATCATTCTAAATTTTGTCCTATTTATAATACTAGCAACACCTCTATTCTAAATAAAAATAATTCTATTGTTTTACTCCTTGTAAGTAATATTCATATATTTAGAGTAATTCATCTATATATGTTATTTCATATTATTTTGGTTCAATTAATACATTCAACATAAATTCTAATATTTCATTCTGTTCTTATCTATCAAGTATAGGACAAATGTTAGACAATGGTTTTGAATTAAAAAAACCAAACCAAGAATCTTTTATTAATTTTCTAAATTGCTATTCATTATGTGCTAATTATCCAATCTTAGAAATCTAACTCAAAAATGAAGTTCTAAAACTTTCACTTAATCCTAAATTATCAATCATTTATTCATAAAACCTATAATAATGATATATATATATATACCATTTCTATACATAATCTAAATGAATTGGTAAATAATAGTCATAAGTCTTTAGATGCTCTAATACTTTTTGATTAGGTTTCATTATTAAATTTATTATTATAATAATACATTTCAATATGTATATATTTTTTTGAATATGAATCATTAATCTTATTCTGATAAAGCTGTTCCTTCTAATGCTTATCTTTATTATTCCTCTTTATTTTCTTATTCCATTTAATCTTCTCTCATTATATTATCTAAGTCTGTCTATAATTTAATCATAGCTGGACCTCTCTCAATTTCTTATGTCATTTGAAGATATGCAGTATTAAATTACTTAGCCAAATGATCACCAGAATCTTATTCAATGATATTACCATTTGAATCTGTCACTGTATATGAATATACACCAGCATTATTTGATAAATCAGTAACTTATCCAACAACTCCAGGAATATACTCAGCATGAGTTTCAACTAAGGATTTATGTTTTTTGGACTCATGTTTTACTTCTTCTGAAGTTATTTAAGCCCAATGTTCTATTCAATTTTTTAAATTTTATACAAGCTTCCTTTGGATTCAGATGGTAATCACTATCCCCTAAATTTACAAATTCCATGAAAGCACTATTGAATGTTCTCTTTTAGTGAACTGCACCATGTGATTTTCTTACGTGTCCAGCATATGCTGTTAATAGCAATGCGCATATCAGAACTGATTTGTACATATTAAAATTATTAATAATCGTTTTTCCACTTTTCATTTTTACATTATATAAATACAATAACATATTCATCCTTTTATATATAAAAATAACTAAATAATTATTAACTCTATTTTACTATTCTCTATTTTATTAGTAAATATTCCTTTAATATTTTATTAGATACTATAATAATTTTTATTTTTACTAATTAAAAAATACTATTATTAAATATCATAATATATTAATAAATATCTTATACTTTATATAATTTATTTAAGATTCTATTATTATCATTAAGTTTACAAAATACTTATTGTATTTTTATTATTAATTTTTATATTAACTTATTTGATATAATAATCTTATTATATAAATGATTATATCACATATATTATTGATTGAATAGATAATGAGTTTTAATTTATATATATATTATAATCTTGTTAATTTAATTAGTTTATATAAAATGCTAAATAACTTGAGATAAAACAAGTAGGTTTTAGTAATTATTTAGTTACTAAAGTTAACTCGAAAATTCATTAAGCAATTAAGTTTAATAAGCATTCTAATCAACTGTTTAGTTTGGCATAATCTCTTTTCTACTTTATGTCTTAATGGTATTGATTGTGATAACTCTGCTTATTTCTATTGTTGTTGCCAATAAATATAGATAATCCTAATAATTACTTTTAGTAGGAATTTTGTTAATTCCTTTGCTAATAGTTCTTTTTGGATGTACATTGTACATCTTATTTTAATTTTCTGAAGCAAAAGAAAGAATGAATAAAATACCTTAAGAAAAGTATTTGAATAGATAGATGTACTAATCATCAATTAAATTTCTGTTTTTCTATACAAACTAATCTAAATTTACTGCAATAAGATTGACATATTTATATATTGTATTTGCAATCTCTATACTAATTCAAAATTTAGCATTTTTATCAAAAGATGAATATAATGATGATGAAGATTATAAGGATCTTGATGAAACTAACAATAATAATAATAATAATAATGATGATACAATTAATTACTAAACAAGAACATAAAATAATGGAAATTTATTATTTCCTTTAATTATCTTATGTTCAATTTTAGCTTTCATTTTCTTTATTTATGAAATCTTGAAAATTGCATTAACAATCTATTTTAAATGTAGAAATCAGTCTATTCCTCCATATTAATATAATGATACAAATTTAAGTAATTTTATACTTAATTAATAGATATACTAAAAGTTATTAGATGGAGTAAAGCATTTTGTGGTATCTTTCTTGTGAATAATATTGGCAAGATGATGATCTTATGTACAATATTTATTACTCCCAATTCAACTTCATATATCTTAATAGGTTCTAATCTATATTATCATTTCTTTATGGCAACTTTAGTAAATGCATTATTCAATGAAATTTCTGCAAGTAAATTATATATATTATATTTTATATAGTATAAAGACCTCCTTAAAATGATAGTTCTATATTTATAAATCATTAAATATTAATAGATTCAAAATTAAAAAGTATGAACACTAAAAAAGTATTTTAATTTTTATTATTAACATCATTTATTTTTACAATTATAGGAACATGTATATTTAGAATAGAAATGGATACATAAAATGGAATCATAAATTTTGATATATTCATTTTCTATGATTGTGCAATAACTTAATTAATATTATTAGGATTAGCTAATCTTAAATATTTGATTATTCCATATTTTAATAAGGGAAATAGCAATATTATACATTAAATATAAGTTATTGAAGATTAATAATAATAAACAATTGAAAATTAATAAATAAGATTATCAACAGAATAAGCTTAATTAGAAATGATTTTAAGATCATAAAATGATGATAATTATGATAATTCAAGAAATAGACCTCCATTTAAAAAAGTCAAAAATATTGATTTTATTATTTAAAATGAAAATGAAAAATCAGACTGTATAATTTGTTTGCAACCAATGATATTTAATTTAGATGATCCTATATTATAATTGAATTGTCATAATACTCATATCTTCCATAAGAAATGTATCACAGATTGGCTTATTTAAAATAAAAAATGTCCATTATGTAATACTCAAATTTTATGATATTATTATTTATATCATATTTTAACATTAGAATCAATAAATACATATTATTATATAGAATATATGTTAAATCAAATGTGATTAAATATATATTATTATAATAATTTTAATGAATACAGAAAGTCAAGCAATTGATCTAAACCGAAGAATATTAAAATCCAGTTTAACAAGATAATTTACAAGATCTCCAACTAGATCAAGAAAAAGAATTATTTCATTACCTCCATTAGAAGCAGCATAAAATTAATATTAGAAATTGAAACAACGTAATATTTCTTATCATAAAGAGAGTCCAAGAGAAGTATTTATATTTATTATCAGTGTTGTAAGGTTTAATCTGTTTGACCATTAGAGAATTAAATGGTTTATGTTTGAATACTTGTCGATATACCAAAGCTAAAGAAGAGAAAAAATATTTTTTAAATAACAAATATTTTGATTCTTGTTTTAATGCAATGAACAAAAGGAAATTCCAATTATTTAATAAATGATTCTAGATGTATCTCATATTAATATTAATTCATATTATGATATACATAAACAATATACATTCAATCAGTTACTTTCATAAACTATCAACAGCACTACTGATTTAATCGATCTTAGATAAATCAACTTAATAAATTCTTGAAATTTTTAAAACTTCTTATTTATAGATTTTTAAATTATTATCTAAAATTAAGGATAAATTAATTATTAACAAGAAATTTAGAAATAAGAGTCAAATTATAGTAACCAAAAATATTACAAAAAATAGGATCAAATCAATATTCGATTTTAATATGTATATTCATTGTCTAATGATATTAATTATCTAAATGAAATAATAAATTCAAAGTGTAAATATTTGTCATTATATAATAACATTTTAGCTCCTCATTTTATTTAATTTTACAATTATTTCTAATATCTCTTTTATTCTTCTTTTATTGTAGCTTATTCATCTGTAATAAAAAATTCTCTTTTTTTTATCTAAACTAGTTAATTAAATTTAAATTCAATATCTTAAAATGAATTCATTTTATCATTGTAATTAATATAGTATTTATATTTTAAGATTATTATTATTGCTTTAATGATAAATAAGATATCTAAAATATTCTTAAAATATTTTTATACATTTCACATAACAATATTTGAATTTTGTTGATTAGATAGCATTTGTGATTTACTAATGCATGAATCACATTACTTGAAATTAATTTTTTGATATTTTTCTATTTTATTAATTTTATAATTATGAAAAACTTCATTGTTTTTGAGAAGTTGGGGGAAGGTAATATTATATTCAATTATATAATCTAGGATCTTTTTCTACAGTATTAAAGGTTAAAAGATAATCGGATCAATAAGAATATGCAATGAAAAAAGTAAGGATGGGACAATTAAAAGAGAAAGAGAAAGAGAATTCATTAAATGAAATTCGGATATTGGCTAGCATATAACATCCTAATATAATAGCTTATAAAGAAGCATTCTATGATGAATAATCTTAATGTTTATGCATTGTAATGGAATATGCAGATTAAGGGGATTTATAATAACATATCTAATAACATATTAAACATAAACAATACTTTTAGGAAATAGAAATCTGGAAAATGATTTATTAAGTCTTACTAGGTATTTAAATTACCTAATTTATAGCTTTACGAAAGTTACATTAGATGAAGATTTTACATCGTGATTTAAAGTCAGCCAATGTATTTATTCATTAAAATAACTATAAACTTGGAGACATGAATGTTTCTAAAGTTGCCAAAAAAGACTTAGTATATACGTAAACAGGAACACCATATTATGCAAGTCCTGAAGTATGGAGAGATTAACCTTATGATACTAAAAGTGATATTTGGAGTTTGGGTTGTGTAGCATATGAAATGGCTACACTTAAACCTCCATTTAGAGCCTAAAATATGGAAAGATTGTATAAAAAAGTATAGAAAGGATTATTTGAACGAATTCCATCAAAATTTAGTGGAGAATTAATGACTATTATTGGATTATGTTTACAAGTTCATAGCAAATCTAGACCTTCATGTATTCAGTTATTAAGCAATCCTATTCTATTGAGGAATGCTAGACAATTTATTATTGAAAGTAGAATTTCTTAATAAGCTTAATCATCTTAGAATGTTTCAAATATACTTTTGTAGACTATTAAATTACCTAAAAATTTGAAATATCTTAAAGAGAAACTTCCTAAATCAAAATACATTGTTGAAAATGCAAATCAATCTTATGATGAATCTTTAGTAAATAGTTCTTTTCTACCTAAAATTAATAATCAAAAAGAAATTAGACTTAATAGTTCTGTTCCACCATTAAAAAGTGATAGATATCAATAGTAACTATAAATGTCATAAATCTATTCTTAATATGAGGATAGATCTAAATATATTGCTAATTCAGTCTAAATGCTTGAGATAGAAAGAATCAGACAAAAGAAATTACTCAAAAAATAATAAAATTTAAAAATAAGTATTATTCATCAGAATGCTATACCTTATATCAATTGTTCTTCTTCTTAAATTCAAAATTTATATTAAAACAAACTATCAAATAATGAATAAAATCAATAGAAGTACAATTCAGAAACTCCTAAACCAATTTGGTGGGGATGATTCAATGTTTTTTTTTATTTATCTTAGATGAAGAAATATACATGAAATTATTATTTAAAATAGATGATTGAATTGAGAAATTTCAATTATTTATCTGATATATATTTTAAATTTTAAATATATTCTATTTTCTAGCTTGATTTATTGATAATTAAATAAAGTATTATTTATATATATTGTATTGATATTGTAAATTTTAATATGAAAAAGATGTGATTAAACATCTTATTTATTAAATATCAATAAACTTTATCAAAATTAATTCATAATTATTTAATATTGCATTCTAAATGGAAATCATATATCCTGAACCTGACTCTGAATAATCAGAATATAATAGGTTAATTATTCTTCCTTACATAGGNAGACTTAGTATATACGTAAACAGGAACACCATATTATGCAAGTCCTGAAGTATGGAGAGATTAACCTTATGATACTAAAAGTGATATTTGGAGTTTGGGTTGTGTAGCATATGAAATGGCTACACTTAAACCTCCATTTAGAGCCTAAAATATGGAAAGATTGTATAAAAAAGTATAGAAAGGATTATTTGAACGAATTCCATCAAAATTTAGTGGAGAATTAATGACTATTATTGGATTATGTTTACAAGTTCATAGCAAATCTAGACCTTCATGTATTCAGTTATTAAGCAATCCTATTCTATTGAGGAATGCTAGACAATTTATTATTGAAAGTAGAATTTCTTAATAAGCTTAATCATCTTAGAATGTTTCAAATATACTTTTGTAGACTATTAAATTACCTAAAAATTTGAAATATCTTAAAGAGAAACTTCCTAAATCAAAATACATTGTTGAAAATGCAAATCAATCTTATGATGAATCTTTAGTAAATAGTTCTTTTCTACCTAAAATTAATAATCAAAAAGAAATTAGACTTAATAGTTCTGTTCCACCATTAAAAAGTGATAGATATCAATAGTAACTATAAATGTCATAAATCTATTCTTAATATGAGGATAGATCTAAATATATTGCTAATTCAGTCTAAATGCTTGAGATAGAAAGAATCAGACAAAAGAAATTACTCAAAAAATAATAAAATTTAAAAATAAGTATTATTCATCAGAATGCTATACCTTATATCAATTGTTCTTCTTCTTAAATTCAAAATTTATATTAAAACAAACTATCAAATAATGAATAAAATCAATAGAAGTACAATTCAGAAACTCCTAAACCAATTTGGTGGGGATGATTCAATGTTTTTTTTTATTTATCTTAGATGAAGAAATATACATGAAATTATTATTTAAAATAGATGATTGAATTGAGAAATTTCAATTATTTATCTGATATATATTTTAAATTTTAAATATATTCTATTTTCTAGCTTGATTTATTGATAATTAAATAAAGTATTATTTATATATATTGTATTGATATTGTAAATTTTAATATGAAAAAGATGTGATTAAACATCTTATTTATTAAATATCAATAAACTTTATCAAAATTAATTCATAATTATTTAATATTGCATTCTAAATGGAAATCATATATCCTGAACCTGACTCTGAATAATCAGAATATAATAGGTTAATTATTCTTCCTTACATAGGGAACAAAATCAAGTATAGAAACAAGGATAATGTTAAGTAAAGTTTAGACTAATTTTCTATATTTATAAACTTGTTTTGTTATATTTAGCTATGAATATCATCTTTTGCATATTTGTAGGTAACTAAAATAATGATTACAATTAAATAATATATTTTTGCATCTTAGTGATAATATTGATGGTAATTATTATAATTTGCTTATTGTACCAATATTGTTCGTTTTAAGAAGCTGAAAATAAAGTAAGATAAATTAATGAACAAACTCAAATTGAAATTGATGCTAATTCAATTCTATATTAATCAACATTAAAATTTATGATAGCATTTACAAACTAATCTAAATATTTATGGATTAAAATCATACTTTTATATTGTTCTCTTTGTATAATAATATTTATTAGCTAAATATATCAAAGTTAAATCTCTATTTGTATGTGTTATGATTCTATAGAGAATATTCATAAAGAATTTATCTATTCAGAATTATAATGCATTTTAGAAAAAGATTGTAAAATAACACAAATTGAAACAATCACATTTCCATATATAAAACAAGTAATTTAAATAAATTGGCCAATTATTGCTATTTTAATGATTCTTTAAATTGCTTAAATTTTCTTCATGGCTTTTTCATTTTTTTAAAACAACCGTTGTTGTAGTTCATTCAAAATTTAAGAATTCTAGCATGTTTATAATAATAAATGTAATTCAGTATATTATATTTATTAGAGAAATAAAAAGCTATATCTTTTGGATCATTTCTTAGTGGATCAATTATATTTTACAGTTTAAGTAAATTAATTGTTCTCAGTTTATTAATGATATTAACTTAAAATGAGACTTGTTATGTTTTAGTATCATCGAATTTATTCTATTATCTAATGATAATAATAGTATTTAATTAGATTAAATATACAATTAATTGTGGTATATATTTTTAATTAATTAATATAGAATAAGCAGTTGAAGTTTTATGCTATTAAAATTCTTAAATACTTATAGATTCTATAATATTTAGAAAAAATTTTAGAAATGAATTCTTTGGAATTGGATTAATTTTATGTTTAATATTCACAACTATTGGTTAATTAATTTATAAAAAACATAAAAAGTATACAAATATAATGAATTATGATATCTTCATAGAATTTGATTGTGGTATATTTCAATTCATAATGCTCATTATTTTAATTTATAAATACATCATATATTAGCATTGTAATAAATTCCAATAATTAATATTCTAAAAAAATAATAATGGAAGCATTCAAGAAATTTCAACAAATTAATCTTCAATTCAAAATTAATCATAATTAATTAATAGCAGAGTACAAACTTAACCTAATAATAATCCTACTTTAATTAATTAATAAGGTAATCTATTTAATTAATTAAAATTAACATCCTAAAATTAATCTACCTATATGATTGTAAAACCTTTAACAAGTTAGATGGATTGTATGATATGCTTAGAAAAGTTGGAAAAAGGATCTTCAAATGTTGTTTAATTAAAATGTCATAAACTTCATATGTTTCATATCATTTGTATTACAACATGGTTTTATTGTCACAGAAGATGTCCAACTTGTAATTAAGAATTCATCATAGATTGATTTATCAATATCATTTTTATAATAATTAATCTTATATTTGATATTAAGATATTTAAATAAATCATATATTATTGATGTTTCAATTTAATTTTATTTTAAAACTATCTTTGATTGTTAAATAATTAGATGTTATAAAAAAGAAAATTGTTTTAAAATATGAAGTATAAATTTTTATAACTTATTTGATTAAATAATATAAATATTCTTATTTAGTAATGTATTTACAAAAATGAATAAGAATGGTTAAGAAATTGGAAATTTAAATGAATTTTAATATGTCAATAAATAAGTGATCAAAAATGAATGACGATAAATTTGATAATAAACAGAAGTTGAGTTTAAATGATTATTTAATGATTCAGAATATTAATAAATCTTGGAATATATATTTAATTTAAATTACAAAGTAATGCCTTAAATTGATCCAGAAGTTACTAAGTCTTAATGTGATACATCAGAAAGTTCTAAAAAGATATAAAAGAAGTGTGGACATTGGAATAATGAGGAACATGAATCATATCTTCGTTTTTTATAAGAAAATGCTAATCATAATAAGGGTCAAAGATTATTTAAAAGAATGAGTTAAATTATAGGAACAAGAACACCTAGTTAATGCAGGTAATATTAAATTTAATAAGATTAGATCTCATCATTAAAAGTTCAATCCTTCAAAACCTTGTGTTAAGTTAACTTAAATAAAAATAATGAAAACAAAATAATTGGTTCGATTATATATGAGTAAACATTAGGAAAAAGATGAAGATGAAGAGTGAATGATAGTTTTTTATGTATATATTAAATTCAATTTTTGTGATGATGTTTAAATATATATATAACCAAGAAAATTTGTTTTTTTAAAGCTTGATTAAACTAGAAAAAGCTTAGACTTTAAATAAAATATTAGATATAATTATAAGGATACAGGGATTCTGTTAAGTTACTGTAGAAATCCAAATAAAACTGAGTAAGAATTAAGAAAAATGTTGAATTATTTATGAAGCGAGTATGATTGTTAATTAAGAATAAGTGCTATCTTAAATAATAACTGAATCTGTTATGATATTAAATATAATTATAATGAATTTTGAGAATATTGTGAAATTTATGGAGAAATCAGAAGCTTGTTTAAATTATGAATTAATTAATGCACCTTTTGTACCTAATACATTTTCATTGTGGAGAGATGTTGTATATGAAAATGTAGATCCTAATTAATGGTTTGAGTTTGTGAAACAGATTGATAAATAATTGTTTTAAAAATATTTAGAGAAGGTTAGAGAAGCATATGCAAGAAAACTAACTTATTAAGATTTAAAGTTAAATGTAAGATATGATTTAGATGATAAAAAATTGAAGAGCATATTCGAAAATAATTTAAGTAATAGAGTTTTAAAATTTTCAAATAGAAAAATAAGTTGATACTTTAACAGTTCATCTTTCGTATTATCAAGCTTAAGTTGAATATGCTTATGATTTATTAAGAAGAATACATACATATAAATTTGTAGATTATAATGTAGAATAAATATAGACATAGTAAAAGGATTAAACTTTGTATTAAAAATATTTAGATAAAATTGTAATGATTATATAAATTCAATATATATAGATGAGAGGATTCATATCAAATGTTTAAGATATTGCAACTGAGAAAATAAAGGAATACTGTGCAACTGGATTAATAAAGAGTAATTCATTTTTGGAATCAGGGAAATCATTTTTTAAATAATTCTTATTTAATGGAGGAGTTACTGTTGCTAAATTAAGTAATATTAATTTAGGTTTATTTGTAAGTTAATTTAATAAATGATTTAGATTGGTGGAATAATAGCAGAATAAATTGTCAGTAAAGTAGCATTGAGTATGATGGTATAGAGGGTTAGTTCAAAATTAGATTACTTATAATTGGAACTTGATTAGATGACAAATGAATTAACATATATAAATTCAGATTTGGATCATTTAATTTATAGAGCAGCAGAAGAATTTCCTAGAAATTTTGAATAAAATTAAACATGTAAATATATATATATAAAAATTAAATTAAGTTATATAAGCATTTGTATAAAAGAATTACAAAGTAAATTTAGGATCAGATATTATTTATTGTTCAGAGACAAATACAATTATATAAAAGAGTATTGAAGAAGATTGTGTAATATTGAATGAAGTTGAATATAATTTACCTCTTTAAGAAGAAAATGATGAAGATGCTTGTGTCATAAAATTTTCATCATCTAATATATCAGATAATATTAATAAATAACATTTTGATTCTATATTTTGAAATTGATTATATGAAATAATTATTTACTAAATTAATTTATAATGTAAAATAATAACAGCTTTGAATATTAATCAAGTTAAGGTAAAAGAGAAATTATGCTCTAGTAAATTATATTAGAATAAAAATAAAAAATAAGAGATTTAGAATTACAAACTTAAAAATAATAAACACCTCCTATGTATAAATAATAATTATTGGAATGTACTAATCAATTAGAAGAAAGTAAAAACATAATTAAATAATTACTTTAATAAAAAGATTAATTAACATAAAAAATATAAACTATAGAATCTGAAATGGAAATATAATAAAATTAAGCTGTCTTAGAATAACAAAATCAATATAATTAAAAAATTAAACAATTATAACATGAAAATTAATTATTGTAAGAAGAATTATAATAATTCTAACCATTATCAAAAGCATTAAATAATTATACTCAAGAAGAAAAATATATTTAATAAATTAACATTCTCTATGATTTCTTAACTTAGTGGTAAAAATAGAATATGTCAGAATTAGTTTATTATAAAAGAGAATTAGAAATATAAATTAATTAAAAAGAAGTATTAAATTCAAAACATATTGAAGAAAAAAAAGAACTTATTAATTAATTGAATTAGAGAATTAAATTAGATCAATAAATTTAAAATGATGTAATATTACAATTATAAGGTACTCTTTAAGAAATATCTAAATTCTAAACAGAAATTAAATAATTTAAACTTTTCAATGGAAATTATTAAAAAATTGAAGAATCTTTAAATTAATAAATTGAAAATCTTAAACCAATTTAAACTATTCAATAAATTTCATAAATTAAATCTAATTAATCTTAATATGCTACAAGAATTGAGAATAATTAATAAGATGATTAAATTGCTTATCTTAAAGCAGAAAATGAATAATTAAAATAAGCAACTGAAGATATTAAATAATTATCATTGTTAAGAGAAAAAACATTAAAATAAGAGATTTAAAGAAATAAAGATAAATGTGAATATCTCACATAATAAATTGAAATAAGAGAAAAACATTATATTTAAGATTTATAAAAAATTAAATAATATATTGAATAAATAGAGAAAAATTATGAATCAAGGGAAAATTTCTATAAATTTAATAGTGAAGAACTTTAATAATTACTTGATAATTTCAGAAATATTACATAATAGATCTCAAATGAATTAAGAAGTAGAAAAGGTAATGAACATATTAAGGAATGTAAGGATTTATTGACTAAATTAGTTTAAAGTAAATCAAAATAACCAAAATAAATTAAGAGTTTAGAAAAATTAGAAACTATTTGTAAAGATTTATTAAAAAATTAATAATTAATTAAATAAAATGAAGATTTAAAAGATCTAATCATAGATGTTAGTAAATAAATTCTGAATTCTTAAGAATACAAATAATAAACTATAATTTTATTTGAAGCACTTGATTAATTAGAAGGAATAATCACTAGTCCTAATAAAAGAGTTGATGATTTATTAGATTTATTTCATAAAGAATTATAATCACTAACCAAATTAAGAGAATAAACATATTAAAATAATAACATTTATACATAGATATTAGAAATAATTAAAGAAAAATAAGATACTCCAACAGTATAAGTTAGTAATTAAAAAGAAGTGGAACATATTTCTTAATTGAGATAATTAGAATAAGAATAATATAAAAAAGAAATTGATATAGCTATTAATAGAAGTTAAAAATTATTAGAAGTGTAAGAAATGAAAATTAAAAATCTTGAGTATTAAATAAGAAAATAAGAATAATATATTAATTAATAATATCAATCAACATCATCTTAATAGAATGAAATGGATGTATTAATTAAATAACAAAATAAGTAAATTATTAAATTATAGAAATAATTAAATGAAGTTTAATAACAAAGAGTTTAAGATAAAAAAGATCTAATTAAACTTATATAAGATAGTGAATCTAAATAAATAGATAATTAAAATAAAATATTAAAATAAATAGATACAAAATATAATAATATTGTTGATATTGTTAATAAAAAATTAAATAAATTAATTAAACAAGATTAAGTTTAAAATAATGAGGAATAATCAAAAATAATACATTAAGATACTAATTCTCAAATTAAATAATTGATTAAAAAGGATTAAGAGAGAGATCAATAATATTAATCATAATTAGAATAATTGAGATAAGTAATTGATGAATTAAAAAATAATATCTAGAATCTTCATGCAGAAAAAGGAGAATTAATTTAATAATTGGATGAACTTAGTAAAGTTGTTCAAACTTAAAAGAAGGTTTACTATTCATTTCGTTAATAATAATAATGATTTTATGCTTATTTATTAAAATTCAATTGTTTTCATCATACATATTTATCAATTTCACAATTAAATTTAAACTTTCAAAAGTAATTAAATTATCAATATCAAACCAATTAAATTTGTATTAACTAATGATTGTTTTAATCACTCTTTCTAAACTTATTATTTCATGATCTTTAACCTTATTTGAACTTTCAATAACATTAGATAAATCTATTAAAGAAGAGAAAATTTTATTTTCTTTAATATTTATCTATTTATTTGCATGTTAATTGCACAATTGTTTTATCAACTATTTTATATATATTAGTAATTAAGGTCTAGCCATTAATCCATTTTTATATAAATCATAAATACATTTAATTGTTTATTTAATTAATTCTTAATTATTTAATGAATTTTGGAATCTTTCCTCAACACACATATTCAATGTTTCTCTCATTAAGGGTTTCTTTTTATTATTTTAATAATATAGAGATTTTAATTCAGGATTAGATATCAAATTTAATAAGCATTATAAAAATTTAGAATTTTACTCTTAGATTAATATATCTAAATATAAATCTATTATATATTTAACTAAATCTTTGTTATTCAAAATAATAGTTCCAATAAATTATTCAACTAAGATATTTTTTGGAATATATTATAATGATAAAATGAGTTCTTATTTTAAATTATCTTATATATTTATCTATTAAACATTAAAATCTTTATTGATTCTTTCTTGAAACATTAGATTAAATTATAATTTAGGTGTTAAATACACTTTTGTATAGAGTAGACTATAATTATTAAATAATAGTAATACCAATTTTTGAGTTATTCTTTATCTAACTTAAATAATTCTTAAAACACTAAAGTTCTATATTCATATATAGATTCCATATATTATGACTCAACAATTTAAACTTTTGAATCAGTTAATTCATAGATTGAATTAATGGTGCTGTTATAATTTTAGAAATCATAAAGATAACAGAAACTATAATTTAAGATTAAATTTTGATAGATTGATATAAGAAATGAATCTTCTAAAATATCTGTTAAATGCTTTATAACAATGTAAACTTTGGCATGGTTAGTTTTGATATCTTTAACTATTTTTTTCTATATTGCTTCATAAAAATCATTTTGTAAATTTGAGATATCAAATATCACTTTAAAATATTCCTTATTATCTGTTCTATAATACCATTCAATACATTAATCAGCTGTATTTTATACTATAAATATGAAATGAAATCTTACTAACTAAATACTCATCATCAAATTATTCGAAAAGTAATTAACTTATCTATGGATTATTAAATGCTTATAATAATCTATAAGTATTGAAAATCTTCTCTTAATATTAATGAGATTATTGATATTATTCTCTTATGATATCATCTTATAATTTATATTAAGAATTAGACTATCTAATCATTTTTCTATCTGCCAACTTCTTTAGATGTTCAGTATTATGTTCTAATTCTATGTTGTCAATCAAATATCCTAGTTGTTCTGCTGTGTAAAAATGCTGTTATTACATTAAAAAATACAATTTATTTTCTTTTATAAAATATTAATAATTTATACTATGGGACCAATGTGTTCAAGTTCATAAATTAAAAGAAGAGAATCAAAATAAATTTAAACTGATTAAATTGTTGAATAAATTAATAATAACACAAATATCTTAAATAGCATAAGCATTGTAATTGAGTTGATTTACGATATTAGTATCATTGATATGGAGATATATTAGTAAATGATCTTGATTTGTAATAAAAGCAAGATATATATGTTGAAGAATAGATTAAGATTGAAGTGAATTAAGAAGTTGAATAGTAACTTGAGAGTTCTGTTTCTGAATAATCACATTATACTATAATTCCATCTCAAAATCCACCTCCTTCAATAACTTTAGAAAATGAATAAGAACCTTATTCATAATTGCTGTAAAGTATGATAGTGAAAAAGAAAGACAAATTATAGGTAATGTAATAAGACATCTAATTACTTGATTATTCACCAATCAAATAAGAATTCAAATCTTAAAGTTCTGAAATCATTTAATCAGTTGAACCATTTAATTTAGATCTTGAATCATCTTCATCTTCTGAATCAATTTAATGGAACCAGGAGTATACTATAGATAGCAATGGAGAAATTTTAGTAACTGGAGTTGTTAATTGACTTTTGAATATTATGAATAATATAAAACAATTAATTGAAGCTATTTAAAAAGTTGAACAAGAGTTTAATATATTGAATATAAATCCTGAAGATAGAATACCAATGATTAGTAAAATGTTATTCAATGAACAATTATAAACTTTGGATAAACTTGATTAAGTATTAATCACATAATTTTAGTAAAGTGGTATACATTTATATAATTAAAGGTTTAAATGAACTTAATGAATATATTGATTACTTACTTTATAGATTAGATTCATAATGTGAATTTGAACTAAATTTAAATTATTAAACTAATGATAAAATATTGTAGGAATTATATTCATCTTAATAATAATTTAAGGAATAACCAACATAAGATGAAAATGATTTAAAGAGAATATAAAGACCAAGAATCTCTATATAAAAATGAATCATAAGTATATGTATAAAAAAATATTATTATCTTAATCTAGATATAAAATATAATTTAAATGAAAATATCACAATTCTTAAAGATTTTATAACAAAAAGTCAATGTATCTATCTCCTTTAATATTTAAAATATCTAAATATTATTTTGTTGCTAATTAATCATTTTCATCTTTATGAATAAAGAAAAGAAGCTCTTTTATATAAATAATTCTATCAAAGTAATTTGTATCTAATTAATTTAATCTAATAAATACTTTCTTCCTCTGGAACCTTCTCAAAATCATCAAACCAAGCTGGTGTATTAACAAAATTTTCTTTATCTACTAAAAGTCCATTTAATTAAGTTTAATAGATTTGCAATTCCTCTTCCTTTGGAATTGGTGATTGCAATAAGATTAAATAAGTACATATTTATCTTACATTCACATAACTATAATTGAATAGAGAAGGTAAAATACCCATTTTCATCTAGTACTTTGAGAGCTCTCATCCATTATGCTGGTGTTAATTTAAGTACATCATAGGATGATCTAGATAAAAGTAAAGCAAGTTATTTAATATCAATGAATAAATGAGTATTAGTGATTGCTTTTAAGTCTTCGATTAAATAATATAATTAAGATATAGAAAATCTTTCCTTAGACAAAGGTTCTCTTGCAGTCAAAGGAGGAGGAATAGGTGTCAAAAAATTAAGAACTTCATGACTAATTATAACATCAACAAATTATAATTGTAGTTCTTTTTAAATTCTTTCACCTCTTTCAATATATCCTCTAAATAGATTAGAAATGGCATCTAATGCTTTTATTTCAGTCAAATGTGTATAATGAATCCATTCATCTAATTTAGAATATAATAGATCAACTGCTTATTTATATTTTAAAATAGTTTAAGTAGCAAATCTTTTGATTACATCTACTCTTTCTTTAAAAATTTATTTTTCTAAATCAATAGCATTTATAGCTTCTGAATTTTATAATTCTTTCTTAATAACTTCTTCTTCTTTACCTTTTTTACCCTTTTTCTCTTCTTTCTTTGCAGGTTGTTTAGCTCCTTTCTTATTTTTATCTTCTATTATTTCCTCTTCTCCTGCAAATATTCTCAAAGTATCAGCTATTAATTTATCTAATCTAATTTATGGATCATCTCCATCTATCAATTATAATTCTCCAACAGCTGGTTAGATTTCTGATAATTCTATACCTTCTAATGTACTATAATAATCATTTAATAATTAAATTGAATTAGTTGTTCTATCTAATTCAATAACAAGCATTGTTTTCAATTATAATAAATAAAGTTCAATTTCATTTTCTATAAATTATGATGTTTATATTTATGATTTTTCTACTATTAAATCATCTCTCTTTTAATCTATTATATCTATTAATTAATCGTATACATCATCAACTCTCTAATGTAATTCTTCTTTACAAACATCTTCTTCACATAAATCAGGATTCTCAAAAATGAATTCATTGTATTATTCTTAATAATTTCTAATAAAATAGAACTTTTCATCTGGTGTATTAATTAAATCAATAAATTTTCGTTGGATATCCATTTAATAATTAGTAATGAATTCTCGTTATTCTCTAAATCCCTTGAAAATATTTTAAAGTAAAATATACTTATTTTCAATCAAATTCCAATAACCATTTAAATATTTAAGAAAAGCCTAACTTGGCTATTTCTAAGGTAATTTGTCTAATTAAACTTATTTAATCTAACATTTTTAATCTAATTCTTCTTATTCTTATTTTTATTTAATTAATTTTTCTTCTTCCAATATTTTATTCTATTAGGATTCTTATTTTTATTAAATTTAATTAATCTGAATTTAAAGAAAATTTTAGAATACTTAGTCAACATCATAAAATACCTTTTCATAATTATTAGATGAATCTACAGTTATGAATGCCTTTTATATATTCGACTCACACTTTGATTCAAAATTATCATACCAATTTTTAAGTCCCCCTATTTAAGTCATAAAATATGAATTTTTATCTGAGATTTACTATTAGAGATTACCAACTTCATATAAAGGTTTGATTCTTTCAATTAAAGGGGCATTATCTATTGGAGGATGATTTGAATCTAAATGATATAAGGAATTGTTATGATTATCAAATCTTCTTCCAATAGCTCTTCTTAAACACATTTCATTAGAAGGCATTTCCAAATACATACAAATTCCAACTCCACTTTCCTGTTTAGTTCTTGGAATTTTATGATATTCATTTGGTTTAACAATCCTAGCAGCTTCTTCAAGTCTAGTTTATAATGCAGTAGGTTCATCTTATGGTTATATATTGGTAAGATATTTTTCTAATAGTTTTGCTTAATCATAAGTATGAGGAAATCCAACCAATAACCAACCTTTACAATAGGGTTTATTATTTATCATATTATTTCTATGAAAATCTTCCCAATTAATACCATCATCATTAAAATCTTCAATACTTTTGATTATTCTAACATTATGATTTTGACATTTATCTTTTTATTCTTCATAAATCTATTCAAATGTTTGTTATTCAAATGTTCTTTTGATTTTCTACACAATAGCTTTAATGTATAATTCATCAGGAATATTTTCTCCTTCTAATAGATAATTAGATATAGATTAACCCAATTCAATTTATTGTTAATCCCAAATCTATGAATGTTCTTCTCCTTATTAATATTTACTTATATATTCTAATAATTCATTTATTATGACATCAACATATAATAAAGTAATTCCATATTTCTTACTTAATAATTCACATATAGTACTCTTACCACTAAATGCAAATCCTATCACAGATCCTCTAAACGGAACATAAGGAATATTGAGTTCTATTTATTCTGGATTAGTAATTTCAAATTAACTCTCAATTAAATATCTCACTAAATTTCCTAGAGTATAATTATTTTATGCTTAATAAATATTCCATGCTCCATTACCTTCTAAATAGTCTTACATCTCCATTTTAGCTAAAAACATTTTTTATTGATAATTTTAAGTTTCTTATAACTTCATTTCTTTGATGGGATCATATGTTCTAAATCTTTTGTAAGGTATTAAATCCATTCCTTATTCAAATAAATGATTATTTTCTCTTGTGAATTATTAATTTATTTAATTTGAATCACTATTTTATAGATGTTCATAAACTTATTCTTCAATTTCAAATAGAATTTCAACTAATTTTCTACATTTTTCATAATTCTATTATCTAATCAATAATTTATATTCAACATTAATTTCTAATTATCTCTTTTATTATAATTCTATTTCTTCATTAAATTCTTATTATAATGATCTTAACATTTCTTCTTCTTTAAATTTCTGATTAATTACATTTAATTCCTTTTTATTTTTATAATTTTCATCTCTTAATATTCTATTTTCACAAATTACTTCTTTACATTAAAATGATCTCCATATTTCATACATTATTTCTTTTTCTTATCTACTTTATTATTAAAGTTTCTCTACAACACAATATTCTCTTCTTTATAATTCATTAGTCTACTTCTCTTAATCTACAATCATTTTTCTTCTTCTTTTATCTCTCTCTTTTCTCATAAATTCATTCATCATTTTATTTCTTAATCCTAAACTTTAAGATTCATCTTTTTATCTATTCTCAAATATTTCAATCTACTATTCCATTTCACTTTTCAAAAACTATTAAGTTTAAACTAATCTATCTTCTGCTATTTTTTGCATAGTAGATTTAAATTTATCATCATTTAATTTATTTTTATATCTAATCTATTAATTTTTCTTCCAATTATCAATTCCCTTTTGATTCCAATCTTCCATAAATGCCATATTTCTTTATAATTTATTTAATTGAATCTTACGCATTTCTTCCTTTAGATTCCTCTCTTCTATTTCTTCTTTTATCTTTAATCTTCTCTCCTTCTCTGCCTATTAAATAGCAAATGTTGTAAATTTGCCAAGTGATCTCTCTAAATTTACATCTTTTTATGCCTTATTTCTCTCATTCAATTTTTGTATAAAGAAATCTTATTCCATCTTATCAAATTATTCTTTTGGTTATCGAATGATCATTAGAGATTGAATTACATTATATTTCCCTGTTTTTGCATGCATCATAATATCATGTGGATCATTCACTTTTTATAATTACTTTAAAATATCAAATCTTTAATACCATCTATAATTAATATAGCAATTGCATAGCCACTCCTTTTTTACACTTTATAACTTAATCTGCTAACTAAAAATTAAATGAAATATGAAGTGTCTTAAATGTTGGTTCAAGCAATTAAAAATTCTTCATTTTAGCTTCTCGAACATCTCTATTTTATTATCTTATTTTATTACTTATTTGAGAATTCTTCAAAATTTAGTTATTGATTGAATTTGCTCAGTAATTCACCAAAAAGATATCCATTACTGAAATCATTTTCAAATGATGTTACCTTCTTACTTAATTAAACCTCATCATTTAGCCATACCATTAGAAGTTACGACATTTATAATAATAATAAAAATTATCAAATCAAATAACAATTGCATTCAAATTCGTCCTTAGAATATCATGATATAATTAAAAATCGTAGTCATTTAATTTACTCTAAGCCAATTCTTCATAATCAATAGGTGAATCTTTTCCATCTCTTAAAATTCTTACAAAATTAATCAAATACTCAGTTAACACTAATAAGTATGTTTCACTCATATTTTATAAATTCCTTTATGCTATTGTTAAATATTCTATACAATAATCTTAACAAATCTAAGAAACTCTGTCAATACTAAATTCATAAGATAATCTTAATTCTTCTAAATCATGCATAAACTATACATAAAATTCATGTTCCCTTTTTAATTCTGGTAACTCTTTTAATAATTATTGACTTAATATTAAAACCCATTTTGATAAACAAAATGACAACTTCAATAATACATTATTGCCTTCACAAAATTATAAAATTTCTGACTTATTTATCAATATTTCTTAACATAAATAATGTTTAAATATTATTTCTTATCTTTTCTTTTATTATTCTGGTTATATTGAATTGATATTTGATTTAGTATCACATGAAGCACTTACATCTAAAATATTGGTTTTACTTTAAGATTATTGTTATGATATTGAATTTTTATCTGCTTTCATTAAAGGTGATGCATTAATCATCTAAACAACCTCTTACCAATTTGGTCTTCTAAATTCATCAATTGTTAATGTCTTTTCTAAAAAGTACATACTAAATTAACTAATTTTTCCTTATTTCAATTTCTCTATTATTGGTTAACTTAATATCTTTTTTAATAAAGATTATGGATCATTTGCTAACCAAGGGAGATTTCCAAAAATCATTTCAAAATAAATGACTGCTAATGACCATATATCACATTTGAAACAATATTATTAATAACCAAGTAATTAAGGTGCCATATAATAAGGTGATCCAACCAAAGATTTAAGCATATTTGTACTTGAATAATTATTAACAATTTTTGCAAAACCAAAATCTGCAATTTTAAAAATTCCATTATTTATTAAAATATTTGCTGGTTTTAAATCTCTATGAATTATACTATGTTTTTGTAATTCTTTGAATCCTTCTACAATTTGTCTAAGTACATCAAATGATTCAACTTCACTTAATCTTTTTTAATTCAATAATTCCTTTAAATCTCCATCTTTACAATATTCAATAATAATGTAGATATATTTAGAAGTATCAATTAAATCTATAAATCTAACAATGTTTGGATGATTGCATTTTTTGAGAATTTCGATTTCATTAATAATCTGTTATTTAATATACTTGTCTTATTATTCAATGAATTTAGTATCTATTTATTTGATAGCTACTTGTTCATTATTTTCAGTATCTTATCCTAAAAACACTTTTCCATAAGCACCCTCTCCTAAACAAAAACGAGAATTAAATTAAAATTTGCCAACTTGAACATTCATATTTAATCGTTTTTATAATAATAATAATGAAGCAATTTATATTTGTGTTGCTATTGATTTGCGTAATGGGATCTGATTTAGAAAGTACATTAAAACAAGTAACAATTCAAAAATATGTAGATGAGATAAACTGAATTTGGTAAATCTTTCTTAGAGAAAATATAAATGAATGATCCAGTTGAGAAGATAATTAGAGACATAGCTAACTTTTATAATAGTGTAGATAGAAGATTGGAGGAAGGAGTACAATAATTTAAACAAGCATAAGAGAAATGCAATTAAGAAATAAAAGAATTAAAGACTAATGATGAGGAATTGAATCGTAAATTAGTAATCGAATAAAATATAATATATATAGAGAGACATTTAAATAACAAGGGCACGTAAATAACCTCGTTATGATCTAATATTACATCGATTTCATTAGAAAAATAAGATGAGACAAGAACTTGATCACTAAGAAACTAGATATATTGAATTAAGAGAGGCAGAATAATCATTTTTCAATTATAATTAAGATTAATTAGATAAAGCTATGGTAGTTATTGTAGAAATCAGGAATAAATTTATTGCTTATTTGTCATAAAGATAGAATAGATAGAGAAAGGCTGCTGTTAGAGATAATTAATATTGGGATGATGATGAAACTCCATTTAATGATGATGATGATTATGATGAAGAAGAAGAGGAAAGATAACATAATGAAAAATATGCATTCATATAAATCATTGTTGCTATTTAAAGAGTCAAGAATGGATTAGAAATGGTATGAATATAAATTTATATTCAGAATGGAGTTACTTAATTAGTATAAGGAATTGAAGATTTATGTTAATAGATGCATGATATCAAAGAAGGAAATATTATGTATGATGATTCAGAAGAAACTTTAAATAAATTGGCTAGTTAAGTGATTGATATCACTTCTAGTGTTTTAGATTGGATTGCTTAAGTAAAGAGAAGAGAGGAGAAGGCTGATGATAGCAAAGGAGATGTTATAATTTAAACATTAAAATTGATAAATAAATAAAAATAATAAGCTGATGTTGAAATAGGATAATTAGGGAATGAATCTGCTGCTTTAAATTAATAATTGAGTTCTTTGGAATAGAGTGAAGATTTGACTAGATTTTCTATTAATAATAATAAAGACTTATTATAAACAAAGATTGAAATGTGTAATGATTAGGAATCAGCATATAAGATTGAAAAAAGATAACTGTAAATTATTGATTGACATTAGGGAAGAATAATTGAATACTGTTGGTTTACTATTGGAGGCTATGGAATAGAAAGGAGGATAATTTAAGAGAGTGATGAAAACTTTAGAAGGAGTAGCCGATTACAAATGATTAGATATAATAAATTATTTAATTATAAATTAATTATGGAGCAAAACATTCCTCATCAATTAGTAATACGGAATAAAAATGGAGTTTATCTTTCCAATATGTTGGCAAAATCAGATGAGGAAATGTAATTGATTAATTAGGATGGAAATTCCTAATTGATAGTTTTGGAGGATTATATACTCATGTTTAATAAGAAAACAATCAAACTCCATGATTATAAATAACCAGTAAAGGAACTGGAATTTACAAACTTATAGAATATTCATCTTACAGAATCTAAATAAAATCTTATTATTATGGATAAATTAGATTAATAATCATTTTAATTGCAAATTTTAAAATTTCCTTCATTAGAATCAAAGGGTATCAATTTCAATATTAAAAATTTTAAAAGAGAAGCTTGGCCAATCTTAAAATTTTCATCTGAAGATCAATACTTTTATATTATTCAAAATTAAAAGTTGCATTGTTATGCTGATAATAAATGTCTTTTTTAAACTGATATTGGAAATTGCGAATATTTTAGTGTATAACCTAATACATAAAAACCTTTGATTGTTTGTTATAGTTTAATGGATTTTAATATTAAAGAATCATTTTTAAAGATAGTTGATATTAATGGTAAAATCAAATATGAAAAAAAATTACATTAAACTAGTGATTTAGAAGTAATTTGGTCACCAAATGGATAATCCTTATTAATCAATAAAGGATTTCATGAAGACAATACAAACTAAAGTTATTTCGGATAAAATTAAGTTTTATTTTATGATTTCCCAAAAAATGCTCTTAGAGAATTACCAACTTATGAAGGACCTATACATCATGTTTAATGGTCACCTTCCTCTAAAGAATTCATTTTATTATCTGGTTTCATGCCATCTGGAGCTGTAATGTATGACAATACTTGTAAACCACTCTTTGAATTTGGAAAAGATCATAAAAATAAAATTATTTGGGGTAATGGTAGATTTGTTATGATCTGTGGATTTGGTAATTTGGATGGTTCTATTCATATATGGGATGCTAAAACTCTTAAATAAGTAAGTAATAATAAATACAAATCTGCCAGTTTATGTTACTGGTCACCATGTAGTAGATATTATGTTTGTGCAAAAGTAACACCTAGAATGAATGTAGATAATTAATATTCACTCTTTGATTATCATGGTAAAGAAATAATCAATAGAAAATTCTTGGAATTATATGATGTTTAATTTAGACCTTCAAATATTAAATTTGAAGAAAGACCACCTACTCCTACTAAATAAGTTTAATAGGAACCACCTAAAAAATAATTCATTGCTTTTGCTGATAATCCTCTTGCATAATAAATGAGAGCTATGAAAGCAGGAGAAGGTGCTAGAGTATTATAAGTTGATGAAACCTTTGGAAAACAATCTAACAATAATTATCCTCCTGGTTATGACCCTCCTAAAGAAAAAAAGAAAAGAGTTAGAAAACCAAAATAATAGTAATAATAATAATGATAAATCATATAAATCTAGAATATTCTATTGCATTACTTCTTTATCCTATCTATATAATTAATAATAGATATAATTATTTTATAATAGAATTAATTAATTTAAATTAGTTAAGTTTTTAAGTCTCTACCTGATGCAAATCTAATTAATAAATGAAATCAATAAATATGATCCTTTAATTTACAGTCTCTTAAATATAAACTCAAATTCTTTATTTTATAGAAAATGTGCTATTTATATAGAAGTGAATCAAATTTACTGATTTTTAAATAAAAATTGTAAAAATATTAAATTAATATACAAGCCATTTTGGATTTCATCCATAAGTTTATTATTACTGTAACAAAAAAAATAAAATTTCATATTAATTGACTAAAAAAAATTATAAAATCATTTTTAATAGTTTATCTTTTATAACATTTTTGTTGTCTTAGAATTTAAGATTATATAGAAAAGTTTAAGAAATACTTAATAAGTTTATTATCATTAATTAAATCATTTATTGTTTTAATAAATATTTTTCATAAGGTAATGAATATAGTAGAGATATTAAAATGAATATTCAAGTAACTTAGAATCAATACATTTAATATTATAAAAATAGAGTTTAATAAGAACAAGCAATAATTTTATTATAAATTATTATAACATTATTTTATAAAAACGAATTAATGATAGTTGCCTTATTTATTACAACTGCATTAGCTCTATAAGTGAATGAGCAAGCCACAATTACAACGGAATCTCAAACTGCTGTTAGAGAATTTCTTCAATCTGGCCCATTAGGTAAGATGATGCTTGAGTTTGCTTAATTAGAGATGCACGTAATAAGCTTTATAAAAAATTAGAGGCTTCTGGTGCTGTAGACATCTTGATTGAAGTTCTCAAAGCTTTTGGTCGTCAATAAGAGGATAGATTGAATGAAGAAAATACTATTGTAATTATGACTATTTAATATAGTGGTAAAATAGACTAGGAGATCATAATGCACGTAGAATTTAGTATGAGTCATTGGTAACTGAAGGTGGATTAGCTATTAATAGAGATAGAAAAAAATTAACTTAAGAATATGAACCTAGAAAAGAAGAATTAAATGAAATTTTAACAACTTTGAAAACGAATATGGGCAAAAATGAAGTTGCTAAAAAAAATGCTGAAGCATTAAGAGCTGAATAGAATGCATAATTTTAATAATAAGCAAATGAAATTACTGAAGCCATTAAAGCAACTGATGATACTTTAGAATATATTAAGAGATGCAGTTAGGGTTCATTTATTGAAGTTGATAAAATTAATGATCATCTTCTATTTCTATAAAAAAAATCATCTAAATCTACTGATTATGTTGGATCCATAATTTAAGCATTAATGTAAATTAGTGAAAAGTAGAACTTTGCTGATAGAGAGGTTTAAAAATAATTGGTTGATTTATTATAATCATTAAGAGGTTATTTTGTGGAAACTTTATAAGCAGCCTATAATGATGAGGATTAATAGAAATTATTACATGAAAATAGAATGAATCAATTAGAAAATGAAAAATAAGTATTTGAAAAATAATATAGTGATGCATATGCTGAAAGAGAATAAAGATCATGTAATATATTTATTCTATTTATTTAGTATAAATTGAAGATACAAATAGATTATTAGATACAAGAGGAAAAGAATTATAAGGTTATTAAGATAGATTGACTACTGAAAACAATAATTTCTCTTAAAATCAAAAGATTCATGATGATCTAGTAGCAGCCATTAGTGGAGAAATTGGTTTTATAGAAAAGGCTTTAGATGTTTTAATGACTTAAGCTTTTTCTGATGAACTATAAACAGCTATTAATAAAGCTAAATGAAATATGTTAAAATCAAAAATATTTTATTATATTTTGTTTTTATTTTAATTAAAACAAAAATACTTTAATTTTTAATTATTCTAAGATTTTTTTTTATTTTATTTAAATGTTCTTAATAACTTAAGTTTAATAATCATCATGAAAATTCTGTGTTACAAATTGGGCATTTTTTTATTTGGGTCAACCAATCCTAAATACATTTTTAGTGAAAAATATGAGAAATGTGACATTTTAATTGTACAATAGGATTCTCTTATGAATTTTAAATAAGTTATTGCAAACAAATAGTACAATCTGTTTTATCTTTAAGTTTTACTTAGTAAATAAAATTTTTATTTATATTTGAAATAGG
This sequence comes from Paramecium primaurelia, assembly GCA_905182975.1. NCBI lineage: Eukaryota > Ciliophora > Oligohymenophorea > Peniculida > Parameciidae > Paramecium > Paramecium primaurelia. The sequence goes on along the minus strand of CAJJDM010000073.1, from coordinate 275,795 downwards.
TACCAACCTTTTTTATTAAGGTAAATTTATTTAAATATTATTATTAATTTGAATTTAATTTACTCCTTGTTAAGGTTATTACTATTGTTAAATGATTTATTAGTGTTCTTAATTTTGCACTTACACTTATTAATTAATTTAAGTCAAGTTCCTAATATTTTGATTAGATGAAAGTGGAATAATCAAATATTTTATAAATATCAGTCCTAGAAATATTAATTAAACTATTCCACTATCATATTCAATAAATATATCATAATTTATTATTACATAAGATCTGTCCATCTAATTTTCAAACAATGATATTCCAACAATTGTAAAAATTAAGGATATTATTATAAAGAGTTTAAATATTATATTTTAGTTGTTACTCCTTCTTAATAATGAATCTATTAATAATTAATAATCAACAAACTCTAAATTATTATTTTATTGATAATTGTTATCCACTAATATTGAAAATATATAATTACATTTAGCAATTTAAAAAAAAAATGATAGAATAAATATCATCATTACAAAATAGTAAAATAAATTAGATGAAATTAAAATATATGAAGTATTATTTGGAGTCAAAAATATTATTACAAATAAAGCTATAAATTTCCCTAAATTATTAATAAAAAAGATAGTAAAAAATACTTTAGTTTAAATTATTACTTATGGAACATCTATTGAATAAGAGAGTTATCTTTACTTATGTTTGTCATATCATATTAATAAAAAGGGTATATACAGAATTTATAAATCAAGTATATCTATTAACAAATTCTTATGATTTCATATACAAAAAATGTAAATGATACTATTAAGCATATTGTTCCTAATGGAATTAGCATAGGCCCTTAAAACCTAGCTGGAATTTCATTTCTTATGCAATCATCATAATCTTAATTTTCATCTAAAGAATCAGTTTAATAATGGTGATCATTTTTCTCATCATAACATTCATAATAAGTCTTATATATTATATTTTATGCCAAAAAGTAAATAGAGAATACGCAATATAAATAGGTTAATCTGATTATAAGGAATTTAGATTGGCTTGTATATTAAAAAAAAAAGTAATGAGTTGAACAATAAACCCAAAAATTCATCTGAATTTCATTGTGCATTTTAATTTAATTTTTTTCAGCTTCAGAGAATTATAATTTTATATACACAGTACATCCAAATAGTGCTGTTAACAAAAGGATTAGTAAAATACATAAATAAACTACCTATTATTATTCACTATTTTAGCTAATTGCAATAATTGATAGAATTAAAGTAACAAGTATCAAAATCATTACACCATAAAGCAAAGCTGAAATAAAACAAAGTCCTTGAGTATATTAAATTGATGATTAATTTTGAATTCTTTATGCATTTTCCTATTAATCTTGATTTCTTGAAATACTTAAGAGATATTTAAAAATACCTATTTTACTATTAAAACCTTTAGTCTCTATGCATATTTTATCAGATAGAAATATATGATAAATATTTATATAAATATATCTTCATAAGGTAACATTAACTTTTAATTAGTCATATTTCGTATTAAATAAAAATAAAATTAATGAATATTTTATTCAACAATCACCATTCTTAAATCTAGTTATTTAAAATAATTAAGAAAAGAAGTTCTCCATATTTAAATTTATTTAATCTAAATAATTTTTATAATAAATATTTTAATTAATTAATAAATTTAGAATTTTTTAAAATAGGATTATTCTTATTAAAAAAGGAATCAATACTAAAAATGGGTATTCCTATAAAAGATCATCTATTAGTTTTTAACCAAATTAAATAAATCTAAACGTTATTTAAAATATTAAAAACTACTATTATTTAGTATAGAATTAAATATTAAATAACTTTTAAGATAGGAATTAAGATTATATTGCATCTTTTTATAATTTTTAAGAAAATATTAAATTGCTTTTCAAATTTTTTTGAAGTCACTTTAATATTTTAGTTCATTATGATAAATGTAAAATTATGATAAAAATAATGTTAATTACAATTATATAGACATAATCAAGACCTATATCGTTTGCTTTAATAGAGATTTTGCTTATTTAATTGAATAATGATTCAATAAAAGAATTTCATGTTATTTTATGTAACAGTAAGATCAACTATATCACTAATGATATCACATTTAATAATATGCAATAAATATTCAAAGAATTTAAATGATTTTCAAAATCTTTTAAGTATTATTGTAAATGATGTTATTTTTTATATATTGGTTGTACAATAAGACAGTCACTTAAATTTGTTTAAAATTTATATAAATTGAATATATAATTGTAATTTGTCTTAATTTTTGATTAATTCTAAAAAGGTAATTTGATTTTGGTTGCTTTAAAAATTAATAAAAGTATAATATCTCATATTGAAATATTATCAAATGTATGAGTGATGTATGGATATTCTATTCAATATAAAATCTTGAGATAGATGGAATATCATTTATAATTAAGTAGCCCTATTTTAGATTTAAATAGATTTCATAAAAAATATGATATATAAATGTTTCTTAAATTAATATTTTTCCTAATTTATTGATTTATTAAACACAGAATAAATAGAAGATCTAAAAGAAATTATGAGATTATAAGATTTGTGATTTATTGTGAAGATTATATATTTTTTATAAAATGAGTGATCAAAATGACATAATGCAAGTCATACAATTAAGAGGTAACAAAGTCATATAGGGATTTAATCTTACTTATTAATGCTAGTTATCAACTTTGTTAGGCTATGGATAAAATAGAGCATATGTTGGAGTAGATAATCTTGGAAATAAAGTAGCTATGAAAGAAGTATAAATAATTTATCATTTTAGCATTACAATGAAGAGGCGATGAGAAAAGAAATTTAAATATTAGAATAACTCAATCATCCAAATATAGTCTAATATATTGATTCATGTAATTTATTCCATTCAACCAATTAATATCATTCAGAGTGGAATGGCTACATATGTATGGAGTTAGGTATTTACGATTTATGTACTTATAAACAAAAAAACCTACCTATTGGTAAAGAGTTAATAGATTAGATATTGAGTGCATTAGCTTATTTATAGTAATAAAAAATAGCACATTGCGATATTAAGCCATAAAATATTCTAGTTATGTAAACAAACCCTGTTGTATATAAAATATGTGATTTTGCATCCAGCAAGATTGAAGAATCAGAACTAACAGAAAGATCAGAAGAATGTAAAAGATAAATAGGATAAGTAGGATCTAAAAGGTCCAAGAAATCAACTAAAAAAAAGTTTTTTTAGATTGGGGTAATGCATAGTATATTTTAGACTAATTAATATATGTCTCCAGAAATGTTAAACAACAATGTTTAAAACTATTACTTGTCTGATGTTTTTTCTTTAGGATTGGTGTTTTTAAATGTTTTTAGGGATTATAGATTGAATTAAACAGATAGAGAATCTCTAAAAGCTGAAATAATTAGTTAAGAAATTAAAGATAAAATAAATTAGAATGAAGATGATATTTCAAAACTTCTAGATTAAATGATTTAATTTAATCCTCATGATCGTTTAGATTTCATAAGTCTTTTAGAATTTTGGAATAGGAATAAATAGAAAATCAAAAAATAAGATTATAAATCTATACCGACTAGAAAACCAAGAGCAGAATCAAATTTATTAACTATTTAGCAAGATCAATTTGAAAGAACATAGCTTTTCAGATTACCTTAATTATCAAAGATTAAATGTTAAAGAAGTTAATTCTCTCAAAATTTTTAAAGCTTTACTCCTTAAAAAAATAATTTAACTATAGAAAAATAAGGAATCTCTCCTACAAAACAAATTAAATTATAATAAATATCACCATCCAATAAATATTTTATTAAACCTCCTAAATCTCCTGTGAAATCTAAAAATTCAAGTCCGACAAAGAGTTTGATTTTTAATAAATTCGAATAAACATAAATAAGAGAAGAAAAAATAAAACCATTTTCTATAAAAACAATTTAAGCAATATGATGCATAAATATTTTTTAATAGGTTAAAAATTATTAAAAACATTAATAAATATTCATTAATTTTGAATATCATTTTCTTATAAAATTTATCCTTCTTATTATATTATTTATTATTATTATTATTATTATTATTATTATTATTATGGTTATTCTTATATAAATTTAATTGTTTTTGCTCTTACTCTTTTTTCGAATATCTCTCTATCTTTTGGATCACTATCATTTGAATTTTCTGTCCTTTTTAATTACATAGCATCATCAACATCATCATATTCTTTTTTTATAAATAACAATTCTGTAGCTAAATCATCATCAGGCACTTTATATTAACTTATTAATCCATTTATTTTAACCCATTATTTCTCTTCTTCTTTCAAACGTGCTTTACATATTTCACAAAGCATCTAAAAATCAGTTCTATTGTTACACTTTGTGCATGGTTCTATTGTGATCTATAAATCTAATTTAAAGAATAATATACAATAACTTTAAAATTTTTATCAAATCTTTCATCCTTAATTATTTAACTAGGATCCAAGTCATGTAATGAAAATTCTAATGAACTTAAATACTAAGAATAAAAAATTACTTTTATGCTGTTTCATCAATAAATGCTGTATTGAATGCTAATCTAAACATTTTTTCTTTTTTTAATATTCCTTCATTAAATACTTTTATTAAAATATCTCCATAAATAGGCATTAATTTGTCCAATTTTAACTTAAATTTATATAGATATAATACATCATGAGAGACACCTTTATATTTTTTTGCTTCTTTTTATGTGGAATATAGTTCCTTATCATTTTTCACTTAAATTACTTACATATATGGTTTACAACTGCCATTCATATTAAAAGCAGGAGCTCTTTTAATTCAATTATTAATCTTACTTTCCCTAAAATGTAATTCGTTTGAGAGTAACAACAGTAGGATAGATTACGTAACCCATAGACAAAAGTTTATAGAAGTATTCAACATATTTCACTTAACAAGGCTAATTGACTCCTAAACCCTCCTCTTCAAATCTCTTCTTTCCATAATAATATAACACATCTTTCACACTCTTAAATTTCCCTGTATAAAGTAAATAACAACAAATAATTGTCCCTGTTCTGCCTTTGCCAGCAAGACAATGAATTACTACTACATTAATTTTGTCCCCTAATTCTTAGCATAAATCTCACCTTTCAAATAACCATGAATGAGATCGCAAATTTCAAATAGAAGATCTAATGGAGGTGAATGATGATCTTTCCATATCCAACAATCTTGTACAACTCCTTTAAATTTTTAAAAGTCATATTTTCGACCACTTAAATTGAAAACCATATAATCTGCATTATGTTGTGTATTTAAATAAGCAGCAACCTAATTATAATAAAGTTATCACCCACCTAATCAATTGGATTTCGATATAAACCTTCTAATCCTTCTCCAGGATAACTCATTGCAATTATTCTTTTAGTCACATAGGTAAGATCAAGATTATATCCTTCTTATATTAAACGTTTCTTTTTTCCAGAGACCTTCTCTCTTAAGTAATTCATTTTTAATATTAAAATAAAAAATCAAATACGAATCATTTCTAATAGATTATACAATTAGATGTTCATTCTTTTCTGAACAGCAATTATTAATTCAAGAAACTAATAGAAATCAATTCGTTAAACTTAAAACTTACAAAACAAAATTTGATATTCTACTCTTTAAAGATTTTCATTAAGCATACCAGAAAAATTGCTAATTTTACAAAACTAAGAACAAGATAAGGTTTTCATACCTTTTCCACAATACCAAAATAAATTTAATAATTCAAGAACAGAATTATTAACTAATTAATATGCATCACTTAATAATTTATAAGATGTATCCTTCCATTCTTTTTATTGAGATGCAATCAAAATTGCGTCAGTGACAACTAATTCTTTTACATAAAAATCAAAAGGAGATATTTCTTCTTTATTATTTTTGAATTAAGTTATTTATAAACTTGGTGATGAATTCATTTCTAAAATGAATGGTTAACCTTGATTGTTTAATATGATATCTAAACCAATAATACAAAAATTTTGAGATTATTCTGATTTATCGCTTTTTGAATGATAAAGTAAGAATGGATAAATGGCTTTCATGAATTGAGCTATTAAATTTTCGATATTTTGAAATATCACTTAATCATCTTATCCTTATTTTTTTAGGGTTTATCTAAATACTTAAAAACTTTATTTGTTTGATTGATTATCATTCATAAAATCATTTGAACAAGGTATATAATTAGTATTTTCACAATTGATTGCATAATTTGTTAAGTGAGCAAATTGATTTTTATTATTTTTTTCATAGGAATCAACACATATTCTTACCAATCCTTCATTATTCAAATAACAAATATAAGGATTTAACTTTTAAATTAGAATATAAAATCTAAGATCAAATTTTTTATTATCTAAAAGCATAGGGTTATCTATATATTTCTAAATAACCATTTGTTCTAAACCTGCTTTTTTTATTAAATCATTCATACTACTTGGAAAGAATATCCCTTTACCTTCAGATCCATTCGAAGGTTTGGCAATGAATTAATTGAGATTCTTTGAATACAAAAGATTTCTGTCTTAAGGATAAATGTAGGTTTCAGGGTAAAGTTAATTAATCTCTGGGTAAAACATTCCAAATGTAGATAAACACTACTTTGTTTATGCTTTTTAACTTATAATGCCAACTCCTTTAATCTTATTACAGATTTATAATCTTGGTCTGTCAATTGAAAATTTAGAGCATTTATCTTATTTTCTTTAATTCCAAACTATTTTAGCTTTCGAATGTTATTCTCCACAATCAATCCAATTTTATTTTTCAATTATCATTTTTAAAAGAGTCTTTTCACTACCCTTAACATTTGATATATCAAACTTTAACATATTATAATTATATAAATATTATAAAAAACTCATATTAGATTATCTACTTGAATAATAAAACTTATCTATTTTTTCATCTAACACTTTCCTGTAGGGTTTATTATTAAAATTTGGAATTGAAGATGTCTGAATAATATTTGTACTCTCAGCTAATTCTTGATCAAATTTAGAACCTTTTGTATTCTAATATTAAACTGCCAAGTATCTTTATAAATTCACATTCAAAGTAGATGAGTTTTTTTGATTCTAATTCTCCTCTTAATTTTTAGGTTTAGAATAAGTAACTAATTGTTGCTTAACCATCTTTTTTCGGAGATGAAAATATTTTATTTTAAGAGCTTATATTTTCTTTAGGATATAATGGTGTTTCTAAAATTGATTTTTATATATCCTGTTATTTTAATTTAGAAGGTCTCAATATTTAAACCTAATGCAATTAATGATTATCTTCTTTAGGGGAGAATTAATTTTATTTTCGTTTTTTAGCTTCCTTCCTTTCTTTCTTCTTCTACTTTTTTTTTTGCATATTTCAAATTCAACATTTCCAGTAGTAAGGCATCATTTGATTTTTTTATAAATTTGAATATTGTTAATCCTTTAATTAAGAACATGCTAGTGATTTGAATAGATTTGGAGTGGATTTTAATTCAAATATTTGGTTGCTAAATTGAAGTGCTATAATTATTATTATTTTATCAATTAGGTTATTTAATTGGAATTTATTTCTTTTCATTTGCCAGATTAAGACTGGTGAACTAATTTTTTAATGTTTATTATTTTCAACTCAAATTATTGCTAAATGATTTTTTTTTAATTATCTTTATAATTACTAAATTTTATAAATGGAGGGATAATAATATCAATATTTGATGGCAGATGAGTACTTCTTAGAAAATAATGAATCATATTCATCCTTTTCACTTGGTGATATTTAATTTTTCGTCAATTTAAATGATTTTGAAGCTCCTATCTTTTAACCCTCCAAAATTCAGAATCCTTATGTTAGTTTAATTGGAAATTATTGTATGTCTGGTATTATGATTATTCATATGATTATTAGATTCATCTATTATTGTCATTAATAAAGTTGATCCAATATTTGTTGCTATTAGAGTACTTAGAAATAAATTAGCAAATGAAAAATAAGTGAATTCTATTGAATTTGAGAACATTTTTAATAGTGAAGATTCTTTTGAAATTTATTTAAGCAAACACAAATAAATAAAAGAGAATATAGATTGTATAAGTTTTACAAAATAATTTAATGATGACTTATATGTAAAATTAGATAAAGGAAAATTATTCTAATTTTTAGATATTAAATACAATAGCATTAGGGAATATTCATAATAAAGTGTCTATTTTTTAAATGATTGCAATTAAAAAAAATAAGATGGTACATAATTAATTATAAAATTAGAATCTTAGTTATAGAGTTGTAATCTATTTTAATAATATATTGGTGATTAACTATTTACTGAGTATAAAGCCACAAAGAAAACTGATGTAACTAATTAGGTATCAACAGTTAATTTTGATTAATAACAAATTACAAATAAAAAGTAAGAAGAAAAAGAAAAACAAGAAATCCAAAATAAATAAAAATCTAAGTCTTTGTAAATTAAGAAAAATGCATCAGAAATAAAAAATGCAAAGGCTTCTTAGGGTTGTGGTAGATTAGATTAAAGTTTCTTAATTAAAAAAGTACCTAAATAAGAGTAATGATTAATAGTTATTATTAAATTATGATTTTTTAGTGATTAATAGTCATTTATATTATGAAATTCATATTTGATAATATTAATTATAATTTATATTGTCATTTATTATTTTTAATTATAATAAAAATAATACTAAAAATATAAATTTATAACCCCTAATTTAATTAATTATATATTTTTGTTTTTGGGTTTCAAAGTCTAAAGTCATAAGCAACAAAGAGACTCTATGGAATAAGAGACATGGGTCCTATATAATGTTAAGAATAAGGATGGTGGAAATGATTTGGATGCAAATTGATGAAGTTTAATGTAATCACATAAATTTGAAAGTTAATCGATATAATCATGTTTCTTGTTCTTCTTTAATTTCAGAGGGTTGGTGGAAGAAGGAGCTGTAATATGTATGCATACTTGATTATTGTTAGATTAAGGTACTTATATTGATGGGCTATTAAATTGTATACAAAAAAATACATAATATGGTTAAGGAAGTGGTTGAAAAAATAATAATTACTCAGGTTTAAATAAGATGGCACCATAACCGTTATTTTAGTCTATATTTTAGGATGTGAAAGATGATATTGATTAATACATTAATTGTGTAGGATGATATGTATTATGATGAAATAGAAATTTCTAATATAGTTTTTGCAAAGGAAATGATTTCATTGTAAAAATCGGAAGTTTAAGCTATATTTTTTGAAGGATGATCTATTGAATATAAAAAATTTGAAATACATGGTCAATATTCAGTTTAGTTAATTTAGTTTTCAGTTTATTGCTTTTGGATCTACTTTTGGACATATTTTTTTTTTCTAAATCATGATTATAAGATTCACTAATATAGATAATCAAATATACTTTAATTGTTGTAATGTTTGAAAAATTAATTTAATTTTATCAATATCTTCAATATCAATTTGTTAGGATATGCTAAAATTTTTATATTTAAGAATAATATTTCGAAAGAGTTATGCAAATTCTACTTTGATACCACTATCATTTATATGATTTTAATTAACACAAAATATTGAGGAAATAACAGAAGGTTTAAGAGTCTTAGTCATTTGAGATCCTAAATATATAAAATTGATATGATATACCATTTTTGTTACCATTAACCGTTTTGGAAAGACGCCTAAGAACTTTTCGAACTAATGAATAAAAATAATTTTTAATCAAACCATCTGTTCTTTATGGTAATTCTTTAGCTATACTTCTCTAATTAAGTATAAATAAGATTATTACCCATCGATTACCATATTTGTTTTGTAATTCAAAAAGTTTGTCAACTTCCTTTTAAGTCCATTAATCTTTATTAACAACAGGATTTAATTAATTATGAAATCTCTCTTTACATGATTTTCCTGATCTTCTATATCCCATTGAGATCATTAATTTTGAAACTCTCCTCCAATTATAATTTTAAGTCTTGCATATTTCAAGTAAAGCCTTATCCTCCTTATTGAATAAGTTTAAATTATATACTTCTGGTCTCCAATTCTTCCTTCTCATAATTAATATATATATATATATATATAATTATATATATAATAGACTATTCAACTCATCTTAATTGCAGCTAATTGTTCTTTTAAAGCAGCTAATTATAGTTATAATTATAATAATTCAGGACTTGTTCTCATAGATACTTTAGGAGTATAAACTGGAGCAGGCATATTATTTCCATACATCATTTTTTATGCTTACGATACCTTTATAAATGAGATAATAAAAATAATAATTTACATTTTGTATACCTGTTTCATTCCAATCATTAATCATTTTTTATCTTTCAATAGAATTTCTACGACTAGATTCTCTACTACTACTAGTTTTCTTCTTTTTGCTTTTCTTTTCCTTCTTTTTATGTTTTTTGGGACTCTTTCTATTTATATAATATCAATTAATTGTCTTACTCATTAACTTCTTTCTCTTTTTTTTCTCTATATTCTGGATGTTCTTCATACATTTAATTGAATAAACTCTTCTTAAATTTAGTTGATATCTTTTTAAGATGTAAATAATTGCATGATCCACCTCTTAAATCATTAATTTCTTATTTAATACCTTTAACATGTTCCATCTATATATTATTTACATTTAGCACTACTAAAGTCTAATACTGGAGAATATTCCATTGACAATGGTCTATTTTCATATGATAAATTCTAAAGAGCATTGAAGCATGATTCTGCATATAATTCTGATGTATATTTCACATATACATTTCCTACTAAATGATCTCCAATATTTTCACATACAATCAAATCTTCAATCTCACCAAATTCTGCTAACTTATCATAATATGCATTTATTACTTTTAAAAATACATCTTCATAAAAGTTTTCGAATTTTTCTAATGCCTCTTCAATACCCGCTTAAGACACTGCATTTCCTGAAGCAATTGCTACTTCCATTGGAGAATTTTAATACATATGCTGTTTCATTATATCATAATTCTTACTTTAAATAAAATTGTTTAAGAGATTGGAGGGATACTATGAATTCTTTAACATTTATTTTCATAACGACAAGCTCCAATTTTGATATAAAATGAGCAATTAACCTAATATTATTGATATTAAATAATACTTTGTCTTCTTCTGTTCCATACACTCTTTCTAATCCACCTGCCATTTAATAATTAATTATATATTTATTTTTTAGTAAGAGCGAATACAAATATTAATAAATTAATATTTAGTAAAAAAAATAATTAAAATTATAATTGTTATTAATATTTGTAAAATCAATTACTTTTGGTTAATAATTAATTAACATTTACGTTAAATTTAATTATTAGATATAATATAATTATAAACAGAGGCAATTTTGGAATGCAAATCATCAATTAAAAAAATATCAAGCATAATTTCACATATCTTAAAAATATGAGACTAAAGAATCAATTACTAGTTTTAATTAGTTTTTAAATTATTTTCATCATGACATTTCTAGTCTGTAGCAATTACATACATACAACATTTATTTAACTATTTTTTACAGAATCATCTCAAAAGATTTATCTCAAGACCTCAAATTCAATGCTCAGAATTTAATTAAATGAATATAATTCATACTTCACTTCATTGTTTCATACTAGTAAATATATTTATATATAATTAGATGGATAAACATTGATATCATTCTTCTAACTTTATACATATCTTAGAAATAAAACAGCATCACATCTTAATCCTCTAAATCCTAAGTTTAATATGAATTATGGAGGTGTTAATGCAAAAATACCCAAGTCAATTTAAACAACCAAATTAGGTATTTACAACACTACGCTCTCTTGTCTTTGTTATACTAATAAGACTAAATTTCATTCACCTTATACTTAAGAAGAAATGATTAATATTAAAACTTAAGAATCTATGCATAGTTTTGGAATGATTATTTTTTAAGGTAGAACAACATTGTAATCATTTCTCTATGGCTATGTCAAAAGGGATAACATTTTAATGACTTATCCTTGTTTATAAAGACATGATATAGCTAATTATATTCCTGAAAATAGATCTTGGTATATTGAAGCTAAAAGAAACTTTTTAGCACATAAATCATATGATAAATACAATTTTTCCATAACTTATCCATACATATGTAATTACAATTTAATATTAATTTAGTATTCAAATCTACAAATGTTGGATTATCTATGGCAATCCCATTTGTTGATTAAAATCTTTCCTTTATTGGAACTGGTGCTTTTGATTTGATTCCGTCCAGTTTATTAAATTAAGTTACTTAATAATTTGGGAATGATTTTACATCTATTTTTCTTGCATCTTTAGATGGTATATTAATTATGCATCCATTCAATATCACCTCTGATAAAATACCACTTTATTTTTATAATCAATCTATAACTGGGTTTAGTTTATAAGATTGGAAAGGCTTGTTTGATCCTTCATTTAATTCAAATTGCCAAAATTAAACAACAACTATGAATTTTAAATGCTTATATAACTCATTTTATAATTAAGATATGTTCGTTAGTTTACAAGTATTACATTAATTTAATATGTCTGTTATTGTGTAAATAATCTTATAATATTTTAGGTTGATTAGCAGTTCAGAATTTAATAAGTTTTCAGATGATTTCAATTCTAATTTGAACTAAAATTTAAGTAGTACATTTTCAAATTCATTAATTGAATAAGGTTGTCTATTCGTATTCCTTTGTTTTTTAATTTACTTTATGACTACTTATTTATTTTATCCGATAGAATTAATCATAAATGCAGCCATGAATTAAATCTAAAAGAAAAAGTACTAAAACAAAAATTTGAATAAGATTTTATAATCCTTATTAAGTGTTTAGATTTTAGAACTTTATAGATCTTGTTAACATTTTAATAAATTATTTGAGAGATTCTCATTTAATAAAACAGAATAATGTTAAAAAATTGAAAACCTATAATATCCTTAAAAGATAGAAGAAATTAGATTATGTAGTTTGGTGGATCATAAAAAGTTAAGAAAATTAGATGTATAATTAATTATTAATACTAGTTTAAATTAAGAAATAAACCAAATGAAAATTTAGATTTAGTGAAATCATTTATCAAACAAGTCTATTTTTAACTTCGACTCAAATGAAATTTTGATTAACTATCTCTTTTTATTTTTATCATATATAAATAGTATTAGAATATAATATACTATATATAAAATAACACAAATTAATCAAAACATATATATCCTAACTAAACAATATATCTTTAATTCAGGATCAAAATACTAACATAGATAAGAAACTCAATGAATGTAAATTATGCAAATTAATTACTAATATTATCTTTTGTACATGAAGTATATAAATATAGCATACAATTGATAAATTATATAAAAGTATATCTCAAATCCTTACAGCTTTTCCAACTTAAGAATTTGCTCTTTAATGATGTAATAATTTAAGATGTAGATTTTTAATTGATTAATCTTGCAACATTGGATTTTCAACTGATAAACCTTATTTTTAAGTTGATTCTCCTCTTTCTCCTTTATCCTTTTTATATGCTTTCATTTATTATTTAAAAGTGCAAGTATTAAATGATTTATCATTCACTAATTCATCTAATCCTGAACTTGTAGCTCTTTTTGCACTAGTATTCCCAATATTATTAACATAATGTTTCAATCTATCAAATGCATCTATAAAATATTAATAATTATTACTTTATCCATTCTATTAATCCAAATTAATTGTTACCTTGGGTGCTTCATATTTACCTAAACCTAATTTACCCATGAAATTTGATAATTCATCTTTTCTTTTATAAGGTTTTACATTATCTTTAACTTCAATTGTAAAATTCATTGTTTATTAAACTTTAGCATTTAGATAAGTATTTTCTTTTTTTGTTTTTTGTCCTGATATACCAATATATTATGAAGATGGACTTGCTTATATAAAACCAAATCTTGCATTTGGAGATTTACCATTAGACAATTTAATGTTAACTTATGGAACTTAAGAATTAAGATAAGTTCCACCATTCTTACCACTCCCATTTTCTATTAATACTTCTTAATTTAATCTATTTGGAGTATTAAATTGTTATAATAAATTATCAAAATTTTTAACTTTTTGTTTTTGGTTTTAATCATTATTTATATTAATATTGATACTATTATTTATTGGATTTAATGGAAGTTCTTACTGATTATTTCTTTCTTTGAAAGGAGTTCTTCTATTGAATAAATCAGTTAGATCCTCTAATGTAGTAGCACTCTTAAATTAATCTAATAATTCTATGTAATTATTTGCTACCACTGGAGTATCTTGAATGATAACTTCTTTTTATACATCCATATCTGAGTTTTTCTTTCCAAATTCTAAATTAAATAAATCATCTAATTTTTTTTGGGATTATATTTCTTATTTTTCAGAGAATTAATCTATATTAAAAGTATCAGTAAATTTCAAACAAAAATCATGTTTAACAGAATCAACTGATTAATTTATTGGTTCTTATTTAAAAAAGGTTTAATTTGGCTACATTAATTATTTTGGATATTCTACTTCTTTTTTAATATCCTATTCAATTTATTCATTCTATTAATCAGAGATTTCTTGTGAAATTAATTATTATTTAATGCATTATTATATTTCCATAGGTTTTATTTCTACTTTTGTTAATCCATACTAATTTTCTTATGGATTTATTTTTTGGTTAATACTATTAACTTCTATATTGTTTATATTAGTATTTTCAATTTTTATTGATTATTAAGTTACATTTTCATAGCCTGCTTGAACAGCCATGGCTTTGAATGCATCAAACTTATTTTTATATTTATCAATTAGATCTTTTGATGATCTTGCCCAAGTATTGAGAACTTTAGATTCTTGAGGTTATTCTTATTATACAACAGAGTCTAAGACATTTTATTCTTGAATTTCAGACGATTACTAATTATCGGACATTTTATTATTAAATTTATTTTCTTAATTTTACAATATATAATTTATATACATATTAGTTATTTAGATAAACAAAATAAATATTAAATTTAGAATTATATATATATATATATTTAAATAAATGGAAATTTATCGTATTCCTGAAGACTTAAGATTTGTTAATCAGATTGGTTAAACCTTAAGTGCAGAAGAGAAGTATTGATTAATGTAATGAAGGATCAAGTTAGAAATTGCTTTGATAAAGCTTAGTCAAACTTAGACATTTGATTAATTACTTTTTTGGGGAAGAATTGAAGGAACAGTTGCCAATTATTATATTGCTATTGGATTGAATTTCAAAAATAATTTTGAATTTCCTCACAAAACATTCTTCTACACTGCAAATTTAAAGGAATTCTAAAATTTACCACCACTCAATCCAGAATACAAAGAATAAGTTGAAACTTTCAGATAATTATTTTCTGGATAACCTGAAAAAATACTTATTAATATTACAGGTGAAGATGGAGATTAACCACCTGCTGATTAACCAAACCCAGATGAACCATAACAAGTTGTAAAAAATGATGATGACTCAGATGTAGAAATTAAGCCACCTCCCAAAAATTTTTTGGAAGTGGATAGATTAGCTTATGTCGTCAATGCAATTGAATTTGAATGTGCACTTCTTCCTGTTGGTGCAGTTAGATTGACTCCTACTCATGAATTAAGGTAATTCAAATTTACTTAACATTCTTTTTAGATATAATGATTCATTCGAAGGACTCTCTCTTTAAGAAGCATCTAAAATATCTAATTATCAACATTTTAGAGCACCTTAGAGTCCTAATAAAAAAGCATTGATTGCTTAAGATGATGCTCTATTTCATTATGATTTCTTTGATTAATTAGATGACCATCCAGTTGGATAATGGAGTTTATAAACAGATTCCTCTAAATATCAAGTAATCATATTCATCTATAATTAGGTTACAATACGTAATCTTTAATGGCCAGGCTTCTTAGGTTATCATAGAGCAGGAACAAGAATTTTTGGATATGCCTATTTTGGAGATGGTATTAAGAATGTAGATTTGGCATTTCAACTATGATTATTAATAATGAATATCCATGCATTTAAAATAATTCATAGTTTATATTTTGTAATTTGTAAATTCATTATAATTTCTATTTTATAATTTTTCTATTTGCAAATTTACTGTAGAATTATTAATCTTAATTCAATTATAATATATTTAGATTTATATTATTTCTAATCAAAAAATTAACAATTTTATAAATATTATTGGTTTAAGAAATAATTTAAAATTTTAATTTAGTTGATACTTATAAAATCTTTTTTATAGAAAATTTTTTGTATTTAATTAGAAATTAAGAGAGTATTGTAAGTTTAATACTGAAAACTTTTGATAAATAAATCTAAAACAAATCATCAATCATTTATAAATTTTAAAATAAAATAGAAATATATTTATGAAGCTAATTATAAGATTTAAAGGATGATTAGTCATCTAAGTTTTTAGAAACTTATTTAATCTTTTGATTTGATTTAAATTTATTTTGAGTTTAGAATGAATAAAAAACTATTCTGAAATAATAATCTAATATGAAAGGGAATATTATATTTTATTAATAAATATATGAGTAACCCATTTTAAATTGTTCCATCAGATACTTTTTTGAATATAATAAACCAAAATAATTACTCTGTAGTATATATGGATGAAGATTATAGAGCCGAATAAGATTGGATGTTTGAAAACGATTGTAATATTATGGAAGAATAGATATTGTAATAAGAACCTATAATGCCAGAACGATCAAAGGCATTGGTTGGAGGAGAATTATTACAAAAATTTAAAAAAAATAAAGATGAAGAGCTCTTAAAAAAAAATAAAGAAGTTTTTCAAACAAATTAATCTAAAAGCTTATATCTCAATAAAATTCAATAATTAATAGATAAACCCACTCCAGTTGGCAAACAAAAACAAACGTAAATATTGATTATTTTTATAGTCGTTAAAAAGTGATTGTTGATAGTGACTCATCAGATGGAAAGAATAGATTGGTTAAAAATAGAGAATCTGCAAGAAATTCTAGGAAGAGGAAAATAATCTATATAGAATTATTAGAAAATAAAGTATAAGAATTAACAGAAAAATTACAATAATAAGAATATGTAGTTTAATAAAACAAAATTAAAAATATTTAAGTCATTAATTATATATTATTTTAATTTAGCTTGAGAATTTCATTGAAGACTATCATAGATCAATTACATAATTAAATGATTTACACTCAATTAAATTATTGCATGATAATTTTGGTGCAACATCTTAAAGAAGATGGATTGTTTGCACTGAATTAATAAATCTATTAATTGAAACTACAATACCTATTGAAGTTAAAAAATTGATGGAATCAGCTAAAAAAGGAACTGACATTTTCATTTAACCTATATTTGAACATAATCCATGTTTAAATTATAGAGATTATTTTAAATAAGGAATAATAGATTTAGAATTGTATTAATTTATTTAAATAAGAGAGCAACAAAAAATTTTGGTATAGCTTATGATAAAATAAGAGAATAAGTATTTGCTTTAGAAAGATTGAAATTGGAAATTATTTAAAAATTAGGGTCAAATTCTTACATAGAGTATTTAAATTAATAATATTTGTGAATTTTTATATATATTTGTAACAAACATATTTTATAGTACTAATGCAAATTGAAATGTAATTTATAAATGATATTAATTTTTAAATTATGATTAATCGAACAATTTAATTTGTGAAAGAAACTTTATGTCATGCTGAAAGTGGACATGATTACTTTCATATTGAAAGAGTTCTGAAGATGGCCACACGTATAGCAAATGAAGAGAGTAAAATCAAAAATGTTAATATGAATTTGGTTTAATTGGGAGCTTTATTACATGATATTGCAGATCATAAATTTCATGGAGGAGATGATACTATTGGACCTAAAGTAGCAAGATAATTCTTAGAAAAAGATGGAGAAGCTAATGAGGAATTAATTAAATAAGTAGAAGATATCATTAAAGAAATATCCTTCAAAGGCGCCAAAGTGAAAGATCAGATGTCAACCTTTGAAGGACAAATAGTTTAGGATGCTGATAGATTAGATGCTATTGGAGCGATTGGTATAGCCAGATGTTTCACTTATGGTGGATACAAAAATAGATAATTATTTAATCCAGATTAGAAACCTGAATTTCATGAAAACTTCTAAGATTACAAAAAAAATGAATCAACTACTATTAATCATTTTTATGAAAAACTATTATTATTAAAAGATAGAATGAACACAGAAACTGGTAAAAAAATAGCTGAAAAAAGACATTAAATTATGGTGAATTATTTAGATCAATTTTTATAAGAATGGGAGGGAATTGATTGATTTATTAAGTGTATATTATAAATATCATAACCAATTTTATACATTTCTATTTAAGTAATAGTAAAATACATCATTGATATTAAAATCATCAATCTATGAAGAGAAACAATCAACTAATTAATTAGTTAAATAATTCATAAATATTTTTTATATTTTATTTATTATATTGACAAATCCACTTATTTTAAAACATAGTTTTAAATTAAGTAATTTTGTTAATAATATTAGTATTAAAAGAAGGAAATATAAATGCAATCTATTTTAACTATATAATTTAATTAATAAAATTAGTTAATTATATTAATTTTTTTAACATAAATATACTATTATGTATTATCTAACCAATAAATATTTAAATGTAAAGATAACAATAGAAAGCATTCTATTCATTACATTTAAAATAATATTTATTATTTTTTTTGAAATGAGAAAAATAAATAAGATTAAACATTTATAGCAATTAATTGAAATTATAAATCTCATCTTACTGAAATTAAACTTGTACTTTTTATTAATGATTATTTAATTAAATTATCCAATCTTAAATAAAAATGATATTTTCTATATATTATATTATACTTTAATTGATTTATCATTATTTTGATTACATAGGTATTATCATTAAATTCTAAATTGTTCTATAACAAAAAATAAAATATTGAGTACTCATTTATATAGATTTTCATATTTCTTCATTTAAAGAGATTAATTATTTACAATTCAACTAGTATTATAAATTTTAGTTTATCTTTCACTTCGTTGATTTTTGTTCTAATTGTTATAATTTATATCGAAAATTAACAGAAAAGATGAGTTTTTGATCAAGTTAAAAAGTAATTCATACTGGTTATATAGGAATTAGAATTTATTCCATTTAATAAAATTTAATGGAGTAGAATACAAAAGTTAATTAAGAATATGTAAGTAATATGGTTATCATTTAGTTTAAAAAGCTGTAATAAATCCAAAAGAAAATGGAGGATATAAAAGCTGATTAAAGTAAAAGTGTAATTAAGTATATGGTAAGAAGAAAAAGTGCAGAAGAAGTCTAAACACCTTTACATGATGTTGAATTTAATCAAGAGCCAAAGAAAAAGAAATTATTGCTTTTTAAAACATTCTAAAAAGTTGTTATTGACCCAATAATAAAATTAGATGAAATAAATGAAGAAAAATGGACTATAATGTCCAACAACTATAAATCATTAATTGAAAAATCGAGATAAAGTCTTTCAAAACATAGTCAAATCTTTTAACCTCCTTAAGGAACAAAAGAACATCATAAATTTTAGTTTCTTACTCGAAGATAATCAATAGAATTTCGACTTCGTGAAATTGCTACTGCTCCTAGTAATCATTCATCTGTATCTCCAATAAAAATAAATACTAATACTTAATTTGTAGATCCTAATTATGATCGATTCAAAAAGTATTATCAAAAAATAGGGATTGTAGCTGATAATCCTGTATAAATGAAGTTCAAATAATTAATGTCAACTCCAATAGCACCTTAAAAAAGAAAGGAAAAAAGTTAACATTCTTGTAATAATTCATAATAAAATTCATCTTCTCCTCCAAAGAATAGAACTTTCCATCTCAAACCTAATCATAATTCTTAATATTTATAAGAGATTAAAGAAATATGTTCAGTTGCATCAAATTATTAATAACATGTAAAATAAGATGAGAGAATATAAATTCATTAAACTAGTAAATAAATGGGATACATATAAGCAGAATTCAATAAATTTCATAATATGTTAACAACAGATTTAGAAAGATTAGATTTTTATGATGAGAAGAAATGATCATCATAATAAATGAATAAATTACTATCTATTTTGATAGATTTGGAAATCTTAATAATTTTTCATTATAATTTCTGGTAGACTAAATCAATATATCTTATCATTTCTTATTTTATTTGTCCTTTAGCCATATAAAGAGGAATAGACATTTTAAAATCACATAAAGAGTACATTCTTACAAAAGAATAATCATTAAATTTTTTATCTTTGAATCTTCATTTTCTTAACAAATAAATACCTATTATTAATGTAATCATTATTTATTAAATTTTAAAGTGGTTGAACTATATAACCACTCAATAAAATTTCACCTCTCACTTTACTTTTAATTGGATATTAAGAATCTATAATAGATTTACTAACGTCACACCAAACCTATTTTAATAAATATTAAATATAAAACATTTGTATCAATTTCTTTTGTTTTTTTATAATAAATGAATTCTCTTGCAGAAGTCATTAATATTGGTTTATAACTTAAATATATAACTGATTCTTTAGATTCCTCATTCTTTTTTATAGGATAAAAAGCATCTATACGAGGATCTAATTCTTTTTATTTTTGAAAATTGCTCATAAAATCAATAAAATTTTGAGGTTTACCAGGAACAATGAATTCACATCTAGTTGCATTTACTTTTGTTTAATTATCAACTTCAATTTATTTAATAAATAATTTCAACGAACTTTTGGTATTAACATTATCACATAAGATAATCCAATCATCATTTTGATTGTTACTATAATCACATTTCTCTTGTATTTGTTTTATAATCTCTCCCTAAATTTGTTCATATTATTCAAATTCATTTATAGTTCCTCTTTCATTCAAAGAATAAGCAGTTGTAATTGTTTCATTAGATAACTCTATTTTACTCAAGAAATAACATATAGGTTTGTCTTCATATAACAAGATATGTCTTCTTTACTGACCAAAGGTTAATTCCTTCATATATTCTAACTCATCTTGAATGGCCTTAGATGCAATAGATGCTCTATTGATATTTCGCTCTTACACACAACACTATGATCCCATTAATAATAAAATAATATTTTATCTTGGTGAAATATTTATTATCATAAAATAATACCAATATCATATCTTATTAATACTTTCTAGATATTAAAATAATAAGAATTATCACAAATAAAATATGTTGTTATAAGATCATTAAATTTTTGGACCTTTTAATCATTCATCTCTATATGGACATTTTATCTATTAATTAACAAAAGTAGCTTCATATTATGAAAAACAATCAAAACAAGCAGCATGTCTATTACAAGGAAACATCTTTGCATCTATTACATCTCCTAAACAAATTGGACATGTTTAAATATTAGTTAATGGTAAAGGAGTCATTCTTTTACGTAATTTTATTGATATGCGTTTAATTTTAAGTATTATATATTTTGGTAATCTACAACAAAGCTAACTAATAAATAAGTATAAAAATTATAAGAAAACTGTTAAAATTTTAAGCATTTGAATTAAAAATGAAACAATTATACAAATAAAGCAAAGACATATAAGAACAAAAGGTAAACTAGCTCTAATTCTGTAACTATCATTACATTAATATGATTTAATTGTGTGACATTCATTCAAACAATTTTCAAATAAACATGAAGAACATGAATTCTCAATTGGAACTGTTGAAAATAATAAACATTAATTATAATAATCTATTGCCAATTCATTTGTTTAATTATGTTTAAGTAAAATTTAAAGTCTATATTTAAAATTTACATCTTAAATTTAATAATATTCTTCTTCTATTTTCATACAAAGAATATTTTAATAATTTATTTATAGACTCTTACTATAATATTAATAACAAATTCCTTTATTTGTGAATATAGCAAATACATAAGCATCTTAAATTGAAAATAAATATTTAATTTTTATTTTTGAATCTTCATGATACCAAAATAATACTTTAGTTGGTACAGTATAATTAATTTATTGAGAATTCATAAACACTGCAGTTCCATTATTCCAATATTATGTTGAAAATACACCATTTTAAGTACTAAACCAAACTTTCTCATCAAGTTGATGAATGTTTTCATTAAGATAAATTATATGAAATTAATGATCTGTATTTAAATATGTGAATGTTAAGTTTGTATCATAATTATAAACTTAAATCGATGTATGAGAATTATTTTTTGGTTTTACTAATGTAAAATTAAGTATTTTAGTATTTTGAGTTAATATATTCTTGACATATAAAGACTAGTTTTAATATTAAGCAACAAAGTAGGAGGATGTAATAGTTATGTTAGTGAAATTATCATTAGTAATATTAAATGTTTATGTTATACTAATAGTGGTTTCATTTTATTTTTCATAAAGGGAATATACGATAATTAGATCTTGATTCCTAAATTAGTTTCTATGAATAATACCATACAGCAAGAAAATGATTTTGGAGACAAAATTCTGTCATATTTTCAGATATAATTGAATAGTGATTTGGATTTTAAAGATAGGAATAAGCAATATCATTGTCTTGATTGAATATTATGTAATTTTTATAAAGGGTACTATGAGGATGAGTAATATTGAGTTTCCTAAATGCAAATAGTATTTGGATGTGTAATAATATTAGAAATATCATATTAATTATATATAAAAAAAGAAATTCAAATGCAAAATTTGGATAAGGAATTCAAAACAGTTTTAAAATAAATAAATAAAATTATTTAATACCAATCATGGCTACCCTCAATGTACAGATCAATGTGAATCAATACTAACTGATATTATAAAAGGAAAAAGCCAAAAATACTTATTAACTTTAAAAAAAGGAATTCCCTTCTGGACCGATTAACATCTATGAATAAAGATTCAACTCTGTCAATTTCTCGAATCAGAAAATTAATGAAGTCATTGGATGGATTCTCATTATAGCTGTCATATTAATGATACTTGTCATGACCTTATCTCTAATTCAAGATTCAGTTGTTGGATTTACTATACCATTACTTTCAGTAGTCGTATTTTTCATTGTTTATCTAAATTGGATATCGATGAAGTTCTTTATCAATTCATGATTTTGATCACATATATTCAAACGACTAACTGTCTATTTAAAATATTTTTAGTGTAAAATTATTATCATTTCTTTTTTTTTCTTTCTTTTTTATCTTCATTATCTTTATGTTTTTTATGTTTCTTTTCTTCTTTATTTTTATTTTCCTTATTTTTCTTATCTTTTTTTTCTTTCTTTTTTTTATCTTTTTTGATCTTTTTTTCAATACATCCATCTTCCTCTTTCTTAACTTAAACTTAATATTAATCTTAATGACCATATGCTTCTAATAAATATTATGCTTCTGTATTTTTAGTTTATTTTTACATAGGACCATTTCCTAATCCTTTCTTTTCATTATTTAATTCATCATCAAAATCAATTTTTGATTTTTTTGTTAATTAAACAATTTCTTCTTTAGTTAACTTTACTTACATCTATTTTTAATCATCTGGTTATTCTATTCCCAAAGCTATTCTTATTCTTCTTTCATCCTCTTCTTTTGCATTTTTAAATTCATCATCTAATTCTATAATACAATATGATTTTATTAATATACTATTTAAATCTAAACCATTACGATCTTCAGATTTAATATACCAATCTTTCTTTCTCCATTTTCCACCTTTATCTAAATAACCAATTATTGTTGTTTATCCCAAATATTATTCACGATCATGATATTTCATTGTTCTTAAAGATTCCCAATTGAATTAATCATGTCCTCCTCTACATCCAGGTCTAATTAGATCAGCATTATTTTAATGCATTTTTTCTTATTTTATTTATTATTTTTCATACCTTTTTCAATATATTATATTAAGATTTATATTTTTCATTTTTATTAATCATATCTTTCAAATTTAATATCAATAGCTTTTACATTTTATTACTTCTTTCCCTAATAAATGATAACTTGATAACTAAAATAAGGAACTAATCCTTTTCTCTTTTTTTCATAACACTCTGGATCTACACAAGACTTTTTAAAATCATCTTAATGAACAAATATGTCTTTCTTATTTTTATCATCCAAAAAAAATCCATATTATTTACTTTCATTATAGAATTTTAAATATCCAATCACTCTTTCAGGTTAACTAGCAATTATTTACTATTGAGTTTATTATGGATTCTATTAGGTTTTTCTAAAATAATAATAAATTATTTTATATACGTAAAAATCTCTTATAATAATTTTGTATCCTCTTATTCTTCTATTATTTAAGCAACTTAATTTTCTTGAAAATCTCGAAAATTAAATACTTTCTTTGCTTTTTATGAAGTTATTGGAGTTATTGGAGCATTAGGTAATTTAGCTGAATATTATTAATTAACATTCATAATTTTTTATATTTATGGTGTAAGTGTTGAAGTTTGATATTATTTATCAATCTTTTGAGTTTTTGCACTTTAAACACTCAATCCAATATGTCCTAAATCATTCATTGAAAGCACTACATTCAATGATGGATGCAATTTCTAACTTCCTTCTTCTGATAAAGGTCTTTTATATTAAACTGTATTGTTTATTTATAAGAATGAATTAATTGTTTAATCTATTATCTTCTTTATGAACTTAAACTTCTTTCTATAAGAATTTGTCTATAATTCATAATAATTATAATCCTCTTTGAATATTCTTATTGTTCTAACATATCCATGATTTATTATCATAGACAAAAGACCATCATCAATAAAGTACAATTCAATTTTCACCTTAAAAATCTAAGAGATCAGCTCTAAATTGAGCTATTATCATTGACAAATTATTTACATATTCAAACTGCTCAGATTATTAATTTATTATGTATTCAGCCAAGGAACTTACATTATTCAATGTTTTATGATGTTATTTAAATTATTATAAACATAAGGTTTGTATTTATTATTGATATATGTCTGTTTAAAATAGTAATGTTGATAAACATTAGAATAATGTTTTAGGCTCTATAATTAGTACCATATCATTCTACTCTATCAAATTAATACTAGACTCCCTTTTTAAAGTCATTTGACTAGAGCTGATGAGATTGCTATACATATTTTATTTTAATTATTAAATTTGTATTCATATTATTATTAAGTAATTGACTTTATTCATATACATCTAATTCTTATAATTAATATAAATAATTATAGTGTATTAAAATGAATAAAGAATATAGTTTAATGACGAAAGAAAATATTCCTTACAGTGTAAAAATATCACTTATTTCACAACTGATAATGTTGGGTATTGCCACAATATTTGAGTTTACACTCTTTTTCACAAATTTATATGAGATATATTCACCTCAAATATGTACAATCTCATTCACTGGTTAAGAAAGATGTTTAAATTATGATGGCTAATATGATACTTTCACTGTAGATTGTGAAGATTGTTAATTTTTACACCTCATTTGGCCATTATCCTTGGCTGAATTTATATTATTATTGTGTATTTTTATTTGTAAAATATACTACTTCTGTACTCTAAAATGCAGTACTATCATTAAGGTAATATCAATCATTTTCATTGCAGTAATACTAAGCTTAGAAATCTATTTACTTTTGTTATTTGATAACAATATCCTTGAAGTTTTAACATTTAATTATACAATCAAATTATATCCCATCATTATCAAACTATTTATTGGATTTTTGATTTTGCTTATAATTATAGCAATATGGATTGAAGATATTTAAACTTTTAAACATAAGAAATAATAATCAATGTCAACTTCCTCTTGCTCCTATTCATAATAATTGTTATAAATTTAGTGATGTAAATATTTATATATATTTGTTTATTGAATCAAAAAACCAAATCTCTATATTAATATTTCTTATTCATATTATCATTTTCTATTTTCATTTCTATATAAATACTAATTATTAGAGAATATATTATTATTATATATTAAAATTAAGTTTATATATTACAAATAATAATTATATTAAAATAGATTCAATTTATTACAGATTAATTTTCATACACTCCATAGTAGTTATATTAAACGAATTTAATTTAATAATTCCTAAAAAGATATAAAAAGGAAAAGTCTAATTTACTTACTTATTTAACTTATTATTATAGATAAATGTATAAATTTAAAATTAAACAATCAATATAAATTTGTCCTCTTTATTATTCTACAACCATTTATATTGTATATGAGATTAAAAAAATTCTCTTTTTTTAGATTAATTATTATATAATATCCTTATAATATATATCTTAAAGATAGTAAAAATTAAATTTATATATTTTTCTAATGAGTTATATTAAATTTATATAAATCATATTTATTATAATACTTGTAATACTTTCTCATTTAATTCCAATGAATCAGAATGATCAGGAAATAACTTAAGTGTTTTTTGAACCAATAAATAACATTGAGAATAATCTTGTTGGTTGAAATGCAATACACTTAAATTATAGATAGGTTCATATATGAATTCATTACTTTCTATGGCTTTTTAAAAATTAAGTTTTGCTTTTTCAAATTCTTTCCTTTTAGATTGAACCACCTAAATATATTTTATTATTTCATACTGCTAAATTGTTATATGCTTCTCCATGATGAGGATCATAACATAATGATATTTTTAGACATTAATATGCAGTTCCACTATCACCTAAATTAATAAATATCTAAATTTAATTTATTTATTACATGTGATAAGTTATACCATATTTCTGCTCTTTATTAATCATCAGCAACACTTAATGCTCTTTCAAAACATGAATAGAATAAATCATATTATCCACTATAAAAACAACATAATCCTATATTATTCCAAATTTCTGCTGTATAAAGTCCCAATTATAACTATAATTAATATTTAATATTAATACTAATCTTTTATAAAATTATAAGGCAGTTTCAGGTTAATCTAGATAAAAATGTTAAGCACCCAAACTAGCCACACTCTCAATATTACAATTATCTTTAATTAATGTATTTTAATAAAAAGGTAAGGCTTTTTCAGGTTAATTTAATTAATCATAAACTCTAGCAATTCCTATCAAATATGAAATCTCATGAGGATATCGCTCACTATTTTTTTTATATAATTCTATTGCAGTTATTGGCTAATCTATTCTTAGATAAACTCTAATAGATTTAAATTTATAATACTTTGCTAATTGCAACTAAGTTTTAATCATCTCTTGCAATTTTAAAGAACTTTCAAATTGTTTTTCTGCTTCTCTATAGAGTCCTAACATAAAATATGCTTTTCCTAAACGTTCCTTCCACCACCAATCCTTAAAATTATTTACTTAAGTTGCTTCTGCAGCTAATTATAATGCCTAAATTAATTTAAATTATTTACTTTTCTTGGATTATGCTCAACATAAATTAAATAATCACATAAAATTCTTGATATGACAGGTTTATCAGCCATTTTTTTTAGATCTAATTTATCAACCATAATGAATTAATCTCCAATCTATTATAATGAAGCTGTGCCTAATCTTATATATCTTCCTCCTTATGTCATAGGTCTTGCAGTGCCCAATCTTGTACCAACTCTTGCAGTCTTTACTGCATTTTCTTATGTATCCTATCGATTTGTGATTGGTCTAGCAAATCCAGATTATAATCTCCCCATCTTACTCATTGGTCGAATACCCAAAAATAATATATTCTTAATACTTATCCAGCTTAGCTTCCAGGTCTTTGTAAGCTTGTACCAGGTCTAGCAACTGTATTTATTGAATCATCATTCATTAATTAATCACCAATTCCTTATTCATCTATTTCAATATCATCTAAAAACAGTTTTCTTATTAAACTGCTAGCCTTCAAAACCCAAGCAGATTAATCTAAATTATTTGCTTAAAGAATCTTATCGCATAAATGAATTGACTAATCGTATTTTCTTCTTCTATATCTACTTACAGCAATTGCAAAATCATCCATTTTTATAATTTATAATTAATTATTCCCAATTTATTCGATTTCTTATACTCAATAATTAAATCAATATATTTCTAAGATGAGATTTAACATATAAGAAATATTAATTTTAATCTAAACATCTCATAAAAGAAAATAGGAAGCTATGATAATGGATTTAATTTATAAAGTTAATCTATATATTTATATATAGTAATTAATAATATAAAAAGAGTAATTAATATAAGAATTTATATATAGAGTATTAAATTGAAATTTAAGTTTAGTTAATCATTTTACTATAAAATTTTTGTTTGATAATTTATTTAGTAATAATTTCTTAAGACATATATGAGTAGAGTAATATATAATTGATGGGATTCAATAATATATTTAAAGGTAGAATATTTAATTTGATATATTTAGAGATTTAATTGAGGTTCATCAAAATCTAAATTAATAAAATGATAAAATATAAGATTCATTTAAACAGAATAGTGAATATTGAATAAGTTTTGGAATGTGTAGAAAGACATAGATTGGTTATTGTATTTAATAAATGATGTTTTAATACATATATTAATTTTTATATGAACGAATTTCCTGAATAAATAGATATTTAAAAACTTAGAATAGATTTAGGACAATAATGGAATGAGATAGAATTGGAAGTGTTTTTAAAGAGTATGAATGAATGAATAAATTGATTTTAGTCTTTAGGTAATAATAATTGGCAGGGGTTGGCAGAATGTAAGAGACTTTGAGACAATTAGGATATCAAAGAACAACAACAAATTTATTATCTGTATATAAGAAGGTAAGATTAATTATGGATGAAGAATAAAAACTTCTTGGAATCAAATCAAAATTGTACCGCCCATGACTTGTATCTGATATTAAGAGATCATTATGAATAAAATGAACCTTGTGATATACGACCTATTAAGAAGATTAAGAAAAATTAAAATTGTATAGATTATTGCATAAACACAAGATCGTAAGAGTATTCCTTAAAAATTCGATATGGATGAGAATGCAAAGGATATGACATATTATTTCAGTAAAACATAATGTTTCAATAATGAAATTGTTTATGATAACAAAAACATTAGTCAGAATGTATTTATACATAATTTTAAATTCAAGTTTTGTAAATGGATTTAACATGAATATTTTTATTCACATTTAGATTATACTTATTTTAGTCTAAATGAATTTTAATAGATGTTAAGTAAAGCAAGTATTCCTTTGGGATCAAAATCTATAGCAGAATGGAGAATTATAAAAATGGTAGAATTTCATTTAAAATTTATTAGGCTGTAGGATAACCTAGAAGATTTTCATTTTATTTTCTTTAATAAGAAATGAGTAAATTGACTAAATATCGATCTGTTATTAGAAACTATTTATTTGATTAGAATTATCCTATTCATAGAGATATAAGAAATTTAGATCTTATACATGATATTGTTAGATTGGCACCATTTAATATTGGTTAAACAGTATATGCTATTCATCCTATATGCAAACATGTTCATGTTGGATCTATCTTATCTACTAATTTACCTAGTATAACTATTAAATTTTCATAACCAGAATTAGGAATTCACAAAATATCAGATTAAAATATATAATTGTATATATGAATTATTTATTAACATAAGAGAAGAGAAATTTATTAGTAAATAAATGAGTGATGATCGATTTGATATGCAATAATAATTAAGTTTTAATACATAGAATGAAAACAAAAATACTTTGATTTCTAGTATTGTATAAGAATTAGATCATTATGCTGCAGCATTTATGATTAGAATTTTATAAAGGTATCATAATTTAGCATTTCAGAAAATATGCTTTGGTTGGACATTTAAAATAATTAAGTTAGAGATTATAAAATGAACCAAATCTTATAGAAGATTAAGAATTTAAAGCACTTTATTAATGGTCATTGTAATAAATAAAGAATTTTGATTCTGCTTCTAAACATGTTATGACTAAGTTTAGAATGAGAGGATTAAGTGGTTATTGTAAATATACTTTATTAATATATTTAAAGCTTTGTAATAGGTGAATAATAATCTAGATAAGGTATTGAGTATGCCATTGGCTTATATGGAGAGAGAATTAGATTAGAATAATGTTGAACCTGAAGAAGAGAAGAAAAATCTTGAAATAAAGTAGATCATACATAAATAATAAGATGTATATATATATTATTTCTTATTTTAAAGGAAAAAATAAATTCATAATTAAATACATTACTAATGTAAAAGTTTTAATTTTTAGAGAATGATAATTGTAATTATTTATCTTATGATTTTATTGTAAATAGAATTAAAACCATTAGTTTAATCACTTTTTGGTCTATTATTTACATTAAATAATAGTCAAGATTTGAATATGAATTCCAATACTCATTGGCAAACATTAAAATAAAATATCTAAGAATCACATCCTTAGTAATTATAAGAGATATAAGAATCAATATTAAGAATAGTAGGTAATCATAGTAAATGACATAAATTTATATTTCGAATTCAGATTTCAAAGTGAGAAGTTTAGAATTTTTAATTTATTGGTTTTAATTTTAAATGACTAAAATATGGTCTAATATCTGGTTTCTATTTTCTATGGATTGAAGATGTTTAAGTATGTTTTTTAATCAATTAAGGTTCTTACTCTTTTTTTGTTTAAGGTACACTAAGTTAACGAAAATGTAATCGATTCTTTTTCTTAATTTATTCTAATAATTCATTATAATAATATTCTTTATTTTTATTGATATTGATAATTGCATTTTCTTTCATTGAAATTAATCTTGCAGGTGATATATTATAAATGTGAGATTATTAGATTTCTCTACAAGTATTCATTCTAAATTAATGTCTCTAAATTATAATAGATGATCTATTTGAAGTAGGACTATAATGTGATAATGTTAATGAATTTTACATAATTTTCATTGATTTGCTCATCATCTAATTTTTTTAGAGAGTTATGCATTTTTTTATCTAAACATAATTATTTATATGCTTATATTGAAATTAACTTAGTTGACCACATTCACTACAATAGCAACTCTTTCTTCTTAATTAGATTTCATTTGTATTGATAAAATCTTCTTGATTTTGTTTGTAATTTCTATTCTTTAAACTACCTCTCTTAAACTTATTTAAAGAGTAGATTATTGAATTAGTTTCTGTCTACATCTTATCTGATATACGAGATATACTTTATATCATATTAGAGATGATCATTATATTAAATTTAATGTTTATTTTCATGTCAAAAACTACTACATACTGATTCAAAACTATGTAAATGAAATACTAACTATTATATCAAAAAAAGAAATTAATAGTTTCAAAGTGGACTAACAGTTGACAATGTTTTCTAATGATATTTTGTTCTATGCATAGTCAATAGTTATGATCTCTATTAAATTAATTAAGCTGGCTTTAATGGTTTAAGCAATTATGAATCTATTTTCCTCAATGTTACATAAGGCGATAAGTAAGGTAAATTTCTAGGCGTTTTTGAATGTTTTGGAGAACAATTTGGAGTATATTATGCTAATTAATATACTTTTATTTGTTATTATTATTGTCTTGAGAAATATGAATGCAATTTTGTCATTTATTCTTATATAACTTATAAAGTCTATGGATTTTTATTACTATCCTACATTGCATTTATTTTACTTTCATCATAAGTTTTCATTTTTTTTAATGCTTGCTTTATTCGTTAAACTGATTTTGGTTAAGCTGATTATCTAATCAATCTAATATAATAAATATACATATGTTAGTTAGATGCTCTTCTTGTAAGAATTGCTTTTCGATATGGTCTAGGTCCCTTTATGTTCATGCATTTATATTAAAATGTTCCCAATTATCCACATTCATCACAATAACAGCTTTTCCTTCTAAAAGGACCTTTTATTGTTTTCTAATGTAAAACAAAAGGCTTTTATTAACTTCTTGATTTTTATCTTTTCATTTATCGACTATGTTATCTTAAAGTAGTTGACAATCTGAAAGTCATACTTAAAGGAGAATTCAGACCAGAGTTACTTTCGAATTGTTTCACTTTATCGAGAGCCAATTAATTCATGATTTATTAAATATATCAATTGCAATCATAATAAACCCAAAATTAGAAACCTCATAGACAATTTTGATAATTCCTATACTTTACTTTTTTTAAACTCACTTCTTAAGTTGTTAAATCTATAAATTACAGATTAATGTATCTTTTTTTTATCAAAATGTTTATACCCTAATCCATGTTATTTAATATCAAAAAATAAAAGTAAACTTATATTATTAAAACTTTCTTTTGGATTTAATCATGTTCTCTATTCAAATTCAACTTTTAATAATGTTAATAATAATAATTTGTTTATTGTTTTTGAATATAGAAATCATAAAAATATCCTTTTTTAGAACATATTCTTATGATTTCTAATTGAATTTAATAACTATATATAATCTTTTTTTAATCATTACATTCTATTTAAAATTATTCTATAGATATTTAATGAACCTATATTTAGTAGATTATTGATAATATTCTAATTAGAATTATGCAAATTATTATTTTATGAATTGGGATTTTCTAAATAGAAAACTTAAAGAATTCTTTGAATAAAGGCGATAATAATCTATTGATAAATTATTCACTATAAATACTATTACAGATAATAACTTACTTAAAAAATAATTCCTAGAATTAGAAACTTAAGTTACAGAGGAATAAAAATAAATTGTCTCTTAACCTAGTGTTCCTATTACAACACCAACACCTTAAAAATCAAAATTAACACCAAAATCTTTTAATTAGATTTCTCATCTCTTTTCACCTCATGGACCTGCAAGATCAAGAAATTCTATGTAAATGAAATAAATTGTAACAAGCAACCTTAAAAATGAGAATAATAATTATAATAATGTTAAAAGTAAGGATATTAAGAAAGTTTAAGAATTGGTAGGATCAAATAGTAAAACTACATTTAAAAATAATGGAAGAAAACTTCAAAAATAATAAATATCTGTCTCTTAAAAGATTCTAAAAGATTTAGATGATTAATTAGACCCATCATCAACTAATCTAATTAAACCATCTGAATCGCTTAAATGTTTCATTACTTAAACTAAAAATATTAATACATTATCTATGAAAGCTAAATTAAATCTTAAATCTTAAAGATCTATCAGATAATTAAAACAACCTAGTCCTACACTTGATAATTTTACTAAAATGGGATTTGGAAAAAGTACAGATCCAAGAGTAGGTTTAGATAGATTTTTAAGTAATAAATGGTTATAATTTGTTATTGAATAAAAATCAATGAGAAAAGATGATTAATTTGATAATTATCTACAATAATATAATGAATCTACATAGAAAGAATAAAATATATAAAAATTGAAAGAAAAATAATAAATAAGATAAGATTTTAATAGTGAAATATCATAATCAATTATTTATAAACCATATAGATATACAAAAAAGATAACAAAAATAAAAAAGAATGAAATTTCAGAATTAATATCATCTTATTCTTAAACTGTTTTTGATATAGATAAAAAAAGAGATGACGAAGAATTAATTGAATTCTATCCTATTTATTATGAAAAGAGGGTAAAAAAAAGAAGAATTATTCATAAAATGAAAATTTTAGCTAAAAAAGCTATAAAATAAAAAACATTTGTTTTAGATGTATTTAATTTATATAGATATGATTAGTTACTCTAAAAATTTTAATAATTTGTACCATACTAAATGCCAGGTTCAATTGCATTTTTAAGATTTGTTTAGTAAAATAATATATAAGCAGTTAAATAAATGTTAGATTAGAATAATTAATTTATAGGTTCTTTTAATGAATAAGGTTAGTATGGTATTCATATAGGAGTAATGATTTAATCTATTGAAATGGTCAAATTATTGTTATATTATAGAGCTAATGTAAATTCAGAAGACTTCTTTTTATAAAAACCTCTTTATTTTGCTTTATAAACAGATAATTTAGAGATGATTAGATTATTACTTGCTTGTAGAGCTTCACCATGGGATGAAAATTTAAGAGATTATTTTGTTTGTTGTAGAAGTGAAGATGCAAAGAATCTAATAAAACTAGCATAATATCTTAAAATATATAATAAAGATCCAGAGTGTTTATTAAATATAGAAAATATCAAATAACAATTGAATTAGTATTGAATCATCTAAAAAATAATTTGGGTCTTAATTTTGATATTCTTGCATATAACCAATAAGTTAAATTGCAATCATGTTCTAAATGTAATGTGTGTAATTTTGGAAAACTAGTTTCTTTCTTAAATATACTTTCCAAGAATAATCCTTCAGGAGGATATTATTATAATTTTGTATCACAATCTAAGTCTCCATGCTCAAAATGACCTAACCAAAATATTTTAAGATTTTAATGTTATGCTATTCCTAATACAAAAGATTGTGAAACCCAAGAATCTCCAGATACATCTAATTCTTCTAATAATGGACAATTTTCATTCCATATTGAAACATCATATTATAATGGACAGTTCCTTAAACATAGATATCTTAATTAATGAAATTTAGCTATATTAATATGTGCTTGATCTCTTAGTTTTCTTGTATATATTATAGACAATCTTTATAATTAGAGATCTTGCATATTTTTAAATGCTTAATCACTAATTTTAGCACATTTTTCAAAATTATTTCTTACTAAAGCAAATTCTGTTAAAGTTGGAAATGAATTAGCTATAATATCTAATGATTAATCTCCAATTCTAGAACAATATCTAATCTCTAAAGATTTTAAATTCATTAAATCAATTTGAAATCCACTTTTAGATATTTATGCATTATATACTTGTTCACTCCCTCCAACAAGTAATTTTTATAATAATTTACAATGTTTTGATATGAGATATAGAGAATCATTAGTTAAATAAGGACAATCATAAATACAGAGTACTTGAAGATTAAATTCAGAGAAAATGCTTATAAAACTATCTTCCCAAGGTAATGAATAGAAATGTAATTCTTATGCACTCTTCAATGTAAGAAATGATTTCATTTCAATTTCATCAAATGGTTTCTTTCTATTTTTTGTATTAACCAAAGTTAAACTCTTGAAATTAGGAAACTTACGAGTAAAGATCTTTGAGAATTCCATATTGATATTTGTAAATTTCAAATATTGTATACTCTATGGTAATTACATGAACATATAGGCTGTATCAGTTTATGTTGCATGTGGAGGTAATTTCATAGAGATTATTGTTTTATCTCTTGAAAATATTTTAAGTATAGGAAACAATGGTTTAGAAGAGTCAATATTTTCTAAATTAGCATGTTCAAACATTAAAGGATCTTTTTCAATTATTTCTCTCCATCTTCTGCAAACTCTAGCCGATCTCACTAAATCAAACTAGTTTAAATTAATACAATACCACATTCAAGTATGTAAGGATGATTCGTACATAATCATTCGTTAATAAAGTAAAAGGATCATATGATGGAGGTTTTCGTATTTATTATTTTTTCATCATAGGAACACAAATTAGAAAATCAATATTTATAATTTTGATAATTAATTACCTATATGATTAATAAAAAAATATAAGTCTTTAATAATCATATATGAAATCTCAATAAATTAAGAAAAAATAGTTGATTTTTATTTAGAAAATAAATTTATGATAAAAATAACATTTCTAATAATAAAAATATATTAAATATTAAAATAAAATAGTTTATATATAGTTTTAAATTTAAGAATTGAAAATATACAAATTATCAATTCATTAAAATTGATTTTTATGTTACTCTTATTCTATGATCCCAACTTCCACTAATAATTAATTCTCTACCAGGCATATATTCTAGAGTACTTATTTATTCAGAATGTCTTTTTGCAGTTAATATAGACTTTCCTGTTGCAATATCCCAACATCTAATAGTTCTATCTGCTCCTCCTGACCATAATTGTCTATTTTCAATATCAAATGTTAAACAAGTTACTGCTTCTTAATGTCCAACAAATATATGTAATTTTATAGCTCTATCCAAATTCCATATTATAATTTTTTTATCTGCTCCTCCTGATGCAATTACTGACATAAATTCACCCATCAATGATTCTTGTAAATATTTCAAACATAATATTTCTCCATGATGTCCTTCTAATTAATCTTTACAATAACCATTCAATATATTAAACACACTTAAATTATTCTCACCTCCACTTACTATAAGTCCCTTTGTTTAAACATAACATAATGCTCTAACCCTTTAATTATTTTACATTGTTAATTTTAACTTTGGTCTATTAATTGTCCATATTTTTATTGTACTATCTAAACCACCAGATGCTAAATATTCTAAATCTTTTAGATATATTAAAGCTTTAACTGGTTACAAATGTCCAACTAATACACTTTCACATACCATTCTTTAATAATTCCAAATTCTCACTGTTTAATCTGCACTAGCACTACCAAAATTACTTTCATTTATTTTAGCTAATGCCCAAACATCTCCTGCATGTTCATTCATCTATCCTAATGATAAACCTCCATCAATATCCCATATTTTTATAATTCCTCCACCTCCTCCAGATATTAAAGAAGATTAAGAAAATATACAAATACATGTTACTATATCTGTATGACCATTTAACACTGTATTTATTGCTTTTGCATATATAAAACGAGATCCACTAAACTCAGCTGAACTTCTATTTTTAGGTATATTAAATCCTTCTTCTGGTCTATAAATTCTAGCAGACTTTCTTTCTTATGGTTAATTTTCTCTAAATAACTCTAAAGCATTTCTTTTAAAATCACTCATTGGATAAAATGATGATTTTACTAATTCTGATTCATTTTCTGTTTGTAAATGCATGGATCTCTTTTATTCAATTTAAAATTCATTGTTCTTGAATAAATTATAAGACTACAGTGCTTTACCAAGTGATGTTTTTACAATTGCATAAAAATGATCAATCTTCATATATAATTGATTCTCTAGAACTTATTTTGAAATTACTTCAGCTCTCTTTGTTAGACTTGGTAATATATTTCTAAGCATCTTTTCTTGAAAATCCATCAACATTCCAAATTGATTTTCATTTATTGGTCTTACTCTTGTTGTATATGGGGCTACCATATTCAAATGCTCAGATATTACTCCAAGCAAACTACCTATATCAGTTTCATACTATTTATAATATGAATTTGTATATTCTAAAGCAGAAGAACAAAAGTCATCAACTTCAGCATTTATTCGAGATTTTAGAACTTCACACAACTTTATCAATTATTTCTTAAGCTAATCCTTCTCTACTGTCATATGATTTTAAATTGAATATAATTTAGCTTTTAGAATATCCAAATCTTTCTCAAGCAACTAAGGGACTTATTTTATTTGATAATCCATATCGGAAAAACTCTAAATCATTGGATAGTGTTGAGCATTATGCTTAGTCATACATTGATTACACAGCAATTTCTAGCTGCAATCTTTAACTTAACAAATTAAATTGTAGGGTGCATTATGTTCAAAACATTTCATTAATATAATTTTAGTTATTAAAATTTTACATTTAATTATTTACATGTATATAAATATTAATCAATTTATTACAATTTCAGATTAGTATCAAAACTACTTGTAGTATTCAAGTATATTTTTTAATAAGAGAAAGCTTAATTAAAATTACTAAATTATTAAAGTGATAATACCTTATGAAATTTACAAGAAACTTCATGATGAATGGAATTTTTAAGGTGCTATATTACGAACATTCGAAAATAATGACTTTTATACACTTCTTAACCTTAATATAAAATTAAAATTAATTAACTCTATTTGCAAAGATTCAATTAGATCTTAAATATTATATCAATTATTAAAACTATCATTCACAATTCAAATTGAAAATTCATACTAAAACAAGATATCTATTTTATTAGATAATAGATAAAAGCAATTTTATTCTCTTGTTGAATGGATAATTTCCTTTATTATATCTAAACGAACAATATATAAAAAGAGTAATGTTCTTCAATTTGAATTATCAAATTTTGTAAAAAATAAATAAAATTAATTTTTTGATAATATTATATTTAAATGCATGTATGTAATAAATTAAAAAATAAATATATGAAATAATTAATAGATTTATAATTATCAATAATTATGAAACCTTCTCAACTTTCTTTCCTTTTTATTTCCAACTTTTGTAATAATATTGAATAAAGAACATTTTTATAGTTAAAAATAGAAAGTTGTGCTAATCCTTGTTGCATTTTACAATCCTGTGTTTAAATAGACTAATTAAAAGTATCTAAATTAGTCTCAAAACATTTTAAGATAATTTGTATTGACTAATAATGTATTTTAAATTAATCAATTAAAAAAATCATCTTAAAAGTTCAAGATTTTGTGAAATATATTTACGATAATTAACATTAAATTTTATAAATCTGTTTGTATCAAAACAAGTATTAAAATCCTTATAATTAATTAATTTCACTAAAAGATTTATATTGATAAAATTTTCAATTTTGTTAAAAAATACTGCACCTTTTCTAAGTATTCTATTTGAACATTTATAAAAACTATTGGAAGTCTTTTTGAACATTAATTATAATATTGATGTCATCTAGAATAATTACATGATAATAAATTTTATTATTAATTGTAATCAAAAGCTGAAAAAATTCTTTATCAAAATAAAGTACATATTATATATAACTAACTCTTTATTTAGATAATACTCTTATGTTCTAACATATCTAATATACACTATATTTAATATAAATTACTCTTAATAAGGTGTTAATTAAAAGTAAAGATTATTATCATTTATTACTCTTTTATTAAATGGTATTCTATACTATTTAATAAGTAATTATGTTTTTTGTTGTAATATTTAAAATTATTTAAAGAAAATTATATTCAATTATAATATTTATGAATATTGTTTAGATTTGGTTTTAAATGAATTAAAAATAAGAATATGTTTAGAACAATATTAAAACTCTAATTTTAGAATATTATTATAAATTTCTGATGCTATTTTAATCATTAATTATTTAATATTCTGGAATTAAATATGGATAGTGTTAAGAAGGAACATTCATACACATATTGGGTTAAAAATGATCCAAATCATCCTAAAATAGATTGCTAACCAAAGAAAGTAGAAGACCCTACTTAAGTATAACAAGTGCAAACAATAGGATCTTAATGGAATGTATCAGGAACATGGGAAGAGAAAAAAGTGCCTATGAATGAAATTAAAAAATCTTTAGAAAATATAGTAGGAGTAAGAATTATTAGTAATGATTATTTATAGATGAAAATTGGTTAAACCAAAATTTCTGCAGTAGAATCAGTAGATGGGGAAGCTCATCTTTATTTGAGTAGAGGTAAAATAAGAATGGGTTATCATTTGAAAATCACATATGCACTTGAAGATGATGGATAAATTAAATACACAGACTTTACAGATGATGGGGATAGAGATGTAAGAATATAATATATATATATTATTAAGTATATACTTGAAGATGTTACTGATGAAACAGTCAAACATTAAATTGAGGATTTACATTTGAGAACTAAAGAATTTGTTGAAGTGTTTAAGAATTGATTGTATTAAATTGTTTATATTAATTCATTAATATTTAAAATTTGTTAAATAGACAATTTATACATAAGGTAACTTATCACTTTTATTTTTGTTGCTAAACTTATTAAAGTTTTGATTTTGGATTAGATTTTTCTTTTGGTTTTGTACATTCCTCATAGAATTTCTATAGTTGAAGTCTAAATCCTTCATTAGGATGAACAAATTCTCTTTTGTCTTAAATGTATAAAAATGCATCATCTGGTTTCATATTCATTTCTTTGATAAAATAAGCCATCATAACTGAAACTGATCTTGAAATACCTACTTAACAATGTACAAGGACATTAGTTTATTTTAAATACACTTTGATAAATTTACAGGTTTTTTCAAAGTGATCAGATATTTTAAAATTAGGTTCATCAGGTGCAACTATTCTTAAATGATAGATCTATTTAGGTATTTTATAATCTAATTCATCGATTACAGAAATAATAGCACCAAATTTATATTTTTAGATTGAGTCAAGTGATTTGATTCCTCCAACATAAAGATTACCTTTATCAGGAAAATTAGATTTATGAATTAGAGTACATCCAAAATAATCAGGATTCATTTCAATAAAAAATTTATTAGATAAAGAATATCGTATATGAATTGAATTTTATTACAGTATTCATCAAAATAATGTCAATAATAAATAAGAGAAAAACTATATTAGAAAATATCTATTTGAAAATCTTAAATAGTAATAAGATTAAATCCTTTAATTTTAATGTGATTTTTATATCAAAATAGAACTCTGTATTAATGGAATTAATATTTATTTTCATATATTATTTTATCATTACAAGAGTCACATATAATCTGGGGTTTTTTAAATAATATATTCTAATAAAAACAATAATGTAAATTATTAAATACTAGTAGTTTAATTCTTGATTATAATGTTAATTCTCTAGGAATATTTTAACTAATGTGAATAATTGATTATTTAATAATGTAAAAAATAAAATTAGATGATGATGATCAAGAGTTTAATTTTAGAAGGCAATTTGAAATTTAATAAAGTGTAGTGGAGCCAAAACATCTATCCAAAGTATTATGATGGTTTTAAATAGTTCAAAGATATATTGAATTAAGCTATTGATTTGAATAAAAGGAAGAAAAATGAATTGGATTCTTATAATAGAAAATAAATAACTAAAGAAATTTCTAATTATACATAACAACAATTAGATTTTATATAGGAATAGACAGATGAAGTTTTGATTTATTAATAATACTTGAAGACAAAGTTAGAGGAAATCTTGAAGGCAAAGTTATAGACAGATAGAAAAATCAATAACTACAAAGATAATATACGTCATATCAAGACTTAACCTGATCATGTTCAAAGAGAATTAGATGATAAAGTTAAGATGATGTTAAAGAAAACTTAACATTTTACTAATCAATTTTAAAAGGAAATGGATAAGTTTAGGAGTTAATCTGAGATGAATCAAGAAAAGTATTCTAGAGATATAGATAATAGTGAATTATAGATTAAAGAAATTTAGTTAAAGATTAAAAAATGTAGATAAAAAAATTAAGAATTATTACATTAAATTCATATTTTAAAAGAATAAGAAGAATAAAAGAAATATAAATTATAAGAGTGTTTTAAAATTAGTGAATATATAGAATTTTTTATGGATGCCAAATTAAAGGTTGTTGATTAAATATAAGGAAATCAAAATTAATTATAAGAGTTAGGTTAATCAGTATAATAATAATAAAATGATAAAGCATTAACAAGAGATGAAATCTTAAATCAAGTAGATGAGTTCTACAAAACATAAGATATTGGTGTATTGACAAAATAAATTATCAGCACTTATCATTATCTACTTGAACATTAAAATATGCAAACAAATGAATACAATTTTTATACTGAAGAAAAAACATTAAGATAATAATAAATCTTGTAATTAAATCATGAATTATCTCAATTAAAGAATATATGTAATATATCATCAATAGATGATTAAATTAACTTTGGTTCATATAATAATACAATTATTGAAGGACCATAGATAATTCATGAAAATTATTAATTGAATTATCATTTACATGGTTATCAATTATGTTTAATCACTATATACTAAAAATTGATTGATATGATTCAAAGATTATGTAATAATGTAATTTGGTTATCAGAAACAACAAAATCTATTCCAAAATCTTTGGATAATAAATGCATGCAATATCTTAAAAATTTTACAAAGACTGATTTTAATTTATATGTTCCATTAGCTACTTAGAGTATACCTGTTAATAAATCTACAAATTATAAACATATTGGATAGTATGTTTGTATTGGAAAAAGGAATGGTAGTATTACAAGTGAAGAAATTCCAAGTGAATAAAAAATAGAATCTATGACAAGATTTCCTAATGAATAATTAGCTAAGTTTAAAATGCATAAAGATTATGAATTTATTATCAATTAATGGAATGATCTTATAAAGAATGACTTCATTACTTAAACTTTAAAATTAGATATTAGTTTTGATGATATTGATGTCACATTAAGTAATCATGAAATTATTTGTCAATTATATGATCAATATTCTAAACTTATTAAAGAAGCTGATATTAAAAAACATTTCGAATTATAATTTTCATATTATAGAGAAATTATGAGACATATATACAAAAATAATCAAAATTTTAATTAAAAATCTTAAACATTAAAATAAAAGTTCAACAATGAAGTTACTTCTCCTTTTTTATTACAAATTAAATAATAATAATTAAAAAGATTGCAAGAATAAGTAAATAGTACACATCTTGATGATGATGAATCTAATTTAAAAATGAACTCTAATAAAGCAATTAATACTTCAGATGATAGAAAATATCATGAATATTTCATTCATTAAAGTTCAAAAATTAAAAAATAATTTCCTGCTATACAAGATCATTTAGTTACTAAGGCTCTTTAAGATATTGATATTATGAAATAAAAGGAATTAAATGAGAATTATTAATAATCTGACTAGATTTCATCTGATATGGATTATTTTAATTAAGAAAGAAGAAATTTAAAAGGTATACTTAGTAAAAAGAAATAAAAACCTTAAACAGCTAATATTTAAAAATCTAAGACTCCTTAAATTGAAACATCCAACACTAAAACTAAAATTATTAAACAAGTTGATCTATTACACAAAATATATAAACGTAAAAATATATAAAATAATAATAATTAGTTTCATCATCAGCTCGTAAATTAGATATAAGTAATAGCTTCAATGCCAATCTGAATAAATATACATAAAATGTTAAAAGAAAAATATCTGATTATTTTACTACAAAGTTAGATATAGATTTTTGTTAAAAAGAAGAAAGCAGAATTTTATTGAAGCCAAATTAATTTGAAAAAACTCTTTCTGCTTCAAAATCAGTTGAACCCTATCCAATGACTCCTCATTCTGAATAAGGGTTTTCATTGGATCGAATTGATTCTTTCAGATAAATTCAAGATTCAACATAATTAGGAAGTACTAAGAAAGATAAGAATTTTTTAATTAAAAAAAAATGAATGATTCTTAATTAACATTATTATTATTATGGAATACACATAAGATTAAATTCAAGATATTATTAGTTTTGTTGCTCAAAAGTGGGATGAAAGACAGTTTGATTAAGCAAAGTCTAAGTTTCACTCTATTGTTGAAATAGATTATACATCTTTAGGAGCCCCATCAATTACATAAGATCCAATTGAAAATTTATGTAATAATTGGAAAATCGTATTAAGTGGATTTGATAAAACTTTACATACTGTGAAAGTGATTTCAATTTAGTCGGAGAATGACTTGATTGTAGTGAATTCATCAGTGAATGCTTATCATTTT
Source organism: Paramecium primaurelia (assembly GCA_905182975.1). Taxonomy (NCBI): domain Eukaryota; phylum Ciliophora; class Oligohymenophorea; order Peniculida; family Parameciidae; genus Paramecium; species Paramecium primaurelia. The sequence goes on along the minus strand of CAJJDM010000073.1, from coordinate 231,986 downwards.
ATAGCAAATATAGAGGAAGGAGATGAATGGATATTGAATGGACATTATGTACACAAATTAAAAAATATTGATGGAACTTTGAAGATAGTGTATATGAAATTGTAGGTGGATGAATAAAAGGGTAACTTAAAGTTAATATTGGAATCAACCAAAAGAACAATGTAATGATTTATAAATCAAATAATTTCTTTTATAAAGAGAATAAAAATTATTTTAATTTTTTTGTATAATATATATATTATTGATTCAAAGTAAGCGAAAAAATATTTATTAGATTAAATTTCAATAATGATGTCATTGTTTAATGATATTATTGAGAAATCTTAATTAGATGCTAATTTTTATATATGCAAGTTATTAATTAAGAGTATTTTAGATAAGTGGCTAATTCTATATGTTTATTCCTGAAACACTTACTATTCATTAATCTCCTCAACATTAGTTTCAAAGTATTGATTAATCACAATAACATATTAATCCTTTCGAAATCCAATAATTGTCGAAATCAATAAAGATTGTACCAGAGCTCAAAATGAGAAAGGTATATCTAATAAAGGTTTAATATATTAAAATAAATTAGGATAAGTTAAGAAACAAACATGTTTGGCTAGAAATGAAGATTAATCATATAAGATAATAAGATTCAAATATACACGATGAGACTAGTAAGAAATTCTCACTATGTAATTTTAAGAGTTCTGCAGGATTTGTTTATGTGATGATGGTAATTCTGAACTAATAAGACCTTGTAAATGCAAAGGATCTCTATAATTTATTCATGAAAATTGCCTTAAATTATGGATTTTAGAAAAGTAAGGGATAGAGAAGGTGTATAAAAATGATGTAAGATAATTGTTATATCAATAGATAGGTTGTGAAGTCTGTCATTCAAAGTTTTTAATGGAAACAAAATTTTCTGATTAAAAGTAACTGAGAATGATAAGAAGAGCACCAAGAGCTAGATTATTTTGTTGGACAACTGAAATAATCGCGTCTCTTGGAATCATAGGAACCATTATTGCATTGATTTATTAGATTGTTGTAAGATTCCAATATAATAAATTATAGAATGGAAGATTGGAACCCGTAATATTAGCAGGTACAACAGTGCTCGCTATTTTATTGATTCTAATTCTCTCTTTGATTTATGTAAGTTGTATAGATTAAGTTTCAATTGAAGTTCTTGATCCTTGGAGATTTATTGATGTACAAAATGAAAGTGATTCTAAATCTATTTCAATAATTGAATTAGATAATCCAAACAAATAGACAATTTAAATAATAAACAATAATGATGAAAGAAATGATATGCGATATTCCAGTATTAATGTAATTGAGATAGAAAGTTGAAATGAATAACTCTTTGTTTATGAATTCTATTGTTTTTTGCATAAAGATATTTTATAATATCCAAAAGAAGTACAATATGAAAATTATATTCAAATTAAACATTAAATAAGAGTAATTAATTCCTATGACTTAAACAAAAAAACCAAGGTAGAAAATAGATCCATAATCTTCAATACTATTTCTTATTTTATAAATAAAAAATATGAAGTGCAAAATTTTAATGCAATTAATATTTTATACAATTAAGATGACTTAATTAAAATCATACATATTAAAGGATTTACTTTCATAGTATTAATGATGAAGAGAAACATTATTTAAATTATAGAGATATAAGTAATTTATTATTTTTCTTTAAATATAATACAGTAATATAATTGTAATAATCAAACCAAATAAAATGAAAAAAGAATTTAAGGCATCTAATCAGAAGAAGCTTAAAAAGTAAATTACTTATCAAGTTAAATAAATATTAATTAATAATTAAATAAATATTAATAAATAATAATTCAAAATCAAATTTGGCTCATAGAAATTTCATTAGGCTAGTTTATTTATATGCCATTAAATATCTTATGATGGGTTCTAAAAAGTGAGTTTAATATATCAAATATGTTATATAATCATCAAGAGAGATTATATGAAATTTTCTAATTAGTTACTGAATTGAAAACATAGATGGCGATAGACTATTCTTGAATAATAATCAAATTCTTATCTTTTATTTATGATTCATATATATAATTAAAGTAAGATTTTGGCTAAACTTATATATTTCATATTCTATCATTACAACCTCTATGTCTTTAAAAATTAAGGAATTGAAAAAGTCATTGATTATCTACTTTCAAAGAAGGAAAATAATAAGTTTTTTATTAGATATATTATTAAACATTTAGTGATTTAATCTAATTAGTAATATGTTCTATAGAATATTTAGAGCTTTTAATAGAGAATATTAGTTAGAATATGATTGTTAAAATTTAAATTAATGTTGATTATTTAAATTATACACTCAGATATAAGAATTAACTTTACTCAATATCACTTCCATTTAATATAATGAAATAATAAGAAGACTTGTACTTCTGTTAAATTTTTATTTTAATTGTATATTTTTTAAATAAAATTGCTATATTTCATGAAAAAGGCTTAGAAATAATGATAAAATCTACACCTTTAATATTATAGTCTATTTTTTCTTAAAATGTTTGATACTAAAGCTATTGGGAATAGTATGTTAAGATTAAATGATAATTTAATAGATTGGAATGGTTGCAATAATAAAATTAGAGAACTTAGATATTATTATTATAATAATAAGAGCATTAAATAATTATAAATTGTTTAACATTATAATTTATTAACATGGTAATAGTAATAGTTGTAAGGATGTAGTAGTTTTATGTTAAGATAATTTTAGTTATAGTAGGTAGAATATTTAATGAAAAGATTGTGAAGATATATTGTATGTATGGGTATTATAGATGAATATTATTATCAATATACATTTTAGATATTATTGATAGAAATGAAATTCATTTAATGTAAAATTAATATATATATATAGATGTTATCAATCAATTCTATCTATTAGATAGATTATCTTTGATAAGGTCTGCCATCTTTAAAAATAATAGAATAATGTCCCAATAAATGGTTACACTTCCACTCACATCATCTGCCTTATTGATATCATATGAATCTCCACAACTAAATATTGAATTAATATTACTTTAAATTAGTATATGTATCATATAATAATAGAAATGCAAATAAAAAGGATGATAAAGATATAAACATAATCCAAAACAATGATATCTTAGTGAATATTGTAAATAGTTCAAACACTATCAATATACTTGCTGATACAAATAATACAGCTCCAGAATAAGTTATTTTTCTTCTTACAGTTGATGAATATAAAAATAAAAAGAATATTAAGCCTATTTATATATTTTAACTTACTTGCAAAATTAACAAAGAGTAATAATCCAATTTAGGAATTACCAAATGCAACTAAACAACCACAAACAGAAGCAAATGATAATGTAAATACAATAAATACTAACCAATTAGTTGGAGACAATGTAATATGGTTACGATAAATTAAAGCTAAGGTGGCTGTTCCTACACAGATACCTAGACTTAACCAAAATATCCATCTAGTTTATTCTAAGAATTTATCTAAAGCAGGTATAGAATGGACAATCCATACATAGATACCTATAAATAAAGTTATAATTAAAAATATTTACAGATAATAATCATCTACAAGAATAATTTGGAAAATAGGTTTCTTGCATAAATGACTCTACCATTAAAAGATGAATCATAAGTATTAACTACTTCTGTAGTTTATGCTTATTTATTTCTTGTTGATAGACGAGGATCTCCTGTTCGAATAGAACTTTCAAATAACATAATAATTTTAACAATAATTATTGTATATTAAAATGAGTAATTGTATAAGTGAAATGCTTTTTAATATGATTTAAAATAATATGGGTAATTTAAATAAAAAAAGAAAACCATAAAAATTCTTAATTCAATTACATTTTCTTGAGATTGAAGAATATGTTTGATGAAATAATTCATAAAATATATTAATTATCATAAATATGGATTAAGAAATTAGACATACACATTAAAGTATTCTAAAACGATAATCAACTTTTGATAATCCTAATTATATGGAAGAGAAAGAGAAGTAGCATCAATAACATTAGAATAATATATAAGATGATTTACATGTTCATATAGATAGTAGTGTTAAGATCATCACAATTCCTGAGGTTCATGATACATAAATAATTCAAGAACAAAATGAAAGTATATGATAATTGTATTTTAAAGTTCATTTTCCAAAGAAAGTCAATAATTTAAGTGAAGCTGAACTAATTAAGTTAGCATTAAAGTAAAATGATATATGTTAATAAATAGAAAACCTTAAATATGGGAGGAAGATGAATAATGACTGTTATGATTTATATATTGAATGCATATATCATAAATTAGTTGATTTTTGAGACACCCATTAAATTAACATTGAATAAATAGATATAAGAAAGATTAAATAAAATAAGCCATTTCTATTGTAACTCTATATCTTTCATTTAAATCTCTAAACTTAAAGTATGAGATATTAATCAGTTAGATTAAATATTGAAATGGTGCTTTTAATTATAATATTTTATTTTCTTTTTTAATAATTTTGTAAATGTATTTTACTAAAATAACTAATACTGAATCAATAAATAAAATGAATATCAATAAGTTAAAAATAATACTATGAAAGTAATATCATCAATTAAATTATTACATTTTTACATCCAACTATTACATGCAGTCAACATTAATTAATTACATGCTCCTTCAATATTAGATGTATCATAATATGGAGAGATACAATTTATTATTTGTTCATTACTTAAAAATTCAAATAATCCATCACTCCCCAATATTATTACTTTATCACTCCTTTCTAAATCAAATTACATTATTTCAGGTTTATCACTCACACCTACTGAATGTGCTATTTCATCTCCAAGTGATCTTGTCATAGCTAAACCAGGAACATTTTACTTTGTCCATACTCTTAATGGACCTACAAAAAGACCTAAACCATTCATCATAGGATCTATTCTGCCTCCATTTGCCAATATTCTATCAGCTTCATCTTTACAACTTGGTTTATGATCTCTAGATAATGGTTTCATTCTCCATCTCTCATCTCGATTCAAAAGAACGGCTCTTGAATCTCCCAAATTTGCACAATAAAGCTAACTTTGTTAATAATACAATAACTTTATTATTTTTAACATACACTATAACTAGAGTCGATCCTGAATAAGATATATCAATAAGACTCTATTGTAACATATCAGAAAGTCCTTAAATAATGATCATCAACCCTTATGAGGAACTAAATATATTATTATTATAATTGTCTACTTTCTTTCTAGTATCATTTTATTCTTCTATACTAATTATGGTAGTTAATTTTTTATGAATCCACTAACTTAATGTCCATGTTCACCATGTCCATCACAAATTGCAAATAGATGTATACATTCATTATTTTCTATCTTCGCACAACATACATAAGTATCCTAATTCACTTTAGAAGCATTCCCTAATTAGACTCCTTTCCTAGATCTGGCTGCATATTTAACTTTGAATATAAAATTCTCATCAGGAATCAATCTTGATTGGATCTTAACTAATTCTAAATAAAAGAAATACCTAAATTACTTTATAATTACACTTTCTCTTAATGAGTATTTCTTGGTCTTATTTTAAATGATGTAATCAAAGAAGTTTATGGAGAATTCATTGATTCTTGAAAACTTATTTATGCTTTTTTCTTTTATGGTGTAAACTATGGTAAAATAGTTCTAGGAGATGTATGTTAATAATAAGATGAATTCTCTAAATAATGATTCTTATTTCGAAATGAATGTTCAACTTTAAGAGGAGTGAGGATCAAATGAAACTACTTTTATTATTTGCCCTTTGTAAGATTATATTAATTCATTTATTACAAAATTCACATAAATAATCAAAATATACTCTTCCAATAATTAACAACTCCTATTAATAAATTTTAAGAGAAAAACTATATATTAAACTAATTAATAAAAATCATAGATATTTTAGTACTTAAATAATACAGACTAATATATTACTTTAATTAATTGGTGTAGATATAATTAATTTTCATTGTAATTTAACACATATATATATAAATATCAAGCTTCAATCTTGTTTATAATTTCTACAGTATCTCCTGGACTACATAAATTAGCACATGGATATAAATCTTAACTAGTATCCAAATTCATTGTCTATGTTTAACTATAAAAAAATTACAATGTTAAGTTATGTATCCTTCTTTGACCAAGTGATTTTTTTTTTTGGAATATCTACTTCTATTATGATTATGTCTCCAACTCCAAAATCAAATGATTTATGAGCTGAATTCAAATCCTTCTATAAATGTGACCATAAATATGCATTATTTGATATGAGATAGGATCTATCATATTGAAATTATAATTACCCATGACCAATATTAGTATAATTGAACTTAAAATTAGCATTCACAATTAATTCTCTATGACAAACACCAATTCCAATCCAACCAGCATATTTAGTTACTTTAAAACCAAATTTGTAGATTCCATTCTTGGGAATGCATGGTTGACAGATAATAAATCTCTGTCCATTTGATTCAGATGCCTTTTATTCTGCAAACAAATTTAGTCCTGAAATTTTAATATTTGCACCCTTATATTAAGAAGAAAATTAAAATGAAATTGATTTCACTAATTCAACTGCAGCAATTGGTTATGTTCTAAATAAATTACCTAAATTATCAACTTTTCCACCAATTTCATTTTATAAATCTATCAATTAATCATTTAATTATCCATTATGATTTTTGCATACATTCATAATTACAGAATCAATATTTTGTCTACTTGCTATTCCATTACTAAATGCAAATTATTCCAGTATTTATCTATATAACTAATTATGATTACTGAATATTCTTTTTGTATTATTCAAAATCAGTTTAGTTATTGATTGAGTCTAATAGAGAATGAATAGGGATCTTTGAATTTACATATATTTTAAGTTAATTTTTGAGATCCAAATAATATGTATCAACTTTCTTAATTAACTATTTGGAAGTATTTTATAAAGTTTCATTGAATTTTTAGACCTAGTTGTTTAGAATTAAGTATATTATACAATTCTCAAACAATCATTATATGATCTATCTAGAAAGAGAGACACATCTTAGATGCTCTAAGTACTTTATTCATTAGTGTTATTACTTGCAGACTCAATTAATTACAACATGATTTTTAGAGGCAATGTTTAATGATTCTAATGATCTGCATGTTCACATAGAGCTTTGAATTTTAATGAATTTGAATTACGACAAATTAATATATTATCATTGCAAGATTTATCAGTGCATATAATTGAAAGCATATGTCCATTATGAATGGCACAAGGAAAATAATCCATAAAAAATATATAATTAAACAAATTAGTATTTTTTTATCAGTATTACACATAATCAATAAAATTTAATAATACTCATTTTCTAGGTGGTTAACGTTTTTGAGGCTAAGTGGAACGAGGAGGTGGCCCAGATGGTTTTGGTTATGGTTTAGGTTATGGTTTATTCTATGTTTTAGGTTATGGCTTTGAATGACCTTTTGCTTAACCTTTTCTTCTATGTTTATCTATATGATTAGAAGATAATAAATACCAGAATCCGAATCTTCAGCATCATCATCATCATCCTAATCACTTATGTTATTGAGATCAAGAACATCAGATAAATCTTCATCATCATCATCATCATCTTCATCAGCATCTGCATCCTCATCACCATCTTCATCATCTTCTGTGAAATCAGAATCATCTTCACCATCATCACCCTAAATAATTTAAATATATATAATTACTGATTCACCAGGTGAGAATTCACTATCACCTGCTTCTGGATCATCTTCTTCATCTCCTTCTTCTTCACTTTCTGCTAAAATATTAGTCCATCCTCCATCTTAAACAAATCCTGGAATATCTTTCTAAATTTATGCAAGAACATTCTTCCAAACCAAATTCTAACCCACTTCAAAAAAGAGAAGATTCATCTACTATAATAATAATAATATACTCTATCTAACCAATTTTTGACTCCTTCTAGATCTTTAATATCAATACTCTCAATTCTAAGTACTTGTTTATCATAGTTTTTGAATACAAATACTAAATCAAAAGATTTAATGCCTGGTATTATACGTTCAAAACAACATATTTCTACTTCATTCAAAGTTAAAATAAAGAATGGACTTTCAACAACATTCATCAATGTATCACGAGTAGGTTATAAGAATAATCTTGCTCTATTCCAATTACCTTCAAATCCTAAATCACGAAATGGTTTTTCAAATGATATTTTATATTCTGCTCCCAATTCTTCAATAGTCTTAATAAACACTTCAAATTCTTTTGCCATCTTTTTTCTATGCATTCTTAATCTTTCTTCTTCTTCAATTTCATCTTCATCATTTCTATTTGTTTTCTTTCTACCTTCTAAATGTTCTACTGCACCCCCAACTTCACAATAAAATTGAACATCATGTGTTTTACGTTTACCCAATACAATTGGAGAATGTAAATGAAAATGTAAAGCAGCTATAATATCCTATTCTGGACTTTAATATATATAATGTTTTATGTTTTTGAATACAATATCCAATTATTCTTTATTAGAATGAATATAACGAAATCCATTAGTATGAACTTCTAAAACTCCTGCTGCCTTTCCAGATCCAAATGTAGGTCTCACTTTCAAATCTTTAAATATTGGTTTTCGACCTCCTTTATTTACTATTAATGGTTCCATATCTCCTACATTTTATTTCTCTCTTTCCACCTATTACTCAGTCTTAACTTTCTTTTATAATTATTTAATTTAAAGTATTAAATTCTATGGACGATCTGATTTCTTAGATCTATATTATAATTCCTTTATGAAGATTGTTTCACCATCAACTTTTGGAAATTAAATCTATCCAGCTGTTGTTTCTGATGTGAAAAAATTTATTCTAATAGATGATCCCATCTTACCTTCATCAATTTTACTCACATTCTTTATACAAGATACATGAAATGGAATATGAGTTCCCAATAATGGTACCAAAAGAGCACATTTTTAATTATCAATATAAATCTATCCTTTCTAGAGTTCTTTTGGATATTGTTCTGGTTTTTAGTAACATGATAATTTATCCAATTCTAAAGCTTTAACTTCTTATTAATTTTAAATAAATTAATCTTATTCTAATCTTTATTCTAATTCAGTCTATTTATCTTTAGCTAATTTCTCTTAATGAATCTATCTCTATTTTTCATTCTATCTTTGAATCTATATTTATTAATTACGAGGTCTAGCTCTTATGGGTTTATCTTTATCTGTTTATACTGGAGCTGGTTTCCTTTCAGGTTCATCTTCCTCTTACAATTAATAAGATATTTATTTATATGCCTTTGGTATTTATGTAGTGGTAATTGTAGCAGCACCATTAGTGATTACAATCACATCTCCAACTTAAATTGTGTAAGTTATATTTTTTTATCCGTTAGGAACATTCTCCAATACCAAATTAACAAAATATACTTCACCTTTGGCTACTACATGTGTAGATTTTTCATTTATAATCAAATTAGATTCCTTTAATTCAAGTCCTATTCCATATCCAAATGATGTAGGTAATTATAAATTTTATAAATTAAGCTCCTACAACTTTTATTATAATAATTGATGGGAATCCTTAAATACAACATTTAGAGATGTACCAATAGTCATTGATGTTATGATTTTATTTTGAACTTCTAAAATGGCATTATAAAGTTTTTTCTAAATTTCAGTGGGATTTATAAAGAGTGTACGGATACAATTGGTATTATATTCATTGACTTAGGTACCAAGTTAGATTATGATTACATCTGATGAAAGATAATCTTTATTGGGTCCTTCAACTTATTAGTAATTGCCTCCACTCTAAATTATTGGAGTGTATGCAAAATCATAAAGACCATCTTACAATCCAATCTCTTTCATTACTTTTTGTTTATCATTTTCCAAAGATTATTCAACTTTCTTGGCCAAGTCTTGATGTGTGATACGTGTACCAACATCTATTGAATCTTCTATTTATTTGATCAATTTCTTAAATAGGCGGGTAGTCAATTATGAAGATTGTTATATAAAACCCTACTCTTAATCATCTTTAACTGCTAACACATCACCAATTAATTAAGTGGCATCCACTATTTATTACCATCCCTTATATTCATACCATTCGGCTGCTAAACTTCCTGCTTATTTTTCAGTAGTGGGCATTCCCAATTTAACATTTCCTATTTTTTATCGAATCTTCTCAAATGATTCTCGATTATCATTCATTTTCTTGTAAAAATGAACCTCAAATTTACCACTTAGTTTTTGTTTTGTCTCTTCCATCATCTGAACTAGAAACTCACTTAATAATCTTACGTTTCTTATCACTTGCCAAGTAAAAAATCTATTTCTTTGTGGCTAAAAACACTGTCTCAATCATATCATATCCAAAAAGCCAAACAAAAAGTGCTTTTGTTTTTGGTTTGATTGATCCGTCCTCTTTACCAGATAATATACAAATTGCTGGAATGTCCTATTTTATATATAAATTCATATACATCATTGAGTCTACTCACCAATTATTCCAAATGTCTTTGAAATACGTCTGCTATGATCTTTTTATCCATTATTTAATTAATTTAATTCATACAAATAAATTTTTATCATGTTTTACTAGACCAATCAAATACTTAATTAAATCAGGCCATTTAATTGACTACTTTTCTATAATTTAAAAGACTCACATAATTGAATAAAATATTTAAATCCTTTTATTTATAAAAAAACCCGCTAAAATTCTGAAAACCCCCTCCTAATTCTATTAAACTAAGAAATCCAATATACTATTATCAAATTACCATCCTAATTTGTATTAGTATCAATTACATACTGACTCACAATTTATATTATAAATTAATCAACTAATAGTTTTATGTTTTTTTTTTTATAAATATAAACAATCAAATTCAAAGATAGTATTTTTATATGACTAACAAAAATTAATACATCATTATTAAATATATAAGTAGATAATTTCATCCTAATATTGGCAATAGATTTAAATTTTTTTAATTTCATTTATGATAAACTTATCAATTTAAGAATCTTCATTATAATCATAACTAAATCTAAAATTATAAATTTTAAGAATTAGAAGATTACAAAAGATCTGATCTTATATTAAAAAAGATAACTTTAGTATTTTGATCTATTTTTTATATTTTAATAGTTCAGAATTAATATGAAATACTGTTTAGCTTCAAGATATCTTCTAAAACTATTAGTTAAAAATTACAAAATTTAACAATATGAAAAATTGTAGGTTTTATTTAATCTATTTTTGATGTTTGAAACCTATAAATTCATGAAAATTATATATTAAATGATGGAAATATAAATGTCATATTTTTAGATATAAAAGAATTTTTACAACTATATGGGAGTTGATAATGAAATTGATAAGAAGATAAATTCATTAGTTGAGATGATTGATTTCAGTTAAGAATTAAGTAGGGAATCAATACTATAATATTAAGAATTATCTGGACGACATAGTTGATATAATATATAAGTTATATGATTAATGATGATTTATTTTTAATGAATATTCAAAGCTAAAATAATAGTGCTGGATATATTTCATCTCCAGAGTATCCTTGGTCTAAAAAGAAATAAGCTGATGGACAAGAATTTGAACCACAAGAAAAATAAATATAAGATGATACCAATTCAAAATTTGAGAGTAGATGCTTAATTGATGATCCACCCATAAAGTTCATACAATAATAGTAAAGTTTAAAACTATATCAGTCATTCTCAAAACTCAATTCATGATGAAGAACAACAATAGATAATATAATCTGAAATTCTCAGTCCCTCTAAATTATTAAGAACAGGAAATGAACTTAAAAGCACTTAATCATTCGATATTAAGTTAGAACAAACTTCAATACAAGAAGAGCCTATAGTGAATTCAAGAACAAGAAGGAAAGCAAGCAAAGCCAATTATAATGTACTAATTTTGATTTATTTTTAACCCAAGGTTGATGACTCTCCTACTATTGACTCAGATAATAAGCCTTGTCATTGTTCTAAAACAAATTGTTTATAATTATATTGCTCTTGTTTTCATAATAGGAGATAGTGTACTTAAGAATGCAAATGTTCTGATTGTTTTAATGATGGATAACATTAAGATGAAGTTCTTAAAGCAATAGAATAGATAAAAATAAAGGAATAAAGGGCATCACATCATGATCTTGATTCTTTTGATACAAGATAGGTTTGGGGATGTAAATGCAAAAAAACAAAGTGCATTAAAGGATATTGTGAATGTTTTATCAGAGACAAAAAATGCAGTTCCCACTGTCAATGTACTAATTGCCAAAATAAAAAATAAAAAACATCAATAAACAAGAAAATTAAAAAAATATGATTAATTATCTATATAATTAATTTTCTCTTGATGCACACTTTATTGAAATAGATGACATTTTTAATTCTCTCAATTATTAATGTATAATTAGTTCTATTTTGATGATTTAAAAATAAAGAATTAATCACAAAACTTGATCCTAAAAAAAATTATTGTTGATAGTGAAATCTTAATCAATTTGAGAAGGTTGAATATTAGATAACGGACAATAATTAGTTTCATAATAGAACCTTAATTTTTATTGAAATATAAGAGATTAATAATATGAATAAGAATATAAACTTATATTTCTAAGATAATTATTATAGTTGTGTATTATATGATTAATTGAAATTAGATAAAGTTTATAATATTAATTTATTTGAAATTGTTATTTTAATTCAATGAACGAATTGAATGAGGCTAAAATAAAGAATTCNTTTTAATGAATATTCAAAGCTAAAATAATAGTGCTGGATATATTTCATCTCCAGAGTATCCTTGGTCTAAAAAGAAATAAGCTGATGGACAAGAATTTGAACCACAAGAAAAATAAATATAAGATGATACCAATTCAAAATTTGAGAGTAGATGCTTAATTGATGATCCACCCATAAAGTTCATACAATAATAGTAAAGTTTAAAACTATATCAGTCATTCTCAAAACTCAATTCATGATGAAGAACAACAATAGATAATATAATCTGAAATTCTCAGTCCCTCTAAATTATTAAGAACAGGAAATGAACTTAAAAGCACTTAATCATTCGATATTAAGTTAGAACAAACTTCAATACAAGAAGAGCCTATAGTGAATTCAAGAACAAGAAGGAAAGCAAGCAAAGCCAATTATAATGTACTAATTTTGATTTATTTTTAACCCAAGGTTGATGACTCTCCTACTATTGACTCAGATAATAAGCCTTGTCATTGTTCTAAAACAAATTGTTTATAATTATATTGCTCTTGTTTTCATAATAGGAGATAGTGTACTTAAGAATGCAAATGTTCTGATTGTTTTAATGATGGATAACATTAAGATGAAGTTCTTAAAGCAATAGAATAGATAAAAATAAAGGAATAAAGGGCATCACATCATGATCTTGATTCTTTTGATACAAGATAGGTTTGGGGATGTAAATGCAAAAAAACAAAGTGCATTAAAGGATATTGTGAATGTTTTATCAGAGACAAAAAATGCAGTTCCCACTGTCAATGTACTAATTGCCAAAATAAAAAATAAAAAACATCAATAAACAAGAAAATTAAAAAAATATGATTAATTATCTATATAATTAATTTTCTCTTGATGCACACTTTATTGAAATAGATGACATTTTTAATTCTCTCAATTATTAATGTATAATTAGTTCTATTTTGATGATTTAAAAATAAAGAATTAATCACAAAACTTGATCCTAAAAAAAATTATTGTTGATAGTGAAATCTTAATCAATTTGAGAAGGTTGAATATTAGATAACGGACAATAATTAGTTTCATAATAGAACCTTAATTTTTATTGAAATATAAGAGATTAATAATATGAATAAGAATATAAACTTATATTTCTAAGATAATTATTATAGTTGTGTATTATATGATTAATTGAAATTAGATAAAGTTTATAATATTAATTTATTTGAAATTGTTATTTTAATTCAATGAACGAATTGAATGAGGCTAAAATAAAGAATTCTCACTCTTTTAATTATATAAGAAATGAAGAAGCAAAGAAGAATGATGTAAGTGAAGAATAGAATTTACAAACTACACAAAAAAGAGGACAACCAAAAATTAATATTAGTCGTTTGCCTCCAGCTTTTGCTAACTAAAATAAAGTAATATAATTTTAATAAATAACTCTTAGAGAAAGTAAATAGAGCCTTTGATAATAAAAAAGGAACAAAAACAATAAGTGTAACAAAATATCCAGAACATTGAGGCTATGCAAGAGTACAAATAGGTGAGCCAGATGCTAAGTCCCCTGAAGGCATTAATTATTCATCAAATTCTAGCGTGAGAACAACAATCATTTGAAGAATCCATTCCCACACTTTCGTTAGTTTATGAAGGACCAAAAGAAAATTCATGAGGAATTATCCTTGAGTATTAGTACTTTGGTTTAAAGTTAAATAAGAATAGAAGATATGATCACAACAGGAACCTTGCGTTGTAAAATTTCTATTTCTATTCTTATAGCATATGCAGATTCCAGTCCAGTTAAAAAAATGTTGCATGCTCCAACTATGAAACTATATGTAGTCAAAGAAGTATATATTCTAATTAATTATAAGGAACCATTACATAATAAAGAAATTCGTAAGAATTTAAAAGATTGGATTTCATTTTGGTAGAATAAATGTTCAAATTCAATTTAACATGTTTAAATTTACTCTACTTTTTGGAGTACACCTGAAGGCTATGTATCAATTGTAATGGAATATATGAATGGTGGATCTTTATAGGTCAGTTCTGTGTTTATTATTAGAATTTATTAGAGAGTATGGGTGTTTTACCAGAAAGAAGTATAAAATAATTAGTCTAACCAATATTATATGGATTGCAAAGAATCCATTAATCAGGTGCTTAATGTCATGGAGCACTAGGACCTTCACAAATCTTATTTCTAAGAGATGGAACAGTCAAACTTAGTCAAGGATTATAATACAGAGTTTAAATATAAGGTAATTAAGTTTTCAATTAATATATTCTTGGAAGAGTTAAAGATGTATAAAGGTACTAAATATGTAAATCTTAGTTTATATGATCCATCAATACTTGAAACACCTTCTTTATGGAGCAAAGCACCAAGTGAAAAATATCACTTTCCTATATAAGATGATTTTGTTTTGGAACGTGCAAATGATATTTGGAAATTAGGATGGTTATTATTGAATTGTGCAATTGGTACTATGGAATTCCATCCTAAGGCTTAGCAAATATATGAAGGTTCACGAATAATATTAGAAGAAATTACTAAATATATTGATCAATTAAAAGATACTTGTTGTTTATTACATAGTGAAATTAAAGTTATACAATTTGTTGAATAGAATTCTAAAATAATTAATGAACCAACTAAAATAACTATATTAGATTTATTACCATCTGATAAATTTAGTGTTGAATTCATACAATTTTTATGTTCTACTCTTAAAATTGATCCTAGATAAAGACTCTTTACTGAATAATTATTATAACATTAATGGTTAACAGGAGGTAAAGAATGTAAAGGTAATTTAATTATTATTATAATAATATAGGTCCAAATGTACAATTAAAAGAACTACTTTCAATCTCAAATGCTTGGAATACATTCTTGCCAGAAGAATTTCAAGGACAAGGAGCTTAAAAATTAGAAAGATTATGTGATGCATTATGTTTGGTATTACAAAATTCTGAAAAACCTACTATCAATAAGTAATTATTATTCATGTTATTATATAAGAATGCATTTATAGGAAAATAGTCCAATTATAAAAGAACTCTCTTATGATATGGGTATCAATACAAAAATAGTAAGTGAAAGACTAATTTCAATTTTCCAATCATTAATTTGATATTAAAATGTTTATTGCATTATAAATTAATATAGTTATAGTATCAATAATCCCAATCATGAATAAAATTTGATCTCTCAGATTTTTAAGCTTATTCTGAGAATGTCACTTTCAAATCTAAATCATAATTTTCACTTCTTAAAGTTGCTTTAGGAACTGGTTATTTTCTTTGTATAACTTATTGCCAATTAACATTTATAAACCAAGGATGTTTTTTTAATTCTTCAGCATCCTCCTTTGATCCTAATCTTTTTGATTAATTCTTCTCTAATAGTCTCTTTAAAAGATCCCATAATTCATCACTTATATTAGCTGGTCTTGGTGGTTCACTAGTCTTGATATTGTTGAACATTTTATTTTTATCTCGTTCATAAAATGGAGGATTACCATGAACCAATTCATAAATAAATACTCCAAATAAATACCAATCTAATGGATATCCATGACCACTTTTATCTAACATTTCAGGTGCTAAATAAGCATAACTTCCACAAAAACTTGTAGCTCTTTATACATTCAATTCTTTTGATAATCCAAAATCTGTCAATAAAGCATGACCATCTTTATCAATTACAACATTTGATGGTTTCAAATCTCTATAAACTATACAATTTTAATGTAATGTTTCTAAAGCTAATAATATTTCACAAGCATAAGCCTTAGTTGCTTTTTCTGGTAATTTCCCTCTCTCATTCATTAATTATTCTAAATCACCTCCTGGACAATAATCTAAAATCATATAGAGTTTATTTTCTGTTTAAAAAGCATAGTGTAATTTTACTATAAATGGAGAGGTAACATAAGTCAAGATTTTTCTCTCAGTTTAAATATATTTAACTATTCCTGCTGCTTATAATTTTCTTTTTACTAAAATTTTCATTGCATAATAATTAGTATTCCCTTTCTTTTATACCAAATATACTTATCCAAAAGATCCCTTACCCAATTAAGTTAATACTGAAAAATCTTAAGGTCCAACTTATTAAATTTCAACCTTACTAATTTTAGTCTAACTTACTTGAGTACTTAATCGATCTGATAATTTTAATAAATTCTTTATGTGATCATTTCTATTATGTACTCCTCTGAAGGATCTTTTCTGATAATCTTGATAGAGTCCTCTCTTATCAAATATTTCTTAAGTTTGTTAATCAATACTAATATCATAAGCATTTAAATTAAAATGATTCCTAATATTATAATCAGCTCCATGATCCAATAATAATTCTATTATATCTTTATTACCATTTTGAGATGCAAGATGCAAAGGAGAATTGTATTAATAATCAAATAAGTTTATAGATGTTCTATATTATATAAGCAATTGACAAATTTCTAAATATCCTTTTATAGCTGCTATATGTAATGGAGTCCTTTATTAAACATTAGTAATGTCTGGTTAGGCTTGATGCTGTAGTAATAATCTACATGATTCAATATGTCCTTCCATAACTGCATAATGTAAACAAGACCATTACTCTTCCAATTTCATATTGATATCAATAGGTAAATGATATTTTGGTGACAATAGAATTTTTAACTAATTTAAATCATTTTCTTATGCAGCCCTACAAAGTAATTTATGAGTTTCATATAGATGCTGCCAATAAAGATCCCAATGTTGTAATTTATTGAGTTTAATAATAGAGGAGTCGATATCATAAATGATTGATCCTTAATCTAAATCTTTAATTGTAATTTGATCAATTATTTGATCCATAATTTTTAATAAAATAATTAATGGAACCACGACCAGTGATTAGTTTTATTAGACAGAAATACCTCATAAATGAGAGGGACATACAATAAGATGCTTTTACAACTAGTATCGACTAGTATTTCAAACGAAGTCAAAAAAGAATTTATGGTTTCACTCTGACAAGTATCATTTAATTTCTAAAATAAGGTCTATTTTTTTTGATTTTACTGATACCATCAATAGTGTTATAATAGGATTCTTAGGAAGTAGTTGTTTTTCCTTAGAAGGGAGGATAATTTACAGTGAAAGAGTAACTTGATCCTCCAATTAGTTTGGAGATTATTTCAAGTGATTCCTATTTATTATCAGATGTTCAACTTTATTTAGATGGTCATACAATAGAATAATTTACAATTGAATAGAAAATGAATACTAATTCAACACATAAAATTACTAGCAATAAATCCTTTAAAATTAGTATAAATTTAATGATGGTAGCAGTTAGATTAATTTCATAGTTTAGTTTTGTGCCCAAATCGTATTTAATTATTTAAACAATAATGGTCGTTCTCTCATTATTGTATTTAATATAAGAAATTTTGAGAAAACCGAAAATTTGATTATATATTTGTTTAATATGTACTTACTATACAACAAAATTCATTCCTACTTCTTTGACTTTCCATCCTTTGCTCTTCCATCCCTCTGTCCAAATTATGTGATGTTGAAGAATAAGAAAATTACCAAAATTACAATATGAGGAATCCAATATACACTATTATGTAATTCTACAGCCTTTTCCCATTATAATACACGGACAGCTGTGGCAAAATGATCAAATGTTAATATACCAAATACCCAAGCCAAGAAATGTCTAATAGGTTGTGGGATACTTAAAAAAATAGTAAACATAATTTACAAATAAAATCTTCTTTAAGCTTTGTAAAAGTATTTATATACTTATCCTGTGATAGCCCAAAAGATAAAGAATAAATAATATGTAAAATAAAAACCATGCCTATTAACATAAATAATCATATATACCAAAGACTGCTAATCATAAAGACAAGATAGAATGTTAAACTACCAAATCTTTTTTAAAGACGATCATAGAAACAATATTTCAACCAATTTTAAATATTACAATTCCATTTCTATGTTTTTATGACTACATTCTTTTCTAATTCAAAAGAATAATCAAATACAACCCATAAATCATTTTTTTCTATATATTATAGATTAAGTTTTTTTACTTGTCTTATCATTATAGGTTAATCCCATAGCATCCATTCCTGCTTATGTAAAATAGAAGGCAGCTATATATGTGAATCTTGCACAGGGAGTAATAATAAAGATCATAGCAAATTTAAACCATAAACTATATTGATTTCTCCATTCATCTGAAAAATACCAATCTGAATCAAAATGAGGTCTTATAAGTAATTCTGCCATACTAACTGCTAAAGCCTTTAAAAATGAAATGATGGCAAATTTAGGAGTATAATGTGTATAATCAGTTTTTCTTTCTATCAAACTGACAAAAGCATAAAATGGAATTGGTGCCACAACTAAATTAGGGAACATAAAAATGTATGATAAATACATCATTAAAGATGTTTTACCTTATGTTTTTCCATCTTATTTATCACAAGCATAAAATATGTATCTTGCTGTTAACATCATTTGAATTGCATTATAATCCATTCTCCAACTCAAGTACTAATAGATGAGTCTATAGATATGAACAAAGGATAGAATTCCAAATGCAGCTATGGACACAGGTAATGCACATTTTTTAAAGATTTATGCTAAATAATAAATAGCTATAGTCCATCCTAACATCAAAGGAAACCATTCTTTGCAAACAATCACTGAAAAAAATATCCCCAAGAAAAGATTGAAATAAAGTCTTCCAGTTGGACTCTTTATATAATGGAACACAAATCCTAATGGAGTACAAATTATCTAAAATTATTGTAATTTATTACCATATAGAGAAGAATTACGAAAAGGTCAATCTCAAAATTGATGAAATTGATCTTTTGCAATTACTCTTCTAATATATTGACGAATTGGATAATCATAAATAAATCAATAAAATTATTTAATATGTCATTTATATATCTATATTTTTATAATCATAAAATTCAAAATCATTATTAATGTCATCAATGATTACAACATTATTTTAAATAAAATGTATTTCAATTAGAATTATTATTTGATTCAAAGATAAATTGTATTTAAAACCTCAGGCTAAGAGTATAATAATTATTTATATATTAAATTGGAATTTTAAATAAAAGTACAAAAATAATTAATTGTATTTTGATAAGACTTTATGAATTCTTAACTTCCAGTAAACAACTTTGATTCTAGAAGTAAAAGTTTCTATAAAAGAAACATATTCTCCTTTTTTGAACATCCAACAAGAAGAAAATCATGTTATTGCTAACAATGTGGTAAAAATAGTCACTTCTAGTAACAACATGCTAATTTACCGACACTTAAAGAAATTGATTTTAAGAATTAAGCAGAAAATTTAAGAAAATAAAGTTTATGTGATGAGATTAGGACTGAAATTCCAAGTGAATTAAGTCTTATGGATAGTGAAAATGGAAGACTTTTTAGAAACTCAAATCGTTCGATTTCCATTGTCAACAAATATTTCAAAAGATCTATGAACTTTGATTAATATAGTCTTGAAACAAATACTAAATTGAAAAGAAGAAGTTGTGAATGCTCAGAATGTGGAAATCTAACTTAATTTTAAAGAAAACATGAAGACTTATCTCTACCTAAAAGAGATAAAAAAATGAAATAATTTCTAATCAGGAAGTATCATAAATAGATCAAAGGAACATCTAAATAATTCCAATTAAGTTAAAAAAAAATAATAGTATAAAAATCAATCATTTCTTCTCCTCAAAGTTAGAAATCATTCTAAATTAAATAATTTGATTAAATTAGACGAACATAGGATATTAACAAATTAGTATTAAATCGTATCTCAACAAGAGACTTAGAATAGACAAAATAAGTTTAAAATTAATATTCTATAATTAATTCTTGTAAACAATTAGATTCTCCTTAATTTACTCATAGCAAATCTTAGAGATAAATATTGCATAAACCAACCATGTCATTTGGCACATTATCTACCTCTAAGTGGAAATCCTATAAAAATACAAAAGAATTCCAATGATATACTTTATTAATTGATAATTCTTTTTGATCTTTATAAATTATTAATTATTTAATCAATTATATAGCTGATTGTCTAATATATAGAATTTATAATTAATCATTAAATTAATAGAACAACTTTAATATAAGTAATTTTTTTGTCAATCTATAATAAATATCATACCTGATTAATTTCATTAACAAAGATATTATTTATAAATGAACATACTCTATTTTCTATTCTATTCTATTCTATTTCATTCATTTTTATAGAGAATATATATATAGATAAAATTTATTATACTTATCAACATTTGAATCCCTTTTAAAAATGAAGATGCTGGAAATTACAAAGCTTGAGTTAATTTTAATTAAGGTATTTATGTTCAACATTTACTGTATTATCAACAATCTATTGATTTTTTTCATATATTATTTAACATAGTTGAGATAGGAATTATTAATTATTCATTTAATATTTTAGTTTAGTTTAGTATATATATATATATATGAATTGTTGATGAAAGGAATAGGAATTACTATAATTCTTAATCCTTAGAATATAACTATTAAATATTATAATTAATGAATTCCAACAATAATAATAACAATGACAGTTCAAGTGAGGATGACATCAATGTGTATGAAACATTAACTAAATTACTTCCTGCAAATGAATTGCTTCCAAGAAAATTGACTATAGATATTGATGTAAAATCATTATACCCACTTAAGTGAATCATAATATTAATACATTTAGACCTCTTCCATAATTTTATAAAACTTATGTCCCTTTTTTAGAAGAATCAACACATCGTCATTGTGCAATAACAGAAACTGCTATTAGTGATGAAAATAGAACTTTACTTGATTATTATGATGAAAATAAACAAAATCTTGTATATAAGAGATTTGATCAGTTGGATTTAGGAAAAAGGACAACCAATGACAGAACTTACTTTGCCACTCTAATTGCTAATTTTAAAAAGTATTCATATTGTTAAAGAAAGAGCACATCCAAAAGTCTTTTTTAGAGGAGAAGCACTTTTTGATTAGAAATTAACATCTTATACATTTGATTAAATTCAATTTGATTCAAATTTTGAATCAGGCAATCTCTTTTGTGCCTTTAAGAAATCAGAAAACGTATTTGATTTGATCATTTAAAATGATATTAATACAAGAGGAAATACTTAATGGTTCTTTTTTAGTGTAACTGGAGCTAAGGCAGGATAGACCATATAATTTAATTTGCTAAATCATGTATAAAATCATTTATCATAATAATATAGTTGAAAAATGGTAGTCTATTTAATGAGGGATTGCAACCAGCTGTCTATTCTATTAAAGATAATTAAATAAATGGAACTGAATGGTGTAGAGATGGATTTAACATTAGTTATTTTAAAAGTCCATTTATAAAGGAATATCCATTAACTTTAAAAAAGAAATATTATCAGTTAAGATTTCACTATACATTTAAACATAATGATGATAAGGTATACTTTGCTCACTCATATCCATACACTTATACAAATTTATTAGAATTCTTAAATACATAGTTAGATGATCAAGAAAGAAATTAGTAATCTATATTATTTTAATATAGACATTTATCACGTAAAGTACTATGTACTACTCTTGGTGGTAATACTTGTGAAGTATTGACTATCACTTCAAATTCACTATAACGTAGAGCTTATAGAAAAGGTGTTGTCTTTCTAGCCAGACAACATCCTGGTGAACCATAAGGTTCTTTTGTAATGTAAGGAATTATTGATTTTCTTACTTCTAATAATCCATAGGCTGAATATTTGAGATAGAATTGCATCTTTAAATTATTTCCTATGATGAATCCAGATGGAGTTGTAAATGGAAACTATAGATGTGGATTAGAAGGTAGTGATTTAAATAGAAGATGGAAAAAACCAAATAAATATTTACATCCTAGTGTCTACTATGCTAAAAAATATGTCAAAGGATTTAGTAAAGAGAGATAAATCATACTTGTTATTGATTTACATGGTCATTCAAGAAAGTAATATAAAATATCTATTAAAATTAAAGATAATCTTCTTTTGTTTATGGATGTGCTTATTCTTCTTAAGTTAAAACTATTGAAAGAGTATTTGCTTTATTAATGGCTAAATTAAATCCATTTATGGATTATCCTTCATGTACATTTAGAATAGAGAATGCAAAAGATAAAACAGCTAGAATTTAACTTTGGAGAGAATTAAAAATCAATTGGGTTTATACTTATGAATGTAGTTTTTATGGATAATAACAAAAACATTATTAGATTAAAGATTATCTAAATTGTGGTGTAAGTATATGTAATGCTTTATCATAAATTGTTAAAGATACATCAAAAGAATTCACAAATTAAGCTAATGTTCCAGATATTTAATAATAAATACTTGAAGAATTAGGTAAGATGCCATAAACTGATGATTAAGATAATGGATCAGATTCTAGTTAATCTGAAGCTGAATTATCAGATGATGAATTAGTTCAATTATTTTAACCCAAGACTTATTCAACCAAACAAAAAAATTTCTTAAAATAATAAGAATTTAATAACAAAAAGAAACCTTAACCTGTTAATACAAAACCGACAATAAACACTTAAAAAACTTCTATTTTATAAGAGTCACCTTCTAAGAATTCAGACTAAAAACCTCCTATGAGTAGTTAGAAACCTAAGAATACTTAATATAGAATATAAGCACCATAAAGATTAAAATAGATTGAATAAACTAAAATACCTGATCCTCCACTTATGGTTGATAAATCAGTATAAACTGATGATTGGATGTATAGATAATGGCTAATATAAATTGGAAAGATGAAAAAATAGTAAGAATATTAAAGTTGTACTCCAACAAGAAATATATATAAATCATCATCATAATCAGTAACTAGATTTATTGTTAAAAATAATTCAACAAAAAATGATAGAGGTCGTATTGATTCAATTTCACTTGTAACACCAGGGTTATAAAATAAATTAAGTAAATATTAATTAACAAATAAGTTTCCTCTAGTCAATAGCGGTAAATGATGAGATACTCTGGCAGTAATTTTATGTCTTGATATTTATTATTATATTTTGTTCATCTCACAGTTTAATTAATTAAATTTTTGGATATCTAAATTAAATTCTTATATCATATTAATATGTTGAATATTATGAAAATTTATTTAAAATAATGAATCTAAATAATATTATAAATTAATCTCTAATTTCAATGTTATAAACTATCAAAGAAAGTAGTATTTATTTATTATTTTTAAAAATAATATCAAAAAAAATAATAATAATTTAATATTATATTAGTCAAATGAATTTTATATAATAATTTAAAATTACTCTATATTGATCATATTAATATTTTATTTTATAATTTTTATATTTACTTCTGTTAGAAATATACTTCAAACAGAAAAATTAAATGCAAGTTAATTTAAATAATTTCTAAATAAATTCTAAATTTCCAAAATAGTACTAATCTCATATAATTGTTTAATTATAATTATTATTCTGTTAACCATGTTTATTTAAATAGTATCCTATTTATAGTGATAAGTTTAATAATTATAATAATATAATGCGCAAAGTAATTCTCAAAACAAAAATTTATAGTTGTATCCTAATTATACTTTCAGGAACAGTTGCTGTTATAGCTTGTATATTAGCTGCTTAAGTGGATGATTAAGAAGTAAAAATTTATGGAACTCTTTATACAATAGCTGCATTAATATTTATGTAAATTAACTTATATATATTCTACTAATTACATACTATTAATCTGATCAATGCAGAAATCAATAATTTCAATTGCTTATCTTCTTGGAAAGTACTTCACAAATCTATTTTAAATAATTCAGATTTATGGTTTTCAAAATATCTATTAAAATGCCTAATTGTTATTATTTTTCATAGTACTCTTAGTTTCATAACAAGATTGAAATATAGTAATGTTGCTTTTGAGTTCGATTAAAGTATTTAATAAATAAATTAGATATGTCTATTTCTATTGTACTTTTTGTTATAAGCTTTATATTTGGTTTCGTAGTTTAAATACACTTTGTGATATAGTTGATAACAATGTTGGCTGATTTTAAAGAGTATGCTAAAGAAATAGTCTTTAGTTTTCACATAAAAGAATCACTTTAGGAAGAGAAAATATATAAAAGAGCAATTACATCTATGGCAATAATCTTTGTACTTGTTTCAATTGCTTATTATACATTAAAATTAGTTTTGTATATAATGATAATCAAGAATAGTGAAGAAACTAATACTAAAGTATTTTCAATCATTGTTTCTATCCTAAATGTTAGTTGCATAATATTATGTACTAGAATATATAAATAACTTAAAATCATTTATAAACAAATACCAGATACTTAAGATATGATAATCTATAGTATAAATATCCCATGTTTTACAGGATGGTTCATTTTAGTTAGATCATTAGTATTTTGTAAGAAATTCAGATTTTGGAGAAATTTAACGTTTGTTTTATTGTATATCTAAACTATTTATGGATTAATTAAATTTCCTTTTTATTAGATATATGATGTTACAATATATAAAATGTACAGTCTTGAATCTTATTTATATTGTGATACAGCTATATTAGTGGGTTTAATGTTTTGGTAATTCATTGAGTAGTTTGCTAGAGTTATTCATTAAGTTAAGAGAAGATATCTTGCATATTAATTTGAAGATCATAGAGTATTTAATTTAATTAATTATAGTAAAATATAATCCTTCCTATTGAAATTTAAGGACAATCAGATGAATTTGGAAGAATATAATAATAACAAATCATAGATAATTTAGTAGAAAATGCATAAGAAGAATATGGAGAATGTTGTTTTTGTTTAGAAAAGATTTCAAAAGGTTAAAGAGTTCATAAATTAAAATGTCATGCTTCTCATGTTTTTCATTATTATTGTATGTCAAAATGGTTAGCTAATCATAATAATTGTCCTTTATGTTAATAAACTATCAATTGAAATATTGTTATTTTTGATTTTTATTAAATTATATGTATATAATTGATATTTTCAATAAAATAATAATATTCAAATTGGATAATTTTAATTATTATAATAATAAATATTAATTTATTCAATAATATGTATATAAATATATCATTAAGCTATTTCCAAATAAGATTTAAATAAAAAGTACATATCTAGGAAAAGGAATATATTTTTGATAAGGAATAAAAATAAATTAAAAGCAACTAAAAAATAAAAAGTAAAATCTCAATGTTTTAAGAGATACATTTATGCAATATTCATGAAGCAAAGCTGTAACCAAATATGTTAAAATGAGAGCCTTTTTATTGTTTCCATTTTTGCTTACACTTTAATAGATATTTATTTTAAGGAATTCATGAACTTATTTATTCCATCTTCTATTTAATTATCCAAAACCATCAGCATTCCACCAATCTTCATAAAAAATAATATTTTCAACTTTTGTGATTTCTTTGAATAAACCCAAAAGATAATCAAAAATTAGATAATGATTAACAACAATCAAAATACCTAATCTAAATGAATAATTTGTGATAAATTTATAAAAGTCATCATGTATATAATTAGGACTTATTTCATACTTAATATAATATAAGTCCCATAATATTATTAATATGGAATTTATGATGTATTTGAATATTTAAATAATGTTTCTTTGTTTTTTGAATACCATTTTATTAGGTTTACAAATAAGACATGGTATCCATAAATATTCATTATAATGAATTAAGTTTAATTTTTCATTGCTTATTATATATGAATACATTTTCATGCTAAATATATATTATAAAATCATTACCTGAAAATACAAGCTATACAAGTAGAAAATATTCCTTCTATTATAGTTGTTTTTATTAATGCACTAATAATTAAAGGGGATAACATAATTAGATATGAAATAATCTTCTTTCTAATAAAGAAATGAAGTAATAAAGATATCAAATAATAAAGAGGCCATAATAGTAGTATTGTTATATCAGGTTTTGGGAATGGATAATTATAAACTTAATAAAGTAGGTGATATATCCAAATAATTAAAATAAAATCAAACATTATATTAAATATTATTTCCGCGAAGCAATTTTTCTGTTTCTACTCTCAATTTTTCAGTTTTCTTTTCAAAATTATCTAAATATTATAAAAATTGCATTGTGTCTTTTTATTAGTCTTCATTTTCCTCTGTTTTCTCATCTATCTATTCAAGTATATAAGGTTGATTAAGCTCTTGAAGATAGGCAAAGAATTAATCTTGTTATTCTTTTAACAATATTGCCTAATTTAAAAATTAAATTTGAATTATACTTCTTGATCAGTCCTTCTTTCTAAATATTATCTACAATCTATAAGTAATTTTAACATTTTTTCTTATAAATTTGGACATTCTGCTGATTATTATTATGGTTGTTATTATTCAAAATAGGGTGTGTCTTTTTTAGAAGTTTAAGGACGTGTATTTTCTTTCTAATCACTCAAAACAAGATATCTATTTAATTTAGGTAATGGACCTTCAGGAGGTCTTTTGTCAAAAGGTTCTGAAAGTGTTCCCTTTAATACTTAATTTAATAAGATGCGTGCATATAAATTTCGATTCTTTTTCCAAACTTCATTTGTAGTCACTTAACATAATTTCTTAGTCCAAGCTTCAACTCTAATTTTTTAATGTTTATTCAAATTTTAATATGCTTCCTCTATAGAAAGCATAACTTTTATAAATTCCTCATCCATAATGTCTGTTAATATATTTTATAATATTCAATATCATTCCAAATTTAATAAATATATTCAGAAAAATATTCAAATAATTCTAATTTAAGATGCTATTTAACATCAATTTTATATATTATGTTATTAATAATTCAACTATGATCAGTGACTAAGAAACTTGTATTGCCAAAATCTTCTTTCAAAGGATTATAACCAGATTTAGTTGTTGTCCAAGAACTTTAAGAAAACTAATCAGCAAATTAATATGCCTTAAATATTTGAGAATCCATCCCTAAAATTTATTTTACCATATATTAAACAAAATTGAAATCTGTTGGAAAAAAGATATCAGCAGCTCCTCTTTCTACTAAATAAGATTCATAATCTATTCTTTCATGTGGTTTAGCTAATTTCTTAGATACTATGGGAGCATTAATAGATTCTTATGTAAAATTATTTTTTAGTAAATCGAAATCAGCTATTACTAAAGAAGGATTTTAAAAATTAGATTTGATGTGTTTCAATACTTATAATGCTCCCGTAGGTAAAAATATGCTATTAGACTCTAAATTATTTTGTATATTACTTTCTAATTTCCATAATATTTACTAATCAATTTTCTTAATGTATTAAATAGAAATCTATCTTCAATATTTTAATCCTCATTTTTCTATTGCTGTTTAAATTACTAATACATAACATATGTCTCTTAAATCAATTGATCTGTGATTGTCTCTGTAAATTCTTTCATGTTTTCAACATAAACTTATTTTCCATCAATTACTTTGTCATGAGCTAGATTATCAAAAACCTCAAGAAATACAAAAAACCACATTTCATTTTTTTACGAATTCTATTTGTAACTCAAAAAGTCTTAATTAAAAATTTTTAAGGTTCCTTTTTTTATTTACTATTTAAAATCTTGAGACAATCTTTTTTCTGCTTATTAACATGCTTCTGGAGAAATATCAACTAAATGATATTCCATATTTGAAAATATTTGAGGTTAGTGATTTCTCATATAATATAATACACCTTCACATGCTGCACCATATCCAGCACCTATTTCAACAATTCTTAATTTTTCTTTGCGTGTAAATCGAAATTATTAATTTATATAATTCCCCAATGTTATACCATAATATGGTCTAAATACTTCAGAAGGAGTCAACCATTAATTTTCAGGATAGTTTTCTGCTAATTTTTTTGTATAATCTTCATAACCCAACAATTATTTAAATTCAATTGGTTTTTTGAGTGCTCCAAGTTAAATATTCTTTACAAAATATCCCTCAACTGGATGATAAAGACGATCATATATAAAATCTCTGACTAACATTCTCTTCATTTGATTAAATATATTTATTTACTATAAATAATTAAATTTATAAAAATGTAATTCATTTTCTCTTTGCAAATTCTTCCAAAGCTTCCCGTCTTGTAACAGGATTTTCTCTGTCATAATCTGTATTGAAATACTCCTCAGCTTCATCATAAGTTTGAACCTCATCTTTCTATTCTAATGGAAATAGAACATTCGAGATTTCTTCCATTGGGAGAAGATTATAAACTACTCCAATTATTATAATAATAAAATCTTACCATTTTACCTCTCCAAATATAATACTAGAGACTACTGTGTTACCAATACCAGTAAATATGATAATTAATTCTAACATTTCAATCATTTCAATTGATAAATGTTTAGATAGAGATTCTTTAATAGTTCTTCTACGAAGTACATTATATTTATCGACAAAATAATATAATGTCAATCCCATAATACTGAATAAAATTCCAACTGGAATAATATCTCCATAAAAGAAGGTGAACCACATAGTTTTCATAATGTCACCATATCTTTTAGCTTAAGAATAATCAGGCATCTCCATAATTTCATTTGCTTCTTATTAAGTAAGTACACAATTCTTAGCATTTTTTTATTATTTTTATCTTTGATAATCTTTTTAAATACTCCAAGGATCAACAAACCAAACTATTGGTGGAATAAATGCATTTAATAAAAATACATTAGATTCATTATAAATAAATCCACCTTTACCTATTACATTACCAGTTAAATAAAAATCTATTACTAATGATATCAAAGCAGTATTTATAAATAATGCTACTGATTATTTTCTTGCAAAACTAATATTGAATTTAGTTTTATTTGATATTTTTTCTAAATCAACTATTAAATGATACACTTTTCCAATAACAAATTTATTAAAAAATACTACAGTCCATGAAATAGATTAACTAGTTAAGAAAGCTATAGTTTAAGTTAATGAATCTTTAATTCCTTTCTTTTCTTATTCTTCAACTTATTCATTCATTCTTTCAGCTAATTCACTTAAAAACCAGATTAAAAAGAAACAACCAGTCATAAAACTTATAGAAATAGACCAAGCTATAATACGTGCTTTGACTTTTTATCCTGTTTAGATATGTATAAATTCCCAATCTACATCATTAGGTTCTGGAGCTTCTTCAACATATAATTTATGTTCATTTAATATTAAACCCTTTTCTTTAATATCAGCTGTTTTTCCTTAATTAAAAAATGCTTTCATTCTTTCCCATGTTGTATGAGAATTATGTTATAATACCATTTATTTCATTTCTTCAGTTTAAAAACTTATGAAAGCAATACCTGCAAATTTATCTCTATTTACAAATAATTCATGTTCAACTTAATGAATTTTATGTTCTAATGATTCTAATTTTTCATCTAATTATTTAACTTTAAAATCTGCAAAATTCATACCATTTTCAACTAAATATTCTTATTTTTCTCTTACTAATTCTTTAAGTGATTCTTCTAATTCTATTACTTCATCTAAATTATAAACCAATACTATTTTCATGACTTTTAATTCTCTACCATCTGCTGCATAATTTTAAAATATATTCTTTAGTACTTCTCGATAATCTTCATCCAATTTTGGTATATTTTTTACACAAATTGTATAATCAGATGGTGTCAATTAAGATTCATCTACTTCAATATCAATACTTCTTTAAGCTTTCCTAAAAAATAAAAATGAAACCATGTTTGCTAATACTACAACTAATGATAAATTGGATTACCAATCTCTAATATCCTGTCTATCATATACATTTGCTAAACTAACAAAATGCCACATGGATCCTCCACAAATTGAATTATCTTTCTTATGTAAATGATGTTCCAAATTTAATTTAGAATTTTCAAAATGTTAGAAATGATGTGATTTGTTTGAATTTTTTGTTCCTTCCAATTTTACTTAATTATAACAATAATCTCCCATTAAATCTGTTGCTAAACAAAACATTCCTTTCAATAACCAAAATTCAACCAAAATAAAGATACAATATTTTATGAACATGTAAAACAAAGGAAATCCTGATCCTAAAAATTTCATCTCTATAGGATCACAATCATATTATAAATCCATCCTTTCTACTGAATATCCACAACAAGGACATGTTGTTTGATCTTCAACTTCCAATTCTTAAGCAACTCTCCTTGCTTTTGCATGTTTCTCAGCTAATTACCAATCACAAGGAATTGCTAAAGGATTATAATGATTTGATTAATGAGATTTATGATGTAGTTTTGTAACATTTTTTTCACTTTTACTTGGTTAATGTTCTGATAAAGCCTTACTAGGGACTTATGAATCATGCTATTAAAAAGAATTTTAAATGAAACGACTAGCCATTTCAAAAATAAAAATATTAATAGTATATATTTTACTACATTTAATTAGTATTATATTCTATATAATACTAATTTATAAGTGATTTTCACATTCTTTAAACATTTAATTAAATAATATTCTATAATGAATCGTCTTTTCGGTACTTCTAAATAAGAACCACCAAAATAATAACCACCACCTCCTCAAAATCCCCAATAACCTAAGGTTATAGACTTATCAGAACAATAAAAAAGAGTAAAATTCACTTATTAATGAAGTCTGAAGCTAAAGTTAAAGAATTGACTGAATAAATCTAAGAATTAGATAAATAAATATGTGAACAATATTAAAAAGCAAAAACCTCTAAGGGAGTATAACAAACTACAGCTAAATCAAGAGCAGTAATGCTTCTCAAAAGAAAGAAGATGTATCTACTTTACTTAAGATTAGGTTGGAACAATAATTAGGATAAATGCTAAATAATTAAATGACCTTAGATTAAATGGCTTTTACTAAAGAGAACATTTAAAACACAATAGAAATGGTAATTTATTCATTTTTATGAAAGGCTCAAGCTATGTAATAAGTTGTAGCTGTTTAGAAAGATGCATTCAAAGAAATCGATATCGACAAATTAGATGGTATAGTGTTTAATTAATATCAATAGATCTCATGGATGATATGGAGGATATGAAGTTTGAAACAGACTACATGAACGAAATGATGAATAGAAATTATTCATGTGATATTGATGAAAGTGAATTAGATAGAGAAATGGCAGAAATCGAAAATGACATGAATCTCAATTCATTTTAGCCTTAATAATAGTAACAATAAGGTTCTTATTAAGTATTTCATTTAAATTATAATGTAGAGCTAAACAGGTTAAAAACAACTTTATAATACTTAAACCAATTGATTGCAAGTATATATATATTCATATAATATAAAATTCTTATAATCAATCAATTAAATTAATTATACTATGTTTGTTAACTTTTTTACTATATTTATCTATTAATTATAATGAATATATGAAATTACAAAATTATTTTATTTTATTAAAATTTTAGATTAGAATAATCTAATTAATTTTGTAAATTTATAACACATATATACATAAACTCATTTTTCTTCATTCTATTTAAAAATTAATGGTAAAATCAAGTTTTCTTCTCTTTTTTTTGATTAATTTTAACAATTATTTCTTCCTCCTTATGAAATTTCATTATAGTATTGTTCCTTTGATGTTGTTTCTAAATCTGAAAATGGAATAGTTATTTGTAGATTATCTTAAACCATCCCTAATACCCATTTATTCTTTTGTAAATCTTGTAATTTTATTCTACTTTCATGATTTGGATTTAATAACTCTCTTATCAAAGTTATTAACTCAAAACTCACTTGTCTAGGAAATTTGATTATCCCTTAACTTATCAATAAGAATGTCTCTGCATTATCTTTCCCATTAAAAGGATACTCTCCAAAAATTAAATAATATAAAATAACTCCTAAAGCCCAAATGTCCAAACAAAAGTTTATTTTTTTTAGTTTACCTGATAATATTTCAGGTGCTATGTATAGTATTGTTCCAACATTCAAAGGTTCATCAAATGGAACACCAGTACCTGATAAATATGCTAAACCAAAATCTATAATTTTAATCTACCTTAAATATTTAAATAGTTACTTAAAATTTAGTATTATTAATAAAAAGTATATTATCTAATTTGAGATCTCTATGGATTACATTGTTTTTATGCATATAAGATAATGCATCTAAAATCTAATTGAATAAATATCTGGCTAATTTTTCATTTAATGGACCATTTTCTGTTATAAATAACAATAAATACCTAAAACAAAATCTAATAAAGATCCTCCTTTTAAATATTCCATTTCTAAAACTGCTTCTGATTTTTCAGGAAATAATTTATATCCATATAAATTTATAATATTTTTATGCTTTAATTATTCTAAAATCACAGCTTCTCTTGCTATATATAAATATTAATTCTTTTATTCTTCACTAATAAATTTAATTATTTTTTCTTCATTAGTAACTTTATGTTGAAGAAGCATAATTGTTGCTTAACCTCCTTTACATATGAGTGTCTTAGGAATGTGCTCAAAAAGTATATATTTACTATCAAGCTTTTTACCATTAGTCGTAATGAATATCTTACCATTATATTTCAAATACTGTAAATCTTCCTCATAAATCTCTTAGCATTTATGATCAAAAAGTCTAACCTTTGATGACGATTTTGTTCCACCAACTAACTTAATTAATTTATTAAGGGAGGAAGCTTGAGAAAAAGTGACATGTATAGGATTTTATTATTGTTAGTATATAGTTAAGTGACAATCGTTGAAGAGTGAAGGGAAAGAGTTGTTTGTTAAATAATTTTTCATTGCGTAATTAAATAAAAATAATCATTTATTTTAAATTTTAATTCATTTAAATATAATAAATATTATGTTAATTTCAATATAATAGTAATTATCAACTAATTTTTGTTTCTTTTATTCTCAGTAAATAATTCATTTAATTAATTTATATTATAATGATGATCTAAATGAAAATTCGAATTCAACAATTTACTAAATTAATCTATTTCCTTTTTAACATATTTTCAATATAATAAAATTGAATGATTGATAATTATTAAAATCAAAAATGTTATTGTAATTATCCAAATTTATAATTTTTAGAAGAATACAATCAACATTTAATCCAAAATTTATATAATTATGAAACTGGATTGTTAATGAATGTGATTTTGAAATATTAAGTATTAACACAATCAAATAAATTAACAAATTAAAATTTTAGAAAATTAAATATGATTGAATTTATTGATGCAATTTGACCCCTATATAATATTAAATCTCCATTATAAATAATGAGAAACATATAAAAATTGGTATATTCTTGCTTAATTAATACTGTAATGTCTATTCAAAATAAAAATTATATTACCTTAGATCTATTAGATGAAAAATATAATTAGTAAATATAAATGATTTATAGATGTCTTTCTATAAAAATAGAAAATTAATAAATATTTACAAATCAATTATAATTATATGATTTGCTGGTGAATCTGATTATTTATATATATAGTTATAAAAATAAAATTAAGGACTGCTTTTAAAAAACAAATTATTCTTAATAATCTAATGATAACTATTTTTAATAAACTTGTAAATCTAATCATTTAAAATGTTAAGCATGATTTATAAATATAAGTAGAATTAATTTATAATTGAATATAGGTCTATAAAAATTAAATATTTATTTACTTTTTTTTGTTTAATTTTATAATTTTATTTTCTTGTTTGATAGTATATTATTATATATTTATTATATTTAGAATCATTTTAAGATTGAATTATGATATGCAATAATTAATAAAGATATTAACATTAATCTTTAGGTTTTTAAAAAATAATATTTATTAAATTAACTTTAATATATATGTATTTGACATTTATTTTATATTTGGTTCTAGTAATAAAGTATTTTGTGCATATTTATTATATTTAATTAAAAATGCAAAGTCATGTAAATTTATAGAAATACGAATCTTATGAATTGTAAAAACCAAGCATTACAATTTTTGAGTAATCAACTTAGATGAATATTTTAACTGATGAATAAATTGATGAATCTGATTCAGAACCTGAGAAGACCATTTAAGAAACTTAAAATTAAAATCTCTTACTTTCTAAATAGTACATTTACTTTCACAAATAGAAATAGCCAACATAACAATACAATATTTGAGGATGAAAATGAAGAAGGTGTATGGGAAGAGAATGCAAAGGAAGTAAATGCTCCAAAGCCATTTTTAATGTCGATTAACTTCTAGAACATAAGTCTGTATAGATTTCCTACTTTAGAATAAGAGAAGGTATTTGATGTTATTACTATTGTTAAGAATTTAAGGGCTGAAATAAACAATATAGAAATAAATAATAATGTAATTTATTATTAGATAGAAACCAAATCATCTTAATTAGGGTACACTGTAAAAGTGAAGAGAAGATATAATGATTTCAAATTTTTGTTAAGGGAATTAACAATTAGATTCCCTTAACTTTTATTACCTTATCTACCAATAGGTATTGGAGTGGGAAAACTTAACAATCGAAGTGTAGAAGAAAGAAAGAGATTATTATAGAATGTTATAAATATTATAACAATGCATTAAGAATTAATACTTTCAAGTTCAGTCAGAAATGTAATATCTAATTGATCTATTAGTTTTTTGAAGAAGGGGATCAATAGGAATTTGAGAATAAAAGAAAATAAGGTTAATTTAATATGAAAGGAGGATTGGCATAAAATCTATAAACAGTAATAGATAAAAGTATAAAATCGATTGGATAATTAAAGAATTGGTGGAATGGTACTAATTAAAACAAGAAATGTGAAGAATTGGAATAAATATAATTAGAATTACTAAAATTATAAAATTAATAAGCCAAGTATTAGAAACTACTTTCATACATATAAGCATTATAAAAAAAGTAACAAAAAATAAAGGATTTAATTGCATAATAAGATAGTTAAAAAACATAATTATTAATTGAGACAAAACTTCATGATTGCATATTAGATTATGCAAAAAATTTAGATTTTTAAACTAATACTTTAGAAGATAAGTTTGTAATTAATATTCTTATATAAATTTAGGATTAATATTATCAATAATAAATTTGGTAATTAATGAATGTAATTGAATTTATTGATTATGCTGATATATATTTTAAACAATTAGTAAAATACATTGAAGATCTTAATGAATAATTAACATAGGTTGCACCTAATTAATAAACGTATAAAAATTAATTTATTTTATTAGTCATTAAACAATCAAAGATGAGATTAATAAATATTTAAGTAAAGCTAAAGATTAATTTTGTAATAAAAAGGATGGTATAATATCAAGATATATTGGAATTTAATAAAAAGGATTTACTGATTATTACATAAGTTAATAATAGGAGATTTGGAATTATGCTTAGGAAATGAAAAATTCATTTAATTGATATGACTTTTGATTTTTATTAAATTAAATAATGAAATCGCTTAAAACAAATAGGACATCAAATAATTAATGTATTATTGGTGAAGTTGGGTATTACAAATAATGTTCTCGTTTTCTTCCTTTGGAAAGAGCTGATGAATTCTCAACTTAGGATGCTATCATATATGACAGACTAAGATAAGCGGGTATGAAAAGAAATAAAGCTTTATAATTTTGTAAAACATAACACTGTAAAATTGATTCAACTTAAGCAAAACATGGACCTCCTGGGTTTAAGATATTCAACACAAAAATTGATAAATTTAAACAATAAAATGGGTAAAAATGAAATAAATAAGAGTAGTTGGTAAATGATAGGAAGATTGAATTATAAATAATTTATGCGAGAAGAATTAAGTGATGATACATAATGGTAAATATAAGATTAAAATAAAGAAGAGCAATAAAAAATGGAATAATTAAAATAATTTTATACTGATTTAGATGTAAAATATTCATTTAATGAAATGGATTAATAAGAAACTTTATCTAAATTACGCTCACTTTCAACTGAACAATAATATAGAAGTCGAGTTCCTTAATATTAATTAAAAGATGGTAAAAATTAAATGTTATATTATGAAATGGCTGAATATATTTTACAATTGAAAAAACCACCTAATACACTTATATAAAAATTAAATGTTTTTGATAATACTATTCCTTTAGTCAGACAAGAATATTTTGACATTAAACCTAAGTACATAGAAAAAGCAACTCCTATTTATAATAAATTAAATTGTGAAAAGAGATCTAAATTATTAAAAGAATTAACTAGAGCATATACTGGTAACATTACCATTACAGAACCTACTGAAGAGATTAAAAAGGTATCTTAATATTTATAATTTTGGCTATTAGATTCTCCTATAAATTAGATTATAATAATAGCCATTATGTAAAAGGTTTTAAATAATAATAATCACCAAATGAAACAGTTTTATAAAGTTTAAATGATATCGACTAAAAAAGTACTAAAATGATAAAGTAAAGATGTAGTATAATGACACATCGAATAACTAAATTTTCGCCATAAGATTAAGAACTAATCAAATATAATTAATTTCGTAATAAATTAGAGGATATTGTAAACAAAAGTATTAAAAGAATGAATTGTGAAACTAATAATCCTATATTTTGATATAAATATATTCTTCAAAATATTATTATAAAATAATTAATAATATAAGAATAAATAAGATAATTCAAAGTTTATATAATTATAATTAAGATAAATAATAATCAAAGTTCTAGTTTTAAGTAATTTTTAAGCTATTCAATTTATACTGGTTTAACTAAATATCCATCCATTCCATTTTAAATTGCTAAATTTTCTTCTTCTTATTTGGCATAAGCTGAACATCCTATAATTTGAATATTTGGATATTATTTTTTTATAATAGATGTAGCTTAGATGCCATTCATTGTAGGCATATCTATGTCCATAAATATTGAATCATAACCATTACAATTATTACATCTATTAGATTTTACCATTTAAATAGCAGTATGACCATCTAAAGAGTATTCTAATTTAAGAGATGAATTTATCTTTAAAATTAAGAATTTAAGAACTTCTATATTAAATGCATTGTCATCAACAATTAATATATTAGCACATTAACATTTATTTATATGTTATGATTTAATATTATTGTATCTCCATAAGGATTATCTTCTTTCTGGACTTTCTTCATCAATATCTTCTGATTCTTCCTAAATTTCTGATTCTGAAATATTTTTAGATATATAAAACCAAAAAGATGATCCATTTTAATATTCTGATTAAAATTATAATCCTTTTTCATTAAAATTTAAATTTCTAGCAATCATATTACTAATAATTAATCCTAATCCTACACCTTAAGGATTCAACTTTTTACTTTCTTAATCTTCTACTTTAGCAAAAGATTATATGAGTCTTTCTTTATGTTCTTCCTTTATACCTAATCCTGTATCATGAATTTCTATTTTTAAAGAACTAGTATGATAATTTGAAACATTAATTTCTATATAACCTTACAAAGTATATTTAAAAGCATTTCCAAGAAGATTAATTATTATTTATCTAATTCTATTAGGATCATTATTCACGAATCTTGGAATACTTTTTCGATAATTTAAAGATAAATTAATTTTTTTTAAATTAGCTTCCAAATTAAATAATTCCATACATTCTTCAATCAATTTCTTTAGATCCATTTATATAGGATTAATTGAAAATTTACCTACTTTTAATTATGCAAAATCTAATAAATCATTTGATAAATTGAGTAAATATTTACAATTTAATAATGAAATTTTGATGTACTTACTTTAAATATTTGGATTTCTTTCATCTTATAAAGCTGAAATAAATTATATTATTGAATTAAGTGGAGTTCTATATTCATGACTAACAAATGAAATAATACTTGATTTAACTTAGTATTATTTTTATATTGATTTTATATAATCTCTATGAGTAACATCTCTTATTTATAATAAAATCATTAATTTATCATCAACTAAAGTAGCATGTGCATTAATTTCTAATAAACGCTTTTTTGGTTACTCTAAATCTGCACATCCATCATTTTCATACCAATTACCCAAATAACTTCCAATAAATAAAGTATTATTAGGACTATTCTTTAAAACCTAAAAAAATCTTTTATTTTATTTAATGTTTCTTAAATCATTCAATATTTACTAATATAAATGAATTCAATTACATTTAATTCAATTTCTTCTTTAGATTAACGGTTATTAGAAATTTTGCATTACTGGAAAGTTTATTAAAAACTTTAAAAAGATGGAAATGAATCTCTTGGATCTCTAATATCTGGTTTAGCCTATGTAGAAACAACTTCAGATAATTATTCTAAACAAGTTTTAAAATTAGATGTTTCACTTATCTTAAATAATTATAAAGTTGCTGAATTACAAAAATAAATGGCTAAATCTTATGCCATAAGCAAAATCAAAGGATCAGGTATTAAATTAAAAAAATGTGAACATTCTTACAATTCTTATTATAAACTTGTTGTTGATGAATGGAATTATTATTTTTTATATTCTGGAGTTTGTACAATATTTAAAATTGATTTCTCATAAGCTTTTAAATATGATGTCTAAGGTTCTATGTCTTATTTTTAGTGATTTATCCATATAATATAAAGAAGAATTAACAGTAATGAAATACCTCCAATAAATACATATAAATCATGTGAATTCCAATTGCAAAATCTTATTAAAGCATATAAATTAATTAAAATAGTGAGTTTTTACTACAATTCTTTTTTTACTCTTTCTTGTCCTATTTCAATACATATAAAATGGAGAATAAAAACGCTGAAATTTTAAAGTTTCACTGCACACTCCACAAAAAATATTGCTAAACCCATAGTATAACTCAAATTCATTTGTAAATACCTTTATTCATTTAATTTAAAAGAGAAGAGTACAGCCATCTAAATAGTACACATTATGCTTAACAGAATAATCATTTCTCTTATTTCAAACCCAAAAAAAGGAATAAGTACTATACCTATAATTCCTTCAAGGGGTATTTTCATTATTTTCCTCATATATTTATTTATAATTTAGATTTCAATTAATAATTTAAATAGGAAACTTCTCAATGGTATCAAAATAAAACAATTAGAATTAATAAAATATTCCCTAATAAATCCTAAACTATATAAAAATGATATAATTTATCAAAACTTCTTAGAAATATTACATGAAATCTAATTATGAATATTCAATCAATAAATTATATAAAAAAACTATTAGTTCAAATTATATAATAATTATCATGATTATAATATTATTCATTATCAATAAATATAGAATACTAAATTATTAATTACATTAAGATGTCAATACATTTTACAATTAGTGATAATAAGCTTCTGCTAAATTGGAAGTAATACTAATTGTAAATAAAATCTATAAATAATTAAATTATTCTGAACTTTTTTAATAAAATGGAGAAACAGAAAGAAATTCTTAAATTATATCATGATAATCATGATAAGTAAATAGAAGAAGTCCTAAAGGCTGATCTAAACATACCTATACATAAATTTCAAACCTAAAAATAATTTACAGGTAATTGGTAATATAGTGATAAGAAATCCAAAAGTTTTACATTTGGCTTGTCTCCACAACAATATAAAACTAATTGAACTCACATTGACTTATTGTAGAAATTCTAATCTAATAAATTAAACTCAAATGATCGAATTCATTAATTTATAGAATAAGGATGGATTTACTCCTCTACACATGGCATCCTTTAAAGGAAATCTAGTATATATATTAAGAGAATATCTTTAGGAAATCATAAAGTTATTACTATAAATTGGAGCTAATTCAAATATTAAAAATACTGTTGGATTGTCTGTTCTACATATGTCTGTTTAAGGCGATCATGTGAAAGCTAGTGTATAATCTATTAATATTTAGTTATTTTGGATTAATCAAAATATTCCAATTGATATATTAGATTACAATCATTAAACTCCTTTGATTTGTGCTTCCTTTTTAGGTTCTTAATAAATGGTTAATTTTCTAATTCCTTGGGGTGCAAAATTGAATGCTCAGACAAAAGATAAAGGTCATACTGCTTTACATGTAGCAACCTAATAAGGACATTCAAGAATTGTGAGAAAATTATTAATCAAAGGAATAGATAGAAAAATTAAAGATAAGAATGGAAAAACTGCACTTGATTTAGCTATAGAATCTAAATTTAAATCTATTTAAACAATGATAGTAAACTATTATAACAAAAATTATAGGAAAATAAAATGGGTATAGCTGAAAGATGTGGTTTGAGATAGCCAGATTCAAAAGTTGAAAAAAACTACACATCTATGACTATATATCTATCTCTATATTGCAGTTCATTTCTTATGACTATTTCATTCACTTTACCTAGTATCATATATCTAATAATTATAACAAGATTTAGAATCCTTTTAAGCTTTGTACATCACTGCATGTAGTATAACTCTTCTATTAACTTGGATTCTTGTTAAAAGAAATCCAGGCTTTGTACCACATTCAAATAAAACCTTAATGGTAGGGTGATTTAACATTTATAAGGATCTATTAGATGTTTATTCAGTAGATTAAATCTGCCCAGATTGTTCAGATGTAAAACCACCTAGATCAAGACATTGTGAAATATGTTTGAAGTGCGTTTATAAATATGACCATCATTGTCCTTGGCTATCTAATTGTATAGGAGAAAAGAATCAGTATATCTTTTTAGCATTTCTATTTACATTAATTATCAGTATGGTTTTTTAGATAGTAGTCTAATGTTAAAGTAAAAATAAATAAAATTAAATTAGTTTTGAATTTATAAAAAGAGTAGGAATAAATTGAATTAGGTTATGTACTTTAATGGATTACATTTTATTATACTATGATTTTTGGTTGCTTATTTATTTTGCCTGTGATGTAATAAATTATTTGAATTAGGTTATTATTTACAATATAAATTTATAATCTAATTAAAGGACAAACAACTTATGAAAGATATTTAGAAAGATAAGGAATAAATAGAATTTAATCAAGAAAGGCTAGTGCAGAATAATAATTAAAATTAATAAAGAGTGCTGCTAGCACAGAGACAAATGAGAGTGAGTTTAAATTTACAATAAAAAGTTAAAAGAAACCTTTGCTTAAGGAAACTGAATTAATTGTATGATATACATATAAAATTAATTTTTTCACACACCTTTTAATTCTCTAAAATCTTTTGATAACTAATTCTCTTCAAACTATATATATTCATATAAAATTATTACAATTTTTTCATTTAAATTTAATATTTCATCATGCCATTTTTACAAAAATTATTATAAATACACAATTTATACAATCTCTATTTTATTTGTTCTCACAAGTGAATGTCCAATAAAATGATCATCAAGATATCTTTATTTTTATAATAAAGATATTGAAAAGCGATAGAAAAATATTTTTAAATCAATTTAAGGATCTGCAATTTTTAATTAAACAGCAAATTAAATTACTGTCTTTAATATATAGAATGATCCTATTTCTAAATCTTTAAAACACACTTTAAAAATGTCTAAAATCTACTTTTAATTTAAATGTTGCTTAATTTCTAATGCAAATTTATCTGTAACACATTGCCAAGGCAAAAAATCAAAATAAACAAATAACAATTAAGCAAGTAATCTCATATCAGTTACATGTCCTATTCGAAAATTGTGGACATCAAATTATTTTTATAGATTTTATAATTCTTCTTTATTTACAGGTTGTATATTTTATGGATCTCCAATAAATGCTTATAATATCTATTTTGATGTTAATAATTAATCTTCCAAAAGTAACAAAAATCGGTTGAATATAACATAAAGAGGTGCAGGAATCAACTTAGTTTTGTTCTTTAATTCATTAACTACATATTAGTTTTATTATTAAACTATATCATCATTAATTAATCCAGATATTTTTGTATAATTATACCATTTTCTATTCTATAAGACTATCTTTTATGATATTTATATACATTTCTCAAATGCTTTCAATAAATCCTTTTAAGCACCTTTACCCAAAGAATCTCTTCTTCTAGATTAGAATAATCTTATAGCATCATCAGCTGACATTCTTTCTCCATAAATTAGCCATGCCACTATTGCCACTCCTGTTCTACCTGTACCAGCATGACAATGTACAGCAACTTTCTTTCCTTTCTTTTACATAAGGTCAAATGCTGAACATATTTTTAGGAGATTTTCAAATGTAGTATCAGCAGTCATATCTTCCCAACCATAATTGAAGAAATTGATCTTAGCTATTAATTAGATTTAAAATACCTGATTATAATGATTCAGGATTATATGAAAATCCAATACCAGGTATTATACCAGGTCCACATTAAGCATGTTCTCCTTATTATTACAAATTTATAACTGCTCCGATGTTATGTCTTTATATGATAATCACTTTACTATTAGAATTAAGGTATAACTATTGGCATTAATCTCATACTTAATCTTTACATAGCCAATATGTCATCAGTTATCCAATCTGAATGCAATCCATCTATAGCATTTTTATTTTTATTTGAAATAGCTTATTCCTTTTTACAATCTTGACCTCCACAAAAATAACAGATAAAATTATCTAATTATTCAATAGGTGCAGGACCAGTTTTTTTATTTTGTAAACTTGTCTTCGGTTCAAAGTTGTTACTACTTATCATCTATTATTTTATTGTATTCCTTTATTATGACATAGCCCTAAAGTTTTGGTTGTCTTATTCTAAAGGTGGTAATCTACGAGAATTTGAGTTGACATTATCCATTTAATTAAAAATAAAATCTAACGTATATGAGTTAGACAGAATAACAAGAGTATAATTATGATGCATAATACTTGGAGATATTTGGTTGCAATCATACTACAAGATAGATTCA
Organism: Paramecium primaurelia; assembly: GCA_905182975.1. Taxonomy (NCBI): domain Eukaryota; phylum Ciliophora; class Oligohymenophorea; order Peniculida; family Parameciidae; genus Paramecium; species Paramecium primaurelia. The sequence continues at coordinate 188,077 of CAJJDM010000073.1, read as the reverse complement.
TTCAGAAAAATTGATTTGTCAATAATGTGGCATATTTATCAATAATGTAATCTAATTGTTTTAAATTAAAGTCAACCACAAGAGTCTACAAAACAATCAAAATGAAGTACAACACCTTCTTCAATCCCTTAAAGATTTTGTCCAACATCTTGGCTCCACTTACAATAACTTAACACTAAATAGCTAGGTTACCAATAATAGATTTCTTGGAATAAGCATCTGAAAGATTAAACTTAAGTACTAATACTGCTTTTTTGGCTATTACATATATAGACCACTTTTTCAATAAAGTTAATGTGAATGAAAATTAGATTTTCTTATATGCTGCTGCTGCTCTGATGTTGGCAGCTAAAGCATAAGAACTTGATGAAAGAATCCCTTTCATTAGTAAACTTAAACGTTATTCTTCAATGACTTCTCATCCTGAAATCAATAACTTTACAACATAAGAGTTTTGTAATGCTGAAAAAACTTTAATTGAATCTTTAAATTGGAAATTATAGAGAATTACTCTTCTTGATAGAATAGAATCTTTGCTTTCTTTTGGTGTCATAGATGATGATGACAGTCTCTCACAACCACCATAATAAAAGGAAAATAAAGATTAATAAATAACTCATATTAAGCTTAGAGATTTAAATGAAAAATAAATCAATAACTATGTGAATGAAGTTGAAAACAAATATATAGAAGCTGCTTATTCTGTGATTAGAGGTAAAATCAATTAAATAAGTAGATGATCAAGTGTATTTTTCAAACGATTAAACTATATTAGCCTTATCTTGTATAGCCTTTCTAAGGAAAAAGGCTGGATTGCTAAATATATGGTCTTAACAACTCTAGGCTTTGACAGGAGAATCCGCTTAAAAAATATCAGCTACTGTATCATAGATTATGACTCTTACTCCAAAAAATGTAAGCAAACCTCTTATTAATACTGCATCTAGTTCATATTTAAGTAATTATTAGAATTCATCATCTTAAAATAAAAGTTCTTATATGAAAAACAGATAATATTTATTTGAATCAAATAAATCATCAGCAGGTGATATCATATCGTAATATAATAATACAGCTAAATCACATCTCAAAGTTCCCTTATTTCAATCATAATCAACAATGTAATTATCTTCAAAAAGTGAAATAATGAAACCTCATCAAATAAATTAAAATAAATATTCGAGTCGAATTAGTAATTTTACTACTACAAATAATTATTCATACTTATCTGATAATATTGTTCATCCAAATTCATATATAAAACATGCTGAATTGGATAAAAAATATGAGTAAATACATAAAGTAAGCGAAACAAAATTTAGAACTAAAATATTCAGTTGATGAATATTTGTCAAAACAAATTATTTTTAATTTTATAATACTATTTATTAATGATCATTATCAATTGTTAAACAAATATCTTATAGCTTCATCAATAAATTTATATATATAGGAATATTATTCTGAAGTATGAACCATGCCCCATCTTTGTTCTCTCAATCTACGCACAATTCCAAATATGGAAAGTCTATAAAGTTCTGGATTTTCTTCCAATTCTTAAAATAAATGATAAATAATTACTTTAATAATCATCACCAATATATTATTTATATGCTTTAAGTAATATCATTAAATTTGATAATGCTATTAAAGTTCCAGTTCTTCCAACTCCAGCACTAAATTAATAATTAAATCTTTAATACCTGCAATGAAAAACTACTTTTTAATCTACTAACAACTTTTCAATTATCATATTTAATAATTCTTTGATCACATCAAAATCACTTGGAGAAGGAACTCCTTAATCTGGCCATCCACTCCATTAAATTTAAATAACATTTCTTTCCTCTCCTTCTTATGTTACTTTCAAAACTCTTTTAGTAATATTATTTCCAAGATCTTCTTAGCTTTATAGATATATTTAAATATTTCCACATATCATTGTTTCACCAACATTTCTAGGCCAATATTATTCACATTATGCCTAAATAATATAAATTTACTAACTCTTTGGTTCTCTCTCAAATTACACAACATGACTATCATACTCATATTTTCCTAAACAATCATCTTCCAAAAGTGACCAAATGTTTAAATTAAAGGACCCTATGTAGCTACAATCATTTTCTCTTTTCCATTTATTAACTAAATTTAACAAACCTATCAATTACATTTATAAAATTAGCATTAATATAACATTCCTTTAAATTTTCTTCTTCATCTCCTTCACTTCTTAATTTTACTATTGAATGCTTGACTAATTTATCATTATTTTATATACATGGTATAATGTTATTATATCGATTTAGTTTCTGTATATCAGGATGAAAGTCAAATAAATTTTCATTATGATATTAAGTTTCTGTTAATCTACGTAATAACTTAATAGAAAATAAACAATACTCTGAATTCCATCTCTAAATCTCTTTTTTATAATTCTTAACTGAAGTGTAAAATTGAAATTCCTTTTTCGATTGCTACTAATTCTGCATTACCTTATACCCAGTCATAAGAATAATCTCTACTAATTTCCTTACATTCTACTAAGAAGCCTTGCATTTATTTTATTTTAATAAAATGGATTAAATAACTTCCAGACAAGTTTTAAAACATACCTTCATCCTCTCAATTGTTAAATTAAAAAGTCTCTTCATTGATCTAAAGTTAATTATTTCACTTAATACAAAGCAAGAATTATAAAAATATTATAAGAAATGAAAGTTAAAGTTTTAAACATATAATTAGTAAATTTATTTCTTGTATTAAGATAAGAAATGTGATCTAATCAATTGAAAATCAAAATTTTTTATAAAGAAATAAAAAACTTTTTATTTGATTCAAATAAATATCTGACTGGAATTTAGAAATTTAAATTAATAAAGTATGTTTAATCAAATCCTTAGAATTATAACATAAATATAAAAATCAATTAAGTTGAAATCAGTTTTTTAGAGGATTAAGTGATTTCGATTATTATGATTCATAGGCATTATTTAAAACCTAATCTAATGCTTAATTTAATGAGCATTGTCTATTTATAATAAGTTTTTAGTTTTTTTAACATGATTAATTAGAATCAAATTATTATAAGTCAATTTTATCATCAAAATTCTATTCAATAATAACTTTATAAGGTTCTTAATCAGATTCTGATTACAAATTATTATTATTTGTTATTTTAATAATATTTGTAATAGGTTCTTCTCTTTATGAACCTTATCCTTATTATTCTTAATATTAAGGTATATCTTAATCTTAATTTTAATTATCATTTTGTGATTATGATTCATCATCTAACTAAAATGAAAACTATAGTTTTTTATTTTTATTAGGTATTAGTTCTGAATGTAATTAAAATAATAAATCATCATTAATATAAACATTCTTTTTCTCTTAAGCAGAATTAATACCACTATATCTTTATTCTTTAGAAACTAAAAATGGATGTTAAAGTAAATCTTCTGCTTCCCATCTCTCTTCTGGATTCAATTAGAGACATCTTTTTAGAAAGTCTCTAGCTTATTCAGATTTTAATTCTTCTGGAATAGGAATGGTTTCAGTTAATTTACTTATTTTAACCATGACTGTATAAATATTCTTAAATTCATAAAATGGAGGATTTCCAGTAGCCATTTCAATCATTGTGCAACCAAGACTCCAAATATCAGCTTTTCTATTTTAAAATATAATAAATTAAGTATACTTTCCATAATGTTATTAATTAATAACTTCTGGTGCCATATAATTTGGAGTACCACATAAAGAACCAATAATATCATGTTTAATTTCAGATAATTATTTACCACTTCCAAAATCTTTATAATAATAATTATACAATATAAATACCTGCTAATTTCACTTATCCATTTTAATTAATTAATATGTTGGCTCCTTTAATATCTCTATGAATCACTCCTTTAGTGTGTAGATAATTTAATCCTAATAGAATCTATTTCAAATAAACTTTTATCAAAGACTCCTTAAATTTGCCGAATCTTTTAATCATTGTTAGTACAGAACCACCACTAACATATTCTAAGAAAATATTTAATTAGTCATTTTTTGTTTCTGAACCATAATAACGTACAATATGAGGATGTTGTAATTTACTCAAAATTTCAATTTCTCTTTAGATAGATTATACTTTCTAATATAATCATTTGAATTTACATTCTCATCACCATTCTTAATAAACACTTATTTGACAGCCATAATTTATCCACTAACTCTATTCATTCCTAAAACAACTCTACCAAATGCTCCTTATCCAATCATTTCCCCTTCTGTCCAAGAGATCTATTTTTCTTATTCTTATTTCTCAATTTTTTATTCTTTAGGAATAACAACTTCTTGACAAACCTCAAAATAATTTGATTCTTCAGGTTATTAAATTGGATTTTCATCACAACCTGCATTAGCATACTTTTTATGTTTAGTTTATTTAGTTATACAACAACCCATATAATATAAAGAAATTAAGAATGTAATAAAAGCAAAATTAAGCCAAAATAAGGAATGCCTTACAATAATAGCTATTCCCTAAGATGTAAAAGAAAATTGAACAACCTAAAACATAACCTAAAAGGTATATAATATTTCTATAATTAAATTAAGAGCCATTAGGATAGAAGATGAAAATAAACTATCAATAACATTACCACATATAGAGACTATTGCTATCAATTTTAATTCAAAGTATCAATTAGGCAATATGATTGGGGAAGGAGCACATGGATTAGTGAGAAAAGCCATTAAAGTTGAAACTGGTGAATAAGTAGCAGTCAAAATTTCAAGAAGTGGAGACCCTGAGCTTGTTAAAACTTTTACTGAAGCATATAAAAATACTAGAATACTAGATCATGAATTCATTATAAAAGTATATGAATGTTACATAGATGAACAATCTGAAACTTTATATTTAGTAATGGAATACTCAAATTTACGTAGTTTGGAAGATGTAATTAAAAAACACAAGAGATTAACGTAATTGTATATACTTCAATTAGGGAAGAATAAGCTAAGATTTTAATAAGACATATTCTATTAGCTCTTTAACATATCCATGAAAGAGGAATAGCTCATAGAGATCTAAAACCAGATAATGTATTAATCAACAAAAAGTCACTTGATATCAAAATCATAGACTTTGGAGTTAGTAGAAGATTCAAGAAATATAATGGGACAGAATTTGTGGATGTAAATATGTGGACAAGAACTGGAAATGTTTATTATGCTGCTCCTGAAATATTGACTGGTGGAGGTTATGATGAAAGAGTAGATCTATGGTCACTAGGAGTTTGCTTATTTCGTATATTGACTGGTCAATTCCCTTTCTTTGAAGATAGTGTATTAGGAACCATTGAGAAGATATTAAAAGGTACTTTTGAACTCAATGAAAATATTTCCTTGTTGGCTAGAGATTTGATTAAGCGACTATTGGATCCTAATCCAACTCAAAGATTATCCGCGTAATGTATATTATAGAGATTCACATTATAGTGGCTTTACAGCATCCTTGGCTTTATTTTTAATAGATTGATCCAATATCACCTAATAGTACTGAACTTATCAACAAAAATAATTATAAAACTAGTGATGATATTTGTGATATTTCTTAAGGTGGAGATAAAAATACATATTATAGCAGGAATCTTCATATGAGAAGTAATACTATGACCAAGAGTCCAGTTTTATAATAGGAACCAAGTCCAAATACTAATTCTAAATCTCCCCTTAATTAATTAAAACAAGATTTCGATGAAGAAATTCAATAGTCTCCTTTAATCAAATTGAAAAAAATTCAAAATCAAATGAATAAAGAAATAAATATAATTAAAAAGAAGGAATCTAATGGATAAGGTTTACTTAGAATAAGATAGATATTATAAATGGAAAAATTAGATATTATACATGAAATTTAATGACTATTAATAATAACTCTTAATATTAATTTTCAGTTTATTTATAATATATTATTATCAAAGCATTTCTGGATATAATGAATTTCTTGTTTAGTATAATTAACCCATAGTTCCCATTTACTAGATTGGACCCTATTGAATTTTATATTAAGGAACCTAATATCCAGTATTAAAAAACTTGGCTTCTTGTTTTTAATTCTTTTCTTAATACAAATTCAAAATTTATCTAAATTCTATAAATGAGATAAAATTATCATCATTTAAATCAAATATTTTGAATATTGCATGCAACTCTTAAGGTTATGCATTTCTTTGTATTTTTCTAAAATGATTTTTTAATTTATTTACATCAATAATTAAGCAAATTCTTAAAAATTGAGAAGTCCATCAAGGTCTTAATCAAATTTTTAGAATAAATCATGAACATTTATATTAAATCTTTAAATTGTTAATTACAATTTTGAAATAGTTATATCAGGATCAAAATTATTTGGTAAAATTGTCATTTAATTCATATGAGGTGTTGATTAAGATTAACCTAACATTGGTTATTATGTCATATATTAATTTCTAGGATCCATATCTTTTTGTTTTCCAGGATTATTTTAAATGTTTTTTAATGATGGTATCTATTTATTACTCACAACTCTTTGATTTTAACGACCTTTTACTTTTGAAATCACTGCCATTTTAGTATTATTATCTGTTATCCATTTTTCAAATTCCTCTAATGATACAGAATGATCTCCATCTAAATCCAATTTTTTAAATATAACTTAACAATCTTAACGACTAAGTGTTTAATCAATTGTATGCAATAATTGAACTAATTCTGAAAACTATAATGTTTGATCACCATTTTCATCAAATTCTTAAAATAAAGTACGAATATTCAAACTTTATTTTATAATTTTTTATCTTAATTCATTCATTAAAAACTTGATTTATTCTTCCTTTATATGTGCTTGATAATCCTTAAAATTATCTTTAACCAATTTATGTTTAAATACTTCATCCCAATTCATTCTTTCTGCTTCTTCCATTGTCAAACAACCTTCTATAAATTATTTCATATCATCACTCACTGATGTTTAGTCATCAGGAAAGTCTAACAATTTATGTTCTATATTATGTAACAATTATTCTATCCTTGCCCCACTCCATGCTGTATATCCATATAAAACATTGTATAATATCATTCCAATTGACCAAATATCACATTTACTTGTATATTTACTATTTGCCAAAACTTAAGGTGAATGAAACTTAAAATCTTCATCCTTACGTGATTAGTCTGTTTTAAAATTTTCCATACATTTTGATAATCCACAATCTCAATATACTAATCATTTTTACCTGCCAATTTATAACCTTTATCTGTTAACATAATATTTGTCAATTTTAATCCTCTATGAATTATTCCATGTTTTATTAATTCTGTAAATCCTTACAGAATATCTATCAATAACTTAATACATTCAGATTCAGGTAATTTATGAACTTATTATAAATAAGTTTGTAGATCTTATTTACAATGTTCCATAACAACATAATAATTATTATCTGTTTGTATTACTTCAACAAGTTAAACTATTTTTGGATGTTTTAATTATTGCATTAATTTTATTTCATCTAACAATGCACATTACAAACCTTCATCGTCTGTTATACTATTTTTTTTTATTATTCTTAAAGCATATTGATTCTTCTTAGCATCAATAGCTTTTACAACCTATATTCTACAATAAATATATTTACTGTTCCAGTAGAACCCATCCCAAGCAGGTCTTTTGGATTATAAGAGTATTTGTCAATTTATTTCATTAAGAAAATTATAATTTCAGCATTTTATATATATATATAGATAAGAATAGGAATTTTTCTAATTTCTTAAAAGGGAAAATAGTAAAATAAAGTTAGAGCTTTAGATTTTGATGAATATTTGTTTGAACTCAAAATTAAAAAATCAATAATCTTCATTATGATTATTTATTTTATTTTTGCTAATAGTATTAAAATCAAATGATGGATAATAATAATTATTAATGTTTAGATTTTGAAAAGCAAAGCCAAATTAAATTAAAGGAAAGCCAAACATTTCTATAAATCTTTTTAAAGAATTAAATTTTTAAATGTTTTTTGTATATATGTCAATAAAAAAAAATTCCCTTAAATTGTAATTTATTAGTGGGTTAATGAGAGAAATCTATTAGATTGAAACATCCATTATTTTTTAATTTTTAATAACGCAATTTAAAAATTAGAAATTTTGGTCATTACTTAATCATAGATGATTTCAGCTAAAACCAAGATTAACAATGGCAAATTATCTTGCAATTATTTTTTTTAAATAAATTAAAGAAAATCTTTTGTTTTGACTATAAATAGCCTGTATATAAAGAATTTAGAACTTAATCTTTTGTATGCACTTATGTAAAAAAAATTGCTCTTCTTTCTTTACTAAGAAATTCTATTTTATCTTGCATTTACACTTAATATATTATTACTGATTATGTATTGATTTTTAATATTTAAAAAAATATTTCTTTCATAATTTAATATTTAAAGATGAATGATTTACAATTTATATAATATTTAATTGATATGAAATATTCTAAAATATATACTTAAGCATCTTAAAAGAAAAAGACTATCTAATACAATTTTTTAAAAAAGAAATCAAAAAAAAATGTAAAATGATTTTATGAAGATTTGGATATTGATATATTGAACTTCATTATCAAAAGACCTCTTCTCTAATTTGGAGGAATTCTGAAGCAGCGCTCAACTTTTAGGTGAGAACTTCTTATAATCTCTCAACAACTTCCAATTGTTATTCTCTTTCAAAGGTTTGAGCTTCATATTATGATTCTTATTCAGCAGCCCATCTTTCTTAAATGGCCAATGAATCTTCAGCATCTTCAAGGAATAACTATTAAAATTAGTGATTTAATTAATACAGTTTAATCTTCTAAGTCTTCGACAGCTTCTTAGATTGTTACTTTGAATTAGACAATTGAATTTTCTAAGAATGCCTTTCTTTCAACTAATCTCTTGTGCTCTTCTTATAAGTGACCACTTTAAACTTCCCAATTGGCAGCTTATCTTTCTTCTGTAGCAAGAAGTGAAGCTCTGCTGGCAACTAATTATTGTCTGATTTATGCTAAGAGTTCTAAGATTTTGATGATGCTCTTGTTATCAACCTTGGAGGCTAATTATGTCAATGCATTGATGAGTGGCTATTATATATAGGAAAATATTATTACTTTGAAGAGAGCATGTTTGGATTCCAATAATTTGGCTTAGACTTTTTCGAATCTACTTTTGAGTTGAGCAAAGGCAACACCAGCTTATAAATGTTAAACAATCTTTGAAGCTTCATCAATGGCATCCATTTAATCAACATGTTCTGCATCCTTTCTAACCCATGTTTCATGTTATGATTATCTTGTAGCAGATTCATCAGCAAAGCTTTTCTCGTTATTGGCAATATCTGAGGTAACAACTCTGACTTCAGCTTCAGCTTCACCCAAAGCTTCTGTTGTAGAATCTCTCAAATTTGAAAGAGCAACAATTTGGGTTTAGTGATAAGCAATTTCTTATTCTAAGTCAGCAATGATCTAAACAATATTATTATGCTTACCTTTTCGAAAGCAACTGTATCACTCTCATGAACTTTATCAGCTTTCTTTTAATCTCCATTAAGTTGGGAAGCAATATTGTTTAAGAGAATCTGAATTTCACCAACAGGTCCTCCTGTGGCCAATTAGAGTTGAAGGACTGACAACACTGAATTTCCAAATGAATCTTTATTAATTTAAGCCAACACTTCCTTTGGGCTTTCTGTCTTTGCTACTCTAGCAGTTGCAACTGCAAGGATAAGAGTCAATACAGGGACTATTCTCATGTTATTAATATTAATGAAATGAAATCATAATCACTCTCCAAGACATTAAATATTACCCGTTTTTTAATTTATTTCCTTACTCTCATTAATACGTTTTTATTTTTAATTAAAAACTCACTTATTTTATTATTATTCCTTATAAAATACTCTTTTGTTTTTAAATAATTGCCTTTCTCAACTTTCCTAATCCTTAACGTTTTAACTTATCATAATTAATCACTTACAAAATATAAAAAATAAAAGAACTTTATTTCTTTTCTAATATAAATCAATGATTCACTTTATTTAATAAACAAGAAATTAAGATGGAATAAATGAGAATTAACTATTATTAATATATTATTAATGAAAAATCAAATATACAAATCAGTTAAATCTTTATAAACAATATACTATTGCAATAGATTAAAGGATTTAAAAATATGATATGAAATTTAAGCTATAATTTGTTAATTTCATTATGATCTCATTTTCTAGAAATCTTTGAATTTTTCAAAATTATTATAGATTACAAAATTATATACTTAGGAGTGACTTAAAAAATTAACTTTTGTATATTGATAAAGTCTTCTCGAATTTTAGGATTTATAATATTATTCTATAATATCTATTTTATCTCTCCAAGAGTTATTAAATATTATATTAATTTATAAAGAATAAGATTCATAACTATAATTAGTATAATAATAATTAATATTAGTATTCAAAATAAATAATTTATTACAAATTAAAGTATACTATTGTTTTAAAAAAGAGAATACTCTTAAACTTAGTATTTGATAGTAAAATCAAAAAGATATTAATATATATATTTGAGAAACATTAATTTTCTAAAATAATTCAAATATGCAATAAATTTTTGATTTCTTAATTGTTTATTTATTTTGCTAATAAATAAGGACTCATCTATCGATAGGGCCATTTCTTCAAATTAGTTATTAATAAATAACTTCTTAGATTAAATGCATATTAGCTCCTTTTGATAACAAGAATGAGATCATTTTGATATTTTCATCTTTGACAGCTCTATAAAGCAATGTTAAGCCTTAGATAAATTAATCAACAGGGTTCTTCTTAAAGTATTCTTTTAATTCAAAATATTCTTCTTCTTGGTACCACTTTAGCAATTCAATATTTTGAGGTTCAATAGATGATTTCAAGAATCTTTTTCTAATTGTAGATAGAAATTCAAATGAAGGTTGAGATTATTCAAGTTTTGGAGGATAATTAACTATTGGTTAATGTAAGGATTGGCTGGCATGCATTCTATTATGGCGACTATGAGAAAAAGATTTGATTTAAGCTTGATATTTGAGTGAAACAATTGAATTCATTTCTGATCTTACATATTCCATAGCGAGATGTTATTCTGAGATATCTTTTTGAACTTATTTTTCTATAGCTATAATTTTTTTATTTTCTAAAGGTGGTAAGATGTAAGTACTCTTCTTGCGCATTTAATATTATTTAACAATAAAATTATTAAAAGTATGAAATCAAAATAAGCTTAGACACCTGAATAAATAATACACATTTTAAGATCTTTCAAGTCTTTAATGGGAAAATAAAACTCCATGAGTCCATAGACAAGATGTCAAACTTGTGTTTAGACTGTGAAAAAGGAGGCAAAATAGACATTTGATTGTTTACTAACATCTCCAATAGGAATGATGGAGGATTAAGAATGTGTAAAGGAGGGAGTGGAGGAAAAGATAGAGCTTTTGTCGAATTAAATAAAATAAATGCAAATAAAATAGGAATAATTAGAGAGTTAACATTATTAATTAAGCAAAAATGTAAAAAAGTTAAACCTTGAAAAAAAACAATAATTATAAGTATGTTATAAAAATAATAAATTTAGGAAAGGAGTTAGATGGTAAGAAAATTGGATTAGATGATTGATATTCAAACAAAGTAGGAAGATAATTTAAATTAATTAAAACAACTATTTGCCTCTCGAAAAATAAATTGACTATCTTTATAAATTTAGTTAAATAAGGAAGAATGGATTATTAATAACCATTTAGATAATTAATCTATTGGTTTAATCTAATAAAACTTGTTTATTTTTTTCAAATTTTTATACAAAAAAAGATGTAAAATTTATTATTTTATAAAAATTTCTCAACAAACAAAATATAATGAAAAAGTAAAGTGAGAATGAAAGGATTGCTTAATAAATATATTCTTCTTAGATGTAGAAATTGTAGGGAAAGATATAAGAAAAGAAACTCACTAAAGTATTGTCAAAATAGCAATTTGAGAGCCAATCATAAAATATCTCGAATAACAACAGTCCTGTAATGGGACGTTAAAAGTCGTATGAAAATTTATAGAAGGTGAATAGAACATTCATAAATCCAACTCTTCAGGTGTCACAACAAAAATTGAGTAGCATATTAAATGTTATGGCAGGCTAACAGACGAAACCTAAAATATAAAGTTTATTTAATAATGAATTAATGGATACTGTAAAGATCACTCATAAATTACGTAAGAATTAATCAATGATCTAAATTGATTAACAATCACCATAATTAACTAAGAATTCATCATTTCATCGTCCTAATTCAAGTGTCAAAATAAAGAATAGTAACAGTATATCTTATGAATAATCATAACTGTAAAAAATTAAAGATAATATAAAATAACTATTATAAGAGAGAGATATTAATTGTTAATAAGATTAAAAAGAGATAGCATTCATGATTAAACTAAATTAATCATTAAATTAATTACTATCAATAATATTTTATGAATAACCAAATACATAACCTACTTCTACTTAAGAGACAAATTCGAGTCTTTAAATAGATCATTTTTTTAAGAGATAAATTGCAATATTACAATAATCTTTCACTTAATAAATGGAAAAGAAAAAACTAGAAAATATACTCACTTCAATTAAAAGAAAACATGAAAATGTACTCATAGAGTACAATTAGTTAATAGAGTAAAAGAAATCTTAAGAGGAAGTGATTAAGAATTTTAAATCATAAATTTAAGGATTATAATCTAAAATAAATACTTAATAAAAAGAAACAAAGAGTGAATAAGGTATTAATTTTATTAATAAAATATAGAATTTTTAGAATTAAAATATCTCGTTTAAGGACAATTCGAAGCTATCTAAAAATTATTATAAAGAGAATAGTTGACAAAAATATTTTTAAAAAGAGTAGGTGATAGTTCAATTTTAGAGTATATTTAATTATATATTTTTAGAATGTTCGATTAGTTTATCTCAAATGCTGAGCAAACAAATATGGATGATACTGAAGGAAATTTAAATATAGATATTATACCATCTAATAAGTTGATAACTTAAAAGAAATTAGCTGTAATGTAAGAATAAATGGGTTTACCTGAAAAGATTTTATCTTAATATGAAGAGAATTATAAGGAATAATTAAATTTATATGATTCATTATTAGCAGATGATTCTAGTAAATAATTTTATAAATATCTTTTTTAGGAGTGAATGATTCAGAGGAAAGTAGTTTTGGTTATTTAGGTAAAGAATAAGCCAGTGAAATTAGTTGTTATTTTAATGATGCTGAATAATTTGCATAGACTTAAAATAAGGGAAAGGGAATTCATACAATTTCAAAGGAGATGTTGAAAATAAACATGATGGATGTCTAATTGGCTTAAGCTGCGTAATAATTTATATTAAATATTAAGTTTGAAACATCAAGAATTAGTAGAATAATAATAATAATAATAATAATAATAACTTTAATAAAAGATCTTACCAGATGATTTGATGGATCATGAAAATGAAGAATCTTTTGAGAATTTCTGTGATGATGAATGACAATATTGATTGATGATTATTATGTTTGCTCGTTCTATATATATATTTATTTATAAATCATTAATTATAATATAATAAATAGAAGAGATTTAAAATCAAAATTTTTAAAAGTTCAAAACCATTTCTTAAGTTTACCTTTAAGCCAAAAGCCTTTCTTTTCATTTCCTTCTTTATCTACAAATATTCCCATTCCATCTTACAATCCATATTTCCATTTTCCTTTATAACAACGACCATCACTATACTGCATTTCTCCATATCCATGTTTTAATCCTTCCAAATACTGACCTGAATATATACGACCTGAAAAATAAATTATTTAATAATTGATAAATACCATCACCCCATTTCATAGTACCATTTCCATGTTTATTTCCATTCTTCCAATAACCTTCAAAAACCTTCTTTCTATCTGGCCAAATCTAAATTTAAGAATAAAATTTACAAAAGTTCCGTATCCATGAAATTAATCATTTTCAAATTCTCCCTCATAAACACAACCATCAGCTAATCGAATTATTCCAAGTCCATTTTTCATTCCTTCTTTGAATTTACCTTCATAGCTAGATTTATCTTTATAAATCTCTTTGCCCATTCCATGTTATAATCCTTTTTTCCATTCACCTACACATTTTTAAATCTAATACCTTAATAAATGCGACCATCTGAATAGATATATTCACCAACACCATGGAACATATTGTCAAGCCATTGTCCCTTATACGTTTCGGTACCATTTACATATATAGCCTCCCCTTGAAGTTCATTTTAAGCCCACTATGAAAATATTATAAAAATATTACAGTCCCTTCGACATAGCTAATAATAATAAAGATAAAAGTTACCACCTATCTTGGAATTAATATTTACCTTTTCCATTTGCTTTACCATCCTTCCATTCTCCTTAATAGATAGCTCCATTCTTCATCAATATTGAAGATTAATCATTATCATAAAGTTAGTTAGGATCAAAGCAGAATTTCTACTGCTCCACCTAAGTGGGTGCTGAAGTCTCTGGAGATTGTAAAGTTGTCATAAGAGATTTACGAACTTTATGACCTCTATAGAGTGCTTATATGATGACGATTTTATTCTCATCATAATTAGGAGTACTTTCCTCCTTGATGACTATTTCTGTTTGCTTATGTCCACTTGAATCCATTGTAGGTAGATCTTCAGTTGTTACAGGTTAACTCTTGCAAATGCCCATTTGGAATAGTTTTTATCAAAATTATTTATATTATCTAAATCCTTACATAAATTTATGAGACTACGACTCTCTTTGAATTTTTAAGCCAAATTAGTCTTTATACATTATATTTACACATGTTTGCAAACCCTTTCTGAATTCAATAAATTGAAGTACACAAATTGTCATATTTCACTATACAAACACTTATGATAATACTATCAGATGTCTTAAGCTCAAAGTTATCAATCTTTCATCTCATCTTACCATCATTAAATATGACTGATGAAGTTAGACACCTGTTGAGACTCATTGACTAAAAGTAGGAAGAGTCATGTATTTAATAAGAAATACTGAACTCTAAAAAGGGGCTTATAAGAATGTGATTAGAGAATTTGAAATAAAAAAACAACTCCATCATATCAAATAAGTCAAAGAGAAAATGCAAAGGCAATTGGTAAAAAATTTTACCACTTTGAAGCACATGAAGTTTGTAAATTTGTAACATGTGACAATCGTTAGAGTATATCCAAAATGAATATATAATGACATTATGATTCTTAAACTAATGGATTTTTAAGACTTTAGATAAAAAACTTATATCTAAATTCAAGTTATTCAAGTGCATCCTCTCATTTATTACATTCATTTGAATAATTGTTTAGTATCCTTCAATCCTTGAAAGATTGATACCTTAACCAAATATTCAATTTAGGAATCAACTTTACTTCATAAATAGGTTTTTAAAATATATTGAATTTCAGATTTATTCTCCTAAAATATACATTAAAGTTTATTAGATATATTTTCAAACTCTCATCATTACTTTACCTATTCTCATTTATTAGAAAAATCTCTGTCTAGAATTAAAAAGCAATACTTTTAGTTAAGAATGATATTCAATATGAATAATAATAGAAATTAATTTAGGGGATATGATAGAGATTTTTTATACAGAATCATCTCTTTTATCTCAAATTACATAAAATATAAAATATAAAAATCTTATTTCCTTTATAAAATGATAAATAAATATCATCATTTAATTAAATCATCTAAAGCTTGATTAAATTCACTTGGAACAACAGATTTATATGGATACAAATCAATAGCTTATTAATTCTATTCTTCAAATTATTATTAGAGTAAACTCTTAATTTCAGGTTTAATTGTGTTTAAATACTCTTTAGTTTTAGCTGATAATTCTAAAGACAATTTTGGTTGATTAAAGAAAATTAGATAATTTTAAAACTTTTTAATCGAATCTAAATATGTAAATAATATTATTTACTAATTAAATCTGCACTTTTAGCTTGTATGTCTTTTAAAAATTCAATCAAATACTCTTCTTCAACTGGAGAACCTTCCTTGATATTTCTATTCAAAAAAGATTTCTCCTTAGGCTTTCTCTTTCTAACTCCTGTTGTCACAGACATTGTATAAGAAGATTTTGACATTCCTGATTTTCCACTTACATCACTCATTTGATCAAAATCAGCATTAACTTAAGTTGGTGCTAATATTCCATGTTCTTTTTTCTAATCTTAGACTATTCTTAATCTCTCTAATTTTTAAATGAATAAATGTTGTTAATTTAATAAATGATTTACTTTTAATGAGAATGCTAATTATAAATGATCATCTATATTTATTTATTAATGTCTTAAACATTAAGCTACAAATTCCCATTCTTCTGCTTTACAATAATAATGAATAGCTTATTCATAATTCTTTAAATATTCTTAAACTTATCCACAATCTTTCCATCTACCAGCTGCTAATAAAATCTAATTATAATTTTTTAAATAATCTTCTTTTGGATCAAAAGATAATATTCTTTTAGTGTCTAATATTTCAGAAGATGCTTAAACTGCTTTTTCATACAAACCAGCACTTTCATAAGCCAAAGAAGCTTAATGATATTATTTTTGATTATTTAAATAATCTCCCAAAGCTTCTTTTACTTTTTTCATCATTCCTTAATCATTTCTATATACTTCTAATGCAATTCTAAATCTGTTTTATTTTCTTATTAATTCAATAGATTTTTATTTCTATTCTTCATTTCCTTCTGACAAAACTTTAATAGCCTTATCATAATTCTTTAATTCAATATGAATAGTTGATTTCATATCAATTGGATCTTTTATTTGTGAATATCGTTCCAACATTGGTAAATATTCTTTAGGATCCTTCTAAGTAAATTAAGCAACTTATTTGACTAAATCAAAATCATATGTCCCTAAAGCTACTTCAAACATTTTATTAGCATCTGCTAACCAGCAAATATATTCCAAAACTTATTCTGACTTAATTTTATGATGTTTTCTATTATTATAATAATGAATTTAATACTTATAAGGTTTATGAGTATCTGGATTCAAATGAGGAGGTACTTCTTCATGTTATTATTCTATTTGCTTTAGTTTCAAAGTCTTCAAAAGAGCTTCTTCAACTTCACTAGGTTCCTTCTTCAACATTGCTGTCACTATAGTTAAAATATGAGTTTCCCTAAATTCTAAAATATAAATTACTCTTTCATATTATCAATTAACTTTTAACAGACATAATTAATTTTAGATGTTCCCAAAGTTTTATCTACTATTAACACTTTTTAATGTTTGTACTCTTAGGCTGTCAAAACATATGGAAGTTCAAAACTGATTTCATTATTTAGTGATTGTATAAAAAGTTATAAATATTATTCTGATAATTATTCTATGATCTAAACATCTAATTCACCAGAAAAATCAAACATTAAATTCATGTCCAATTTATGTTTTCTAATCATTTCAAAGCATATTTTATATTGTTTATTATCATAAAGTTATTTGCATAAATGTAAAGCCATAACTCTTGGAGCTGTTGTTTCCAAATTTCCTCTTGGTATTTATACAATAAGTCTATCCAAAGAAACAATTGCTAAAATTTTAGCTCCTCTCTCAATATTACTTATATTCAAACTTTTCTTATCAATTTAAATTGGTTTATTAAGATCTAATATATATAAATTATGAAATTAATCTGTTGTGTTAATTGTAAATGCTAAGAAATGATCAAAAAAGGCAAATGATGTACATTCAGTAGTCACTAATTGATTGTTCAATGTTAATTTACTATTAGATTTTAAACAAGCAAGCCATTCATTATGCTGTTATATTTTTACATCATAAACATTTTATTCCTTATTAGCCAAATCAAATTCACTTAAACTTTCTTCTTATGATTAATCATATAAAAACTTTTCTCCAAATCTTGAATGTAATATAATTTAATTTCCCTTTTTAGTTAATGATGTAACTTATGTAGATTAAGAGAACTCTTTTCTCCATATATTTATAATTTCAAATTTTGGTGAAATCACTACATCAACTATTTTGTCACTTTCAGCCTCATGTACAACAAAAACAGCATGACAAAAAATGACATCTTATTATTTATCTTAATAACAAATTAATTTATGTGCATATTCAATATCTAATTTAATTTTTCCCAATTAATTAGCATTATCAAATATTGTCAGAATTCCATCAAAAGAATATACATATATCAATTAATCACAATAAACTAAATCTATTTGACTATCAACTTTTAATTAATAATGACATAAAGGTGGTGGAATAACTCCTTTTTTATAATCACTTACTAATAATGTATCATAATCAGTTGATAAACCCATTGTTGTATTATTAAATTGATAATTCAACCAAAAAATACTTACATTATTTTAATTAAACACTACTAAAGTATTATTCTCAATAAATGTATAATCAATTATTTTTTCAAATTTAAATGCTCTTTTTGCATACCATTTATAATTTTATCTTAAATGTACTGTTATTTTATTTCCTTATTAAACAGCCAAAATAACTCCATCTGGACTCCATTTTACATTTGTTGAATCCTCAAATATATTGAATTCTAAATGTCTCAATCCATTTTTCTCCCAAAATATAATTTATCTCTCTTGAATACCAGCAATAAATTAACTATTAGGTTACCATGAAACTGTATTAACAAGATTTCTTGGTTTTTCAAAGATAGCTTATACTAAACCTCCTTCAGGATCTGACTTACTTGGACTTCTAAATTTCTCTAATTTTACATCATATGTTTCACATATCCTACCATCCTTAATAGCATAATTTAATGAAAAAAACTAAATAAATTTAACAAAAAAGTAAATACTTTTCCATCATTTTTAAAAGAAATAGAGACTAATTAATCAAGGATTCCATCTATATTAATTTCTTTAATTGGTTCTATTTGAGCATCAAAACTCACTAATTTTCCATCACCACAAATAACCACAAGTTATTCTTGATTTGGATTCCATGCTGCTCCCAATACTCCACATTCAAATTATCCAACAACTTCTGCATCATCCTTTTAGACTTTAATTATTGCTCCATCTCTATAAACAATAATTAATTGATCATTTTCCATTAAATATTGAAATGAAAGGATTTAAGATGTATTCTGAATTTGTTAACCAACTTTGTAAGTTGTTTAAATCTAATATTAAACATATAGAATACGTTTAATGATTTATTATTATATTCATATTTAATAATATTTGATTCCTAATCTATTACATATAGTATTTTTGATAATTCATCAAAAGTAAATGCTAATGGTTGTGAGATTTCATAACTAATAAAATAATAGTTAATTTGAGTACCTTTGCTAACATTGAATTGATATTTCTTTCATTAATTAAAAAAATAATTAATTATTTAAATACATACATTTATATAAATAAATTAAAATAGTATACTAATATGATCAATAACTTTCCATTCAAAAGAGTTAAGTACGAAAAGTCTTTGGTATATGTAAAGATGGCAAAAATAATTTAGTTTTAGGACTACAAATATTCTTTTCTGTACAAATTCTTGGAAAATTCTTTATTTGATTTTATTCTAAAATCAATTTGGCAGTTCTTGAATATTTTTAATATTTCATCATTGGTGAATTTATATGTAGAATAACAGGATTATCAGTTTCAATTAAAGTCTATGTTTTATTTTTATTGTGTCTTCTAATTTATTTTATTCGAAATTATTTCTTCATTTGTTGATACCTTTCTACATAAAGATTTTGAGTTTTTGTTTAAAACTTACTTAGATTACCACATTCATTACAATGGCAACTATGTCTTCTTTTCTTTTTCTTAATCTACACTATTTATTAATCATAATTTGGAGGTAGACTAATCAATTTGAGTTATCCTCTAAGAAAGGGAAACTTCTTAACAGTTTAAATTAATTCTAATGAAACATCTGAATTTGAATTGGCACTTGAATGTGTACTATCTCTTTATATTCTTAAATGTTCTTATATTGGACATGATATATCAGAATGTAATTTTTAAAACATACTCTAAATTCCACATTCCTTGCAACAACAACTCTGTCTTCTTTGATGTTTGATTTACTATAACGATTGGTAGTTAAGACTAAAGCTATTTCTTCTAGTTGTTTTAATATTACAATAATTCATAAAACTAATATAATATGATCAATTCAAAGTTGATTTAAATCTTACTAAGAGCATTAATCTATTCAAACTCTTCAAAACTATTGATTATTTACTACTAGTTTCAATTAAATTTTCATTAAAGATGACTTTTCTATTGTTTTAACAAATAAATTCTATTGATTGCATAGATCCTTTTGATTCGTATAAATTTATATAGCTCTCCCCTTTCTTGACATCTAATGTTTTAATAAGTAAAAAGGATTGCAACAAAACTTGATTATTTATTAAAGAATTTTATAAGTAATGATTATTTTATGGTCAGATATTATCTTTAAAATTCATTCAAGTAATTTTTTAATAATTAATTTCTTGAATTAGTCTTTCTTTATTATTGATCTTTAAGTTATCTTAAACTTTTTGTTAAATAAAAATTTGTTTATTATCAACATAGATTTGCAATAATAACTCTTTTATCTTATTATTATATTCTTTATGATCTTGTATCGATTCTATAGATGAACACTATTGATATGTTTTTACTAATTTATTATACTTTTAAGATATAATAATTGATCAGACTTAAAAATAAAAATAGTTTTATAATATTATGAATAGATTTCACAATTACTTTTTAATATATCTGCATGAGAAGTCTTTAATTGCAGGAAGAACAATCTAACTTAAACTCAAGCATTCAGTTTTAAGTCTTCTATGTTAAACATCAATATGTCTTAAACTCATCATTTATTTTTTTTATTAAATCAATTATTTAGGATCAATCCTACTTCTACTTTACATTTATTCAAGTTGAATTGTTCTGCTATGTGTAAGATTTTTTTTTTTAATAACAAAAATCTTTTGGGATTTTTTCTTTTTATTATATGGAATATCTTTATGTTCAATTTGAAATTATGACATTGATCCACATTCAGAACAATTACAACTATTCCTTCTAGGTTTTTAATCTTATTATTTATAAAATGAAGGAGCTTGACTCAAAGATGTAGACATAGTTCTTGAATTCTTACTGATTTGTTATTTTTCATCATACTAAATTTTCTACTATACTAATTCTTTTTTAGATTCATCAATCTAAATTTATAATGGAACCCATTCGTTATTTTGATGAATTTATTAAAATTGGCTTAGCCTACCACAATTATCACAATAACAAGAACGTCTCCTTTTAATAAGTTAACTTTTAAAATGTTAAGAAAGATCTGGATATTTTTGTAAACTTGTCCTGCGCCATTTAGCATACATAAAATTAGTATTAGTT
This sequence comes from Paramecium primaurelia, assembly GCA_905182975.1. Classification (NCBI taxonomy): domain Eukaryota; phylum Ciliophora; class Oligohymenophorea; order Peniculida; family Parameciidae; genus Paramecium; species Paramecium primaurelia. Next base: position 166,483 of record CAJJDM010000073.1, on the reverse strand, counting down.
TATAAATATAAATAAAATACATAAAATAAATTAGAAGTCATTAATTACAAAAATTTATTATTATTTCATGATTTGGTATATGTTTGAGTTTTATTGTTTAAATTCAATATATCAAGATAGTTAATAGATAAATAACATTAATGGTAATATTCATTAATGATATCATAATCAATATTTAGACTCATTCTTTGAATTCTATAAGAAAAGTCTATTAATTATTATTTACGATATTATACACTTTATGTTTTTTTTATTTATCATAATAATTAAAATAATTGATAGATAAATAAAATGAAATTGTTAATATATCTTGTTTTTGGAGGAAACTTTAAAGAGATAAATTATAATTTATATTCAACAATAATCAAATATTCACTACATATCCCAATTTCTTTAATTCTTCAATCTTTTTTTTTGCTTTAGTTGCATTAATCAAAGTTTAAGACAAATAAATATTTTTGGGTAGTTATCCAGTTTTAATTAAATTAAGAATCACATCTAATGTTCTTTCTGAAATCATATTGGATGATAAATGTAAAGATGTAATATTTACATTCTAAGTCAAAGCCTATAATAATATACTGGCACCATCATCACTAATTTTATTCCTGGCTAATTTCAACTATTTCACTTTCTTACAATTTTTCAATTACTCAGCAACAAAATTGCAACCCTCATCTCCCAATTCTTAAAGAATAAAAATATATTTTACCTGCATTAGACAAATCCACTATTTCTAAATTGTCATTTCGAAATGCCTACATGATGGGTTCAAATTTATCATTAATTTTAAAAGTCTTCTTTCTCTTTTCTTATAACTTAGGAGTAGGAGATATCCCTTATCTCAATAAAGATACAGGAGGAGGTGGTTACAAAGTAGCATTATTATGTACATCTTTACTAGGACTTTTTTATTTTAACTATTTCAAGGGGGTTATGGATTACATACTATGAATAGCTGGTTCTGTTCTTACAGGACTTTTAGTTTATTATAGTTGTGATTATGATGTATATTTTAATTCATGCATTGAATTAGATACTACATGAGTAACCTAAGAAATTAAATTTTCATCATTATCTGTCCAATCTGCTACAGAATTATCTCTTAAAAGTAAAGGTTCTTCTTAATCAAATTTACTGAAACTATTTTCTACATGATTAGTTTCATTATGATTTAATTACAATGTTAATGTACACATAGTATCAAAACATTTCTCTATTTCATGTTTTTTAAAATCCACTCTAATCTTTTTTATTTTTACATTATTAATCCTCTATTCTAACATTTTAAGTGTTCTATCCATTTCATCTAATATTGCATTGCCTTTAAATTCTTGATTATAAAGTAAATCTAATGGTAATTCACCACTTTCAGTCTTTGTTGAAAAATAAAGCAATCTATCTTTAGCTCCTATCTTCCATAAATCTGCTTATTATAAACTCTATTAAATTGAGTCCTTGATCTATCTTTTAGTTTATTATTCCAAAGTTTATGTTAATCCATTCAATTACTCCAATAACTTATTCTCTTTTAAATCCAATTATTAATGTAATTCTTTAAATTTCTCTCTTACTGTCATTTGACTCTCCTACAACATTATTTAATACTTTTCATTCAATGGCTCATAAAATTTAGACTCTGTCAACTCTTATTATTTATCTAAGATTTTCTAATAAGTTTGCATAATATTCTCTGCTTTAGATGCTATTTCTCTCACAACATCATCAACTGATCGAACCTCATGATGTCTGTGATTACCAAATAAAGCACATTTAGTACAAATTCGAATCTTATCTGTCAAACATACTATCTCCAGTTTCTCCAAATGTTCTGTACATAATTCAATCTTCTCCTAAGCTAAGTTATTTAAATGTAATTAATATTCTGGTTGCTCTATTGATGGTCTTTACTTCACTACCATTTTTAAAAGTTAACAATTCTTTGGAAACTCTGTAATATGTGTTTTCCCCTTTGCAAGAATACTTTATATATCTCATTGTCAAAATTACTTATCCTCAGGACAGCATATCTGCTAACCATCAGCACTCATCAACATCTATTGAATACACTTTTAGCAGATAGTATGTCCACAATCAGGTAGCATCAAAGGAATATTATCGAATTCATTGAATATATTATGGCATTACGGACAAATGAGCTCTTCCATTTTAATTAAAATAACGATATATCATTAAAGGAATACTATTTATTTATAAAACTCATATTTCCATTTCAATTTTATCACATGAATATAATCATAATTGTTAAACAATATAAAAATCAAACATATTCATCCAAAATGAAGTTATTAGTAATGATTAAGTAATTTATAGCAATAGTATTACTTAATCCTATTCAATTATGTAATTATTAATAATTATACTATACAAATTATTTTATTGAAATACATATATTAAGAGACATTAATCATTCAACCTTTCTTATAAATCTCTTAATAAGTTACTATAAGATATTTTAGTTATTTATTTTCATTCTAAATTATTCTTGTTTTTAGATTATTTATTAATTTGATAAAAGTTTTTAAAAATTTATAATTTCTTTATATATCTTTCTATATATATTATAATCCTCATCCTGATTATAATGCTGATTAAATCTTATCAGCCACTCCAATACAAGTTAGATTCCTCAAATAACCTTTACCTTTCCCTCCAATAGACTCTGCTTATCCTATTGTAAGATGAGAATTAACATGGATTTGCTCAACTTATTCCCATCCTTCATTTCTATAATTTTCACATCTCTCTGACACTACATCTCCATCAGGTCCTTAATGATGAATAATATAAGTTTAATTTTCATCGGTCTCAACTAATATACCTACATGTTTTATTGGTCCCCATCCAGAAGAACCACTGCTCTAAATTTTTCTCTTTATTCTATGAGCTCTTTTGATAATTTAATCTATCTTGCTCTTTATGTAGCGTTAATCTTAGCTTCCAGAATTACCCATTTTTTTAATTTATTTTTTTTGAGATAGAAATTGTACTTTTTATATTGAGAAATGTAATTCTATCAGAAATACTAATTCTATAAGCAATTAGTTTTTTCACACATATCAATAAATTCTAAAAGAAATAAAAATATTGTATGAATTGTCATTTTAAAAGATTTCAAATCTTATTGGCTATTTCTTCAGTATTTATCAAATTTATTTTTTATAAAATATATAATATAGAGTAGATGCTTAATGCTGCAGAACCTATTCTTCAAAATATCTTTGATCTCTATGCAAAAAAGAAAGCAACTTAGAATTAGATTTTTAAGTTCTTCAATAGAATTAGTAAATGTGATTTTATTAAACATAAATTCTATCAAGGTTTTATTTTAGTTTTTTACATAAGGTGATCAGATTTTATGTTTTCTAATCAATATCGCTTTGACCACCTATCAAATACTTTGTAACTATCAATTGTATAAAGAATCAGCAACCTAACTAATATAATATTTTTCTCTTTAATAGGATTATCTTATTAATATACATTTGATATATATATAATGGTTTCGTTATTGGATATGATCTTTTAACTATTCAATTGACACTTAATCACCCATAACATTTTCAAGAATGGCATACAATCTGATATTTCTAATTATTTAATAAGAATAGTAAATAGAAAGATGTGTGTATCAACTTTAAGTATTAGTTTTGTTATACTTGCTAATATCTCATCCTAATACAATCTTCAAAGATTTGAGAAGAAATAACAAGATTTCTTGACTGATAAGATTATAATCATCTTGAATCTACAAATGAATATACTCAATAAGATATGGAGGGTATTCAATACTCAAAAAATAGATTAAAACAAAATTAAACACTAAAATTTCTCAATTTTCTATACAAGAAATAAGTCACTGTACTATTAACATTTCTTTCAAAAACTAAATATTATGAATATCCTTCTTGCTTAACAAAATATTTAGAATCCATCTAAAATGATTATGAAGACTCTGAGCTCTAAAATTGATAGATGAGTTTTTGATACAAAAAAATTCTTGATATTATACTAATTAATATTTATTTCTTATTTATTAATCATAATCTCGATTACTTGTATCTTATGTCTGGTTTCATTATGATTATATCCTTAATACTAAAAAGCAAATAGAATATATTTAATAATGGGTTACCCGTATTCTTAATAGTTAATTAAAATATTTATTTTTAATAAAATGAAAACTTAAATTAACCAGAAATTATTAGATCAATATGCGTAAATGGGATTCTCATTAGAATTAATTAATATGGCATGGGAAATAATTAATATGGAGTCTGAAATGATGGATACACTCTTAACTTTATCAATTTAAAATTAGAAGGTATAGATTAAATAAGATGTATGATTATAAAAACATTAGAATAGAATTAAGATGAAGAAATTTTAATAACTTAAGCATTGGTTGATTCTTATCAAACAAATTAATAGATAGGATCTCATATATTTGAATTAGTTTCACCTGAATAAAAAAAGAGAGTTGATAGAATACCATGTAGATTAAAAAATATTGGAAATACTTGTTATTTTAATAGTTTATTGTAGACTTATTTTTTTAATAGTTAATTTGTAAAGACTATTATCACCTTCTAACCTCAATAACAAGGCAAATAAAATAAATCAATCTAATTAGTATTAAATCTATAAAATCTTTTTATAAAAATGATTGGGAGTGATTAAAAATATGCTGATCCATCTGAAGTTGTTAAAAGTATTTGTGATGATTTTGGAAATGTTCTTCCTATTGGAGATCAGTAAGATGTAGGTGAATTCAATCATTATTTCTTAAGTAGGATTGGAGAAGGTCTAGCCTAAATAGAACGTAAAAGTAAAAATATTGTTGATAGTTAAATTTATACTTCATCATCAATTTTTAAGTAAAAGTCTTCTATAATCAATGAAGAAGATATTGTTTCATAATTGTTTTTATGCAAAATATTTCACTAATTTCAATTTGAACAAGGAGGTTATTAATAAATAAGAGAAAGTACAGAACTTTTTAATTTTATTCCACTTGATTTAAAAGATGGAAATTTATATGATAGTTTTGATAGCTTTGTTGTTAATAATATTGATGATTTCAAAAATGATTTTAATGAAATAGTTTAGGCTGTTAAATATAATTGGATATAATCTCCACCTTAAAAATTATCATTTTAAATCTAAAGAGTTACTTATTGCAAATAAAAAAGTATATTATAAAGAATATTTAGATGAGTTAATTAAATAAAATGATGAGTTTACTTTTGATGAAGAAATCTATTTAGATAGATTTTTGATAGAAAATAGAGAGAAATATCTTAACATTAGAAATCAAAATAAAGAATTAAAAATTAAATAAAAAAAGATTTAATTAAGTTAATAATAATTAACTAAATTTAATGATGGCAAAGATTTATAAGATGTAATAGTTGATGTAATTTAATTTTTATAAATGCAAAATAAACTATTTAATAATTGTAATAATATTCATAACAAGTATAACTAAAAAAGTAATCATTATAAAAACTAATCGATGAACTTGAAATTAAAATTCAAAGTAATTATAATGATTTAAAAAAACATAAATATCTACTATAATCCATTCTTATACATGATGGATAAGCCAGTATATTTTTATATTCTATTATTAGATTCTGGACATTTTTATACTTACATAAAAGATTTTGGGTTTGACAAATGGTTTAAATTTAATGATATGAATGTAAATGTTGAGACAAAACAAAAAGTATTTTAAGATGCTTTTGGAATGTAAAATGGAATTAATGCATATCTATTAATCTATAATAGATTAGATATTGTGAAATAAGAATTATAGTCATAGATGAGAACTTACAGAATAAGCTCTGAAAATCAATATTTAAATGATATATATGGTAGTTACCTTAATTAAAAGTAAAAAGAATAATTAGTTAAAGAGAATAAATTATTTTTAAATGAAATAAATCAATAAATATCTTTAAGAGTAATAGATCAATTAATTGAGTGTTATTCTATAAGATTTGAATTTATTAATGAATAATATAGAATTATATCTAGCTCAGTACAATCAGAAACATTTAAACCATTGATTACATTAAATTTTCCAATTTTTATTAAAAGCAAAATGGCTATATTAGGTTAGGATAATTATGAAAATATATTAAAATGGGTAATCATAGATTCAGCATTGAGGGAAGTAAATCCAGATAAATCAGGATATTTTGGTTTATAAATCAATAAAAATGTAAATAAAATAATTATAAAAGTTTGAAAATTATTTAATCGATAAATTTAAGGATAAATTCAATGAATTTAAAAGACCATCAAGATTTTTAAGTTTAAAAGAATAAGATGATTTTCATTTATTGTTTTAGGAATACATCTAATATATTGCAATTGCTTCTTTAGCTTCAATATTATTTGATAATTTACTATAATAACATTTTTCAAATTCCTTATCTGTTCTACATCATTTTTCTTTATTAGCTAAATAATTGGATTCACAAAATTATTTTTATAAATTGGCATAAAATTTTTAAAGATTAATTCCAATTATAATAATTTGTAAGATGATTCCTTTTTAAGCAATTGTAAATTTGCAAGAATTATAATTACTTTAAGCATATCTTTCATTTTAACATTTTAAGGATCATTAAACATATTTTTGGGAAACATAAACATCAATAATGATGAATGCCGTTAATGAAAATCATAATGAACCATAGATTTAAAATATTATTAATAAATTTGAAAAGAATATAAAAGATCCAAATTTTATAAAAAAGATAGAAGTGCTTAATGATGTAAAAATTTATTAAATTTTATAAATATAGGATATAAGTACTTAATAAACAACATTAAGTAATAATTATGATATTTATTAATGGATCCCTAATATAAAAAAAGATATTTTATTTGATAAATTAATCAATAGTTATAATAATTTGAAAGCAAAATTTGCAGTATTAATACTATTAAATTTAGAAATTTATTAAGATATAAAAAGCTATTCAAGAATCTTCAAATCTATTGATGAAATAAGAAATAGAAGATCTAATTGTTTGATATATATTTTTATTATATGATCCTTCGGGAATCTGAAATTAATATAATTGAAAATTTTTTATATATTATTTTCCAGGAAATCCATATAATTAAGAATAGTATATTTAAATAGATTAAATTTAACTTATCATTATTTTGAAATACTTTCTTTCTATGAATTTCATTTTTTACTTTATTATTGTTTCTGAATATATTTTCTAAAATTGTTAATTCCATTATTAATGATCTCACTCATTAATGATTTATTTACATTAAAAATTATAATATTTGCCTTCAATAAATAGAGGTTGTAACAAAAAAACTTATGATGTGGATCTATGGATAGGATAAATCAAATATTTTGAAGTAATATAATTAATTAATATTACTAAAAATTAATATATAAATAGAATTTTAAATATATAAATTATGTATTTATAAATTTCAATTAAAAAAAAAATTAATTATTAATTAAATAAATTCTAGAACAAACTTTTATATTAAGTAAATTTTATTATACTGTGATGTCATAGGTTTATAAAATGACATTAAAATGAAATTGGATGAATTCATAAAAAATTAATTTTAATGCCATAATAAGAAAATTAACAACAAAAGGGATCTTCATCTACCTTTAATAAAATATTGTGGATTATTGTAGGTGTTCTAGTGGCCTACAATATTAAGTTGTATTTGAATAGTAGGTCTTCTGCTCACTTTGAAATAAATGGAAATGGTAATATTTAGATTTATAATTAGAAATCACAATGTAGAATGATGCCCTATATTTAAAAGACTCTGACCTATAAACCCTTTCAAAAAAACTTTCTGAAAATCCATAGACAACTAAATTAAATGCATAATTGTCAATTAATCAATTTAGTAATTTTAGAGATTTCTTTGCTAGTTTAGAGAAATTAAATAACTTGAATGAATGTAATAATAATGAAATATATATTTTAGTATAACTTTCACTTGGAAATAATCCATTAGTTAATGAATAAGATTAAGCTAAATCATTAAGTCAAGCATTATCTAAACTTACAAAATTACACACTTTAAGCTTAGGACTTGATTCTATTTTCAATAATGAAAGTAGAGAAATAATTTTAAAGGGATTAAGTAAAATTTCTGGATTGACTTAATTACGTGTATCTCTCATAAATTCTGATTTATCTGGAGATGGATTGAAATCGCTTTATCCATTGATAGAATTAAGAAATTTGAAATCTTTAGAACTTTTATTAGTTGGTAGTAAATTGAAAGAAGAAGAAATGAAACATTTGTAAACAATTTTGCATAAATTACCAAAATTAAACAAATTAAATATTAATCTATATGCAAATAAAATATAAATAGATGGAGCAATTACTTTAAGTGGAGGATTATTTTAATAAAAATAATTAAAAGAATTTGGAATAGATCTATATTTTAATAATATTACAGCAAATGGAACAGAAAGTTTAATGGGAGTTGTAGGTTCTATGGAAAACTTAACATCATTAAATTTAGGTTTAGAATTTAATTACATAACTAATGAAGGAGGTATATAAGTTGGAAATGCATTAAATAAATTAAAAAATCTTAAAGATTTATCTGTAAATGCTGCGACAAAGAATTTTGGTTGGGATGGTTATGAAGCAATTGTTAGTGCAATTGAAAAATTACCACCATTAAATAATTTAGAATTAATAATTGGAATTAATAAATGTGGATCACCAGGAGCAGAATTATTAAAAAAAGCTTTATTTAAACATGATAGATTAAAATCTTTAAAAATTAATTTCCTTGAAAATTATATAGGTGATGCAGGAGCAACATTTATTGCTGAAGGAATTCAATATTAAAAAAATTTATAATAATTAAGTGTCAATATGAACTTTAATTCATTATCTGATAGAGGTGCACTTGAATTAGCTAGAGCTGTCAAAAATGCTAAATCACCAAAAGTAAATATATATATTTAATTATATTTAGGTTGTTGATTTAAGAGTAAGTTAAAATTAAATTACTGATAAAGGAATCAAAGATATTTTTGTACTTTTAGAATAGGCTTTACCAAAAATAGATTAATTGGAAGTAGAATTATTAAATACTGCACTAACAAATGCAACAAGAGATGATATAGAATTAAAATATGGAAAAATTGACAAATTGTAAATTAGATTAAACACAATCCCACCAAGTAATTGGGAATGATTTTTTTATTTATGTATAAATCAAAGTTTCCTTTTTATTGTTCTACTTTATCTTTTAGATTTCTTAATTTTAAAATCTTATTCACTTTCTTCATCTTAATCATTTGATTTCTATTATATTTCATCCTAAACTTCTTATTCATCTTCTGAATTATTAGTTTATATATTTTTCATTCTTAATAATTCTTTCAAATAATTTTAATCACTTTTTTTCATTTTCTCATAAGCATATCTTAAACCTTCACTACTAAAATATTTTATGTTTTTTTTTATAAATTCAATTACTCCTTTTAAATCAACTAATGACATTTCCCTTAATAACCAACCTGTTCCTAATTAATTAAATCGTTCTTAATGAATAATGTTCTCCTAACATATTTCATAAAGTAAATTCATATCACATACTTTCTTACGTGCTAAAGTTACAAATCCTACACAACTAGATCTTCTCATCCATAAATTTTCATGTTTAGCCCAATCTAACATTAATTTTGCATTTTCCTTATCTATTACAAAACTCTTTAATACTCTTCCACAATATGTATCTGCTGTTGCCCATTCTTTTATATGACCATCAATAAACCATTTTTCTGTTAACTTTATTCTTTATAAATCAAATTTCATTTTTTCTGCAATCATTAATGCTATTTTCTTATCTTCTCCATATTCTTATCTCATCAAAAAATCAGCTACCTCATACTTTTAATCATCCTCCATTTCTTTTATTTCATTCTTGAATTGATTAAAAACTTTTGCAATTTCTGGTTATTATAGACCTCTAAAAGGAAGAACATTTTTCATATAAGCAGAAATTTCTTTTCCTTTTTTAGGATTTGCAATCTCCATCAAAGCTTTTTAAATAGCTTATTTCATTTTTATTATAAATTTTATAATTATATTATACCTCAAATAATATATTTTTTTATTCATTTATTACAATATCTCCTTAAAATCTGAAAATTTATAAAATCATCAGGGAATATCAGAAATAGTTAATTTATAATAGAATTCCATTAATCTTTGATTTCCTTATTTAAAATAAAAATTAGATATCTAATTCATCGAATGGAATAATAGGAGAAATTCTTTTAAGAGTTTAAACATATTTACAGTATTGATATACCGATTGATAAATCAGAACTTACTAAAGAAAATCAGAAATAAAAATTTTTATTTTATATTGATCTCACAAATGATGAAACATATTCAAAGGCTTTGGCTCAACTATCAACTAATATATTTATAAAAAAATATTGGTAGGGTGGAATTTTAAGTGAGTTTCAAATAAAAAATAGAGAAAATAAATAATCTATTTTCTGCTATTACTTTAATAAGTTAATTCAATAAGATGAACAAATAAATATATAGAATTTGTTTAGATTTAGAATATTGTTATAGGAATTCATTTCCACTTAACAAAACTATTAGATAAAGTTTGTATTTCATTTTAGACAAAAATAACTTAATTAAAAAGATTTTGAAGATTATATAATAAAGTGTATTTATTAAATACTTGAAGGATCTTTCGATGTGCTAAATGATATCATTTTTTTGTATAATTAGTAGGACTCCGAGATAATCAATTATTGTAAGTTGTCAAAAAAAAAAATAGATTTTTAAAAAAGCAAATAACATGGTAAATTTGACTCTAAATTTATTGAAACTTTGGATTAATTTTTGAATTACTTTTAATTTAAAAAGAATGATCCCAATTTAATAGGATATAAATGTTAAAATTACGTATAAGATAAGGTAAATGTAGTTTTAAAAGTATTTGAAAAAGAACTTATTTAACTTTAAAAAGACATATCCTTAATGATTGAATTCCCAGTGAATCTGAATAATGAAATAGAAAGAAATGATAATGTTAAGTAATATTTGGAAAGTTTGAAGACTATTATTGGTGAAATTTATATGATATTGAAAGATATTTATGAGTTTGATGAGAAGGTAAAACAAATTCATATTGTTTTAAATAAATTTAGAAATTAATTGATAAAATATTTGAGTGATATTGTTAAAGAAAATAGTGAATTTTAAAAATACCTAAAATTAATTTACAAAGATGAATCCCCTGATGATGTTTTTAATTAATTACTTCAATTTAAATTTGAATTAGTAGGATCTGATAATGAAGTTTTACAAAAATTAAAAAAGTATAATTATAATTAAGATTCTATAAATGCAACTTTGATGAGGGTTATAATTGATATAAAGTTTTGGTTCGAGTAATTCAACTTATATCTTCCATAAAGCTTGGCTTACCTGAAGAGAATGATAATCCCTTAAAATTAGAAGATAAATTAAGATAAACCTCATGTTTTTGTATTAGGTATGACAAGAGTTGGAAAAAGTACATTATTGAATATATTAAAAAATCCAGAGAATATTATAGTTAATCAGAATAAGAACTTTGATGTAAAAGTGAAAGATAATAATATTGTTATATCTGATTCAAATAATAGTGAAACATTTTTGTTGTAAAATCAGGAGATTGATAATTTTATATTTGTTGATTCTCCAGGGTTACGAGATACTTCTAATAATAATAGAGTTATAAATCATTACAAAACCTTCATTGAAGTAATTAAAGCAAAATAACAGATTTTTTTATTGATGATTGATGGGGAAGAACTTATAAAAAATAAAAATGATTTAATAGATTCAATAGAAACAATCAATTTGATGTTAGGAAAATAAAATAATGATAATTGTCTTGAAAATCTTATCCTTCCTGTATTTACTAAAATAAGAAATGATTCTACTATGGAGAAAATTAAAATTAAATGGCAAAATGATACAATGAAAGATATTTAAGACCAATTTTAATTAAAGATTTTGAACATAATTAAAAAAGCAATTGATGATGGAAATTATTTTATAATTTATATTGCGGAAAACTATGAAATTGAATTTCAGAAAAAATAATTGGATTCAGAAATTAAAACTTTGATTGAAAAATTTGTTGAAATAGATGTAGAGAATTAGGAAGAATTAAAAAAACTACAAGAATAAACCAAATCAAAATAATAAGAGCTAAAAAAATTATAACAAGTGAATTTTTTATAAAAAATAAAACAGATAAAGGATGATCTTTTAAAGAAATGTGAAAAAATATTGATAGCAAGATAAAAAAATGGTTAATCTTTAAATTTTGAATTCAATTTAACTCCTGAATTGAAAGATAGTTTGAAAAAGTTATTACCTCATCGGAAAAAGTTTTATCAACATATCTTTAACATTATATAAAGTGATTTCATTGCTAAGATGCTTTATGATGATACCAAAAGTATAAATGATAAATTTAAACAAATGTATGATATAAGTTAAAATGAAATAAAATTATTCTCAGATATACCACAAAATATAATTACTTAGGATATTTAGTAGTATATTGAATAATTGAATACTTTTAATAATATTATATCTTAATCGGATGATTAAAATTAATACCTTTAAGAAGATGATTTTCAATAATTTTATAATCGTTTAACGCTCCTTGCATCTGCTTTTAGTAAAATTGATATCATTTGTAAAGCGGCTGGGCTAAAATAAATAATATGGAATAAATTAAGCATAAAGTATTGGAAAAACCAAAGTATAAATAAAAAAGCATTTTTTTCCTCGAAAATATTGTCGGAGGGTTTGTTGATTGTATATTTGCAATTATCTGTACTTAATCTATTATTTACTAATAACGTTTTTGTGACAGAGAAAGAAAAAGAAAAATTAGAGAGACTAAATTTGCTTAAGTTTTAGCAAGAGTATTGGAGAAAATTTGAGAAAAGTAAATGAATTTTAATTTTATATCAATTTAGAATCTAAAACCAATTCTAAAACATTATTTTTTTATTAATAAAAAATCATATTTAAGAATAATTTGTAAAATATCATTAATTTTTGAATAAATAGAAATTTTCTAAAACATTATTATAAAAGTCTTATGAAAAAGATGAATTAATAAATATAAGTGTGGTCTTTATTTTTTAGTCACAATAGATAATAAATTTAGTTTATGAATACTCAAGTTATAATGATTAGGATAAATATCACAAACTATTCAATTATATAATTTTGATCGATTACAAAAAGTATAAAATATATATATATCAAATTAATAGATAGATAGACTTATCAGATATAAATAATTAATTATTTAATTTTTTAAATAAATTATAGGAGATCAAATACTCATTTTTATCCATTATTTTCATAATGTTCTAAATCTTTAACAAATTAAAAGTGATTCATATCATCAAAGTCTTCATTGCTATCATTTTTGATTGGGTATAAAATATCCTTTAGTTTTTCGACTAATTGATTTCAATTCAACTTCTTAGTTGATGTGTTCATTTTTTTAAAATTCAATAGGCANTTAATCTTTAAATTTTGAATTCAATTTAACTCCTGAATTGAAAGATAGTTTGAAAAAGTTATTACCTCATCGGAAAAAGTTTTATCAACATATCTTTAACATTATATAAAGTGATTTCATTGCTAAGATGCTTTATGATGATACCAAAAGTATAAATGATAAATTTAAACAAATGTATGATATAAGTTAAAATGAAATAAAATTATTCTCAGATATACCACAAAATATAATTACTTAGGATATTTAGTAGTATATTGAATAATTGAATACTTTTAATAATATTATATCTTAATCGGATGATTAAAATTAATACCTTTAAGAAGATGATTTTCAATAATTTTATAATCGTTTAACGCTCCTTGCATCTGCTTTTAGTAAAATTGATATCATTTGTAAAGCGGCTGGGCTAAAATAAATAATATGGAATAAATTAAGCATAAAGTATTGGAAAAACCAAAGTATAAATAAAAAAGCATTTTTTTCCTCGAAAATATTGTCGGAGGGTTTGTTGATTGTATATTTGCAATTATCTGTACTTAATCTATTATTTACTAATAACGTTTTTGTGACAGAGAAAGAAAAAGAAAAATTAGAGAGACTAAATTTGCTTAAGTTTTAGCAAGAGTATTGGAGAAAATTTGAGAAAAGTAAATGAATTTTAATTTTATATCAATTTAGAATCTAAAACCAATTCTAAAACATTATTTTTTTATTAATAAAAAATCATATTTAAGAATAATTTGTAAAATATCATTAATTTTTGAATAAATAGAAATTTTCTAAAACATTATTATAAAAGTCTTATGAAAAAGATGAATTAATAAATATAAGTGTGGTCTTTATTTTTTAGTCACAATAGATAATAAATTTAGTTTATGAATACTCAAGTTATAATGATTAGGATAAATATCACAAACTATTCAATTATATAATTTTGATCGATTACAAAAAGTATAAAATATATATATATCAAATTAATAGATAGATAGACTTATCAGATATAAATAATTAATTATTTAATTTTTTAAATAAATTATAGGAGATCAAATACTCATTTTTATCCATTATTTTCATAATGTTCTAAATCTTTAACAAATTAAAAGTGATTCATATCATCAAAGTCTTCATTGCTATCATTTTTGATTGGGTATAAAATATCCTTTAGTTTTTCGACTAATTGATTTCAATTCAACTTCTTAGTTGATGTGTTCATTTTTTTAAAATTCAATAGGCATATATAGGAAAAATATATTTTGGCTATAAACTGAAATGGAAGATGGAAACAATATAAATACTATTATCAGGCAATTTATAGCACAATGTGATACTAAAAAATTCATTGATTCTATGGGAGACTTTTAAGAACAAAAATAATTAGATAATAGAATAGATTAATTTAGATTTAGAATAAAAAAGATTAAGAATAAATCATATTTTTAAGTTATAAAAGTGTTTCTATAATATCAGCTAGAGAGTTTATCTATTTCAAAAAAACTAAATTAATTGATGAGATTAATGATATATGGTGTGATATAAGTAAGTCTATTGATAATAATAAAATTTGTTTTTGAATTATTTATTTAAGTGGATATTTAATTTGACCTCTCAAAAATATTTTAAAACTTGATATATATTCCAAAAAGTAAATACTTCAATTAGATAATAGATTTGCCTCATTAACTTAGAAAGTTGAGAGTTATTCATTTGTATCATTGTGTTGATAATGTGACTTTAAATTGAAAGTACCTTTTTAAATTGCAAAAGGATAAGTAAAACAAGAGATGATAAATTATATAAATCTACTTTATAGAAACTTATAATGATGTAAATTACTCTATTAATAATATTTCAGCTGGATAGTTGCACATACTGATTAATGATGAAATAACACTATTTTATAAGTATTTTTATCAATTAAGAAAAGTTTATTGATATTGACTCATTGAATCCATTTTATACAATTAGTAATTATCATTAATTATAGAATTACAAAGGTTTTAAGAGATTAATGAAATGTATTGATAAAAATTATATTATATAATTGATTTTTAATAATATTAATATTTTAATCAAATATTTGTAAATTATTACCCTAATGCGAATAGCCAAACTTATCCAGATATTTCATAATCTTTGTCTTTCTATAATTATTATAATTCTTCAGCTAGACTCTTACCCAGTGATAATTCATACACTAAAATATTTTCTTCCAAATCTAAACTTTATTAAGGTTATTAATTAAATTCTGAATCACCATCAATATCAACTATGTAATTATAACAATATTCATTTGATTTCCAAGGATCTGTTCTAGTAATAACATCTTTATGTTGGTAATTATTTAATGTAGCTATATATCCTGTTTCTTCTTTTAATTCTCTAATTCCATTTTCTTAAGGGGTTCCTTCTTTATCTATCAATCCTCCAGGAAATTCTAAACAATATTTACGAATTGGTGGTCTGAAATTAGCAACTATGATTATTTTACTCGGTTTATTCTTATATCTTACTATTGGTATTACTCTTACTCCTCCTCTATAACCAGGTGGTTTTTCTGTGTATTCCCAAATCTTTTATCTATCATTAATATTAAATAGAAGAAGTTTAAAATGTAACCATTTTCCAGCATGTACTAATTACTCTGTTGCTTAAGTGTTTTAATTCATTTTATATGTATAATTTATTACGTACTATTTGACTTAAATATGAAGCAATCATATCTAAAATAAAAATAACAAATCAATTATGCAAAAATATCTCCTAAACACCTTTTCAAAATAATTAAATATAGCTTCATAAGCTTATTTTAGTCATTCTGGACATGCATCTAAAAAACCTCCTGTTAGAGTTGCAATTACAGGAGCAGCTGGATAAATTGGTTACTCATTAATATTTAGAATTGCAAGTGGAGAGATGTTAGGACCAAATCAACCAGTTATTTTACATTTAATTGATTTACCATTTGCTATGGCTGCTTTGAATGGAGTGGTAATGGAAATTTAAGATTGTGCTTTTCCACTTGTCAAAGGAATTGTAGCTACAGATAACTAAGCAATTGGATTCAAAAATGTTGATTATGCTCTTCTTGTTGGTGCAAAACCTAGAGGTCCAGGAATGGAAAGAGGAGATTTATTAAAAGACAATGGAAAAATATTTACAGAAACTGGAAAGTATATTAATGTAGAATATTTAATATTAAATTATAGGAACATGCAAGTAGAGATATTAAAGTTGTAGTTGTTGGTAATCCTTGCAATACTAATTGTTTAATTTTAGCAAATTAAATTAAAGATATTCCAAAAGAAAACTTTACAGCTATGACAAGATTAGATCATAATAGAGCATAACATTAATTAGCTGACAAATTAGGAGTTCATACTACTGATATTAGAAGAATAGCCATATTTGGAAATCATTCTCCTACTATGGTACCTTATATTGATTAAATGACAGCAAAAAGTAATTTATAAAAGTTAATATTTATTAGATCATAAAGCTTCTGTTGATTAATAATGGGTATCCTAAACATTTATTCCAACAGTACAATAAAGAGGAGCTGAAATCATCAAAGCTAGAAAATTGTCCAGTGCAGCATCAGCAGGAAATGCTGCTATGAATCATATTACTACTTGGGTTAATGGAACTGCTGAAGGTAATCCATATTTAATGTTAGGTGATTTTACATCTATGGCAATCCCTTCTGATGGTAGCTATGGAGTTCCTAAAGGTTTAATTTTTTCATTTCCAGTTGCTGTCAAAAATGGAAAATATTCTATTGTTTAGGGATTACCAATTTCACACTTCTATTAAGGACTTCTTGATAAAACCATAAAAGAATTAGTTGATGAGAGAAATGCAGTAGATCATTTGCTCAAGTGATATTTCATATTTAATAAATCAATATTAAAACATTAATAAATTAAATTATTAAGATCAGTGAATTTTTTATCAATTGATTTTTTATAATGGTTTCTTTGTAGAAAAACAAAATACAACAAAGAGGTCAATTAAGAATTCTACTACAACTTATTTATTTAGATAAAAAAAGTTTATAAAAATAAGGATTTTCAGGTATATAGAGTATTCTTCATACTATATTAAGATGTCTTAAGAGTGGTTAACAGTTTCTTGTTTCTAAAGAATCTATTGAATTTTTAAAAATGCTAGTCATCCTCTATGTTATAAGGTTAAGAATAATCATTTTGATCTTCAAATACAATTTTTTTAGTTGGGAAATATTTTTTGAAGAGTTTTTTACTTGACGATGCATAAGAAATGGCTGTTTTTATAACATCTTCATTTTCAATATGTTATCTATATCCTGGAAATCCCCTTAAATATATATAGAATATTACCCATATCTAGCTTTGTAGAGTTACAAAAACTAACCAATAGAAGACTGTTTATCATCAATTATTATTTTCTTCACTCTTAAATCTTAATTATCATCCCATATCTCAAATTCTTCATCTGCACTTACTTAACTATCACTAATTGACAATATAGATTATCTACAAGTGATACTATTTTATTATTATAACACTTGCATTGGTTGGATTTTAATGAAACTCTAATAAAAATGTTCTTATTATTTTTTGGTTCTATTTGTTAAAGATTAACATGTTAGACTCATTTATAGTGATTTGTATTGATTATTATTTTTTGTAGTACTCTTTTTGGATTTGATACGAAAAGTCTATGTGGTTTTCATTAATATATATAAATTAAAATTGCAAATCTCTTTTGCTTATAATTAGGTCTCTAATAAATTATCGTTTTGATATAATAATTTGTAATATTGGTAGACAAAATATAAGATTTTTTATTAAATATCATTTATTTTCTAAAAATTCTTTAGATTATATATTGTCAAACCTAAATAATATTTAAGTTGTTTATCTTAATAGTAAGGTTAAATTTTTATATTATTAAATAATTAATTATATATATATGGGCAAATTCACAAAAGATAAACGAGTATAAAGAAATTCATCATATTCTAAATAAGTATTTTATAATATACTTATTATCTATAAACTTATCACTATACAATCACTATTCACTATATTTAGGATATTTATTATAGGAAAGCCAAAGAAGATTAATTTAGAGCTAGATCAGCTTATAAGCTATTATAAATAGATGATTCTTTCTAAATTTTTAGACAAGTTGAGAGAGCCATAGATTTATGTGCAGCTCCTGGTAGTTGGTCATAAGTTTTGGTTAAAAAGTTGACAGAAAAGAATTTCCTTCCATCTGAGAGTTGTAGAATAGTATCTGTGGATTTGTAAGAGATGGCACCATTAGATCATGTAACCTAAATTCAAGGAGATATAACTAAAAAAACAACAGTGGATGAGATATTGAAGAAATTTAATTATTAAAGAGCAGATATAATTGTTTGTGATGGAGCACCTGATGTAACAGGTTTTCATGATATTGATTATTACATCTAATCTTAATTGATTGTGGCTGCATTGAATATTTGTTTGATGACATTAAGAGAAAATGGAATTTTTGTAGCAAAAATATTTAAAGGTTCAGATATCAAATTGTTGTATTCCTAATTTAAATTATTCTTCAATTAAGTATATTTTATGAAACCTAAATCAAGTAGAGCATCAAGTGTTGAATATTTTATAATGTAATATATTTTTTAATAAATGTAGATGTCTTCAATATACTCCAAAAATTTAAACATAAAATTTCCACTTATACACATTTTTGAAAGAAATTGAATAAGCAGAAAAACAAAAATAAGAAGTTACTGATTAATAAATAGAAAAGGAATAGTCTAAATATTATAAATTTATTACATGTGGAGATTTATCAGGATTTGATGAAAATTGAGTATAAAAATAATTTAGATTCATAATTCAATTGTGAAATAGACTTACTTTTAATTAATAAGTTTATTCTAATTTTTAGTAATACAGTTTAAGATGCAATAGTTTTATAATTAGATTCATAATAAATTTCTAATTAAATTCTTTGTAATTGAAAATATTATTTTTTTCTTCTTTTCTTATGCTACTGATAAAAACCTATTTCTATTTTGTAAAGCTCACATGTGAAATCAATTATTCATTATTCCTAAATATTATTCATTAGATAATAATATTATAACAAATATATTAAAAGATGATTTTCCTTGAGGATGCTTAAAGTGCACAAGCTCAATCACCAGAATCTTTTAAACGATTGTTTTTACCTCACAAAAGTGATATGGGTTTTGTATTTACCAGATTAAATAAACAACTTTCAACTGTCAAAAGTACAGAAAGAAAACTCTTTAAAAAACGTAAACCTGATGAAGAAATTGAATAAGCAAAGCTTGATTCGTCTTCAAGCTTAGAGAAAAAGATGGCTGAAGATCTTTTGAAACATGAAGTGTGTGATTGGTAAAATTTCATGTAGAAGGATTAAGAAACAATCCGTCAAATTAACTCCTAAGATGAATTACAATAAGAACTAGCTTCAAAAACCAAAACATAAGAAACTACTAAAAGAAGTAGAATTTGGCAAGATGGAAATGAACGATATGTGTTTTTTTAAAGAATGAGACAAGGAAAGTAAGATTATATATTTTATATGAAAAAGTAAATTGTTACCTAACTTGAGTTCGCAAGACTTTCTTTCTTCAGTGCGACATTCATCCAAACTTAATGAATATGCTAAGGTGTATAAATAATAGCCTCAAAATATTTATTTGAGTCTCAATCTTTCTCAGCCAAAAAGAGTTCCCAAGACTTTTGGATTAATATAAAATACTTCTTAATTATAAGCTGTAAATACAAATAGATGTTTAAGATCAAGAGAAGATTGTAGAGCATTCTCATGTGCAATGTTAACCTAATAAAGTAAAACTATTACATCTCTTTAAATGAATCATAATATATTTGATCCATAATAATTAAGAGATGTTTTATTAACTTTTCCAAATGCACTTAAAGATTTAGAATTAATTGATTGTAAACTTCATTATTAACACATGGACATTTTAATGTCATTTATTAATAAAAATTAAATAGTAAAAATTAATCTAGAAAAAAATAATATTCGTGATTAAGGATGTAAAATTATTATGAAATATTTAATGAATAATAATACACTATAACATTTGAACTTAAATAACAATTAAATTACTGAATGTTCTAGTATGGCCATATCTAATTTATTAAAATAAACATAAAGATTATTAGAATTATATTTGGGATATAATAATTTAAATTCAAGTGCTGGAAATGTAATTTGGAAAGCTATGTATAAAAATACTAGTGTCAAAATATTAGATTTGTCTCATAATAATATTGCTTCTTTAGATTGTGCAGTATCAATTGCTAAAGCTATTGCAAGACCATATAATGAATTACTTCATGTAGATTTATCCTATAATAAATTTACATATCCATAAGCTTAATTAATTGCAGAATCTTTAATCAAAAATGAAACTATTTATGGTTTTCATTTTGAAGGAAATTAAAGTGAATTGGTTGTTAATCCAAATGGTTTTTTGGTTAATAATATTCAATTCAAAAAAGCTTTAAGTGATAAACTAATTTAACTTTATAAATAACCTTAATATTTCAAATTGTTAGAAATTCCTAAATAACAATCCTATCAACCTCCTAAGTAATATGAAGAATTAGTAATGCCATTTAGTAGATAGAGAAAGATTAGATCTACAAAATCAAATTTTTAAAAAGTTAATCAATTAAGTAAATAAGATACATGTTGGATTTGTGAAGGATGGTAAGAAATTAGATTTGAATGGAATGCTTATAAATCTGGTAGTTTATATAATGAACCTATATTTATTCATTTTGATTTTGAAGAATATCGACCTCTTTTAATGACTCATTTAAATAATGAATTCTTTTTTGTAAAGATGTGTCCACCTAATCAAGAAATACATTATTTTTTTACAAATCCAATATTGGGTGTTTAATAACCTGCTATGGATTAACAAATAAAATACTTGGACACTCCAATTCCTTCTATACCTTTTTTATATAATGATGAAATTTTAGTAGATGGAAATGCACTTGATTAAGTAAACATTCTTTAAACATACAATAAATAATAATTATTTGATAAATATATGCCCTTAGTTTAATGTAAACCTAGAGAACCTTAAGCTAAATTTGACTTTTCACCTTATTTGAATATCAAAAAGCATAATTGGTCAGTTGATACATCTATTTTTCGAAATTTTTAACCAGATACTCCATAATTAATTGATTAATGTTTTGAATTTGATTTTCAAAACTCAAAAGTAACAAGATTGGTTAAGGAAACAGAGATAGTTGAAGTAAAGGAAAGTTTAAAAGATTTATATAGAAATTTATTTCATGTATATAAATATCATGCTGCTGGTTCACAAGGTCAACCTATTCCTTGTATTTTGATATATGATTATATTGATTTTCTAGTTTAAACATCATTAATGGAAGGAATGAAAACTAATGATATTGATATTAGTTTTACATCAACTAGTGCAGCAAAAGATGTATCATTTCCTTAAGCATATGAAAAAGGTTTAGTTAGATGTTAATTACTTGAAATTATGATAAGATTATGCAATGATAAATATATACGTCCAGGATTATTTACTTCAATGGTAGATTCAATCAGTGCTATAAAATAATAATGTTAAGAATACTTTAGTAGATTTGATTAAGCATAATAGTGGAGAAAAACTAGATTATGGAATTAAAAATGTGATATTTTATTAAATGATAGAATTGCTATGTTAAAATCTCTTTACAAATATTGTTGTAAATTAAGTAAGAAACCTTAATAATTCAAATTTGAATATGTATCAATACAAGATTTTAAAGATATGGTAAATTAATGTAAATTAATATGTGATGACCTAAATGAAAGGGAATGTTGTTTAGTTTATTTATAATCTATGATTACTTAAAAAGATGAACTCTTCTCATCCAAACATTATTAAATGAATTTTCATGAATTCATTGAAGCTTGTAGTAGATTGGCTGAAAAATTGTCAATTATTCGTGGTGACAAACATATGGATATTGATGATAGAAGGCCTAAAGATTTACACACTAAATTAGATGGCTTTCTATTATATGTCTATTTAAATATAGGAAATGAAATGAAATCAACTCTTCCACCAAATGATCCAGATATTAAAGGAGTTGATAAATGTATGATAAATGATTTTAAGTCATTGAAATAGAAATTAGAGGATTCTTTTACTGATGGTGATGAACCACCTTATGATCCTAGAGTAGAGTTACCTCATTTATCTAGTCAGATAACGAATGTATTAGGTAATACAATAGGAGGTAAGAAATAAACACTTAGATCTCAAATGAAATAGATTAAAAAAGAAGAGTAGAAATTTTCTTTAATAAATTTTGTTTAATACTTTAAAAGCATATAACAATTAAACAAAGATCAAGATGATTGATTTTTGTATTAGTATATTATTAAATCTTATTTAATATGAAATAATTATTTGCCTTTTATTCAATTAATATAATTTATAATTTCATAAATCAATTTATAAATTCTTTTATATTAAAATGATGATTATATTTAATTTAATATTAATTAATTAATTGTTATAAAAAAAGGAATTGTTTAAATTAAAAGCAAAAAAGAAAAAATTTATATTCTTCATTATTTCTATTCAAATTTGGTGAAGGCATATTTGAATTTTATCTCTTTTGTTTTTATTTTTGCTTCATCATCTTCAATTTTATTTGTTGTATATAAATTATTAAAAGGAAGAGGATAATATGCAGAAGCATCATAAATCTATTATAATTCACTTAGAAATATCTATCCCTTTTTTATTTTTCTTTAATATACTAATTATATTTCATATATATAATACCTTAATTATAAATCTAGGTTGCTAATGGATAATAAGATTATAAAGCATAAACATTTTTTGACATACTTGTAAGTGCATAATATTTATCGCTAACTGATAATGCTTTAAATTCAATTGTTTAGAAAATTTAATTGTTTGACCATAATGATAATACTTTACTTTATCCTTCAATATAATTTTACCATTCATCTTATAATTGAGACAAAAAATCTTAGTCTAATAATTCAATATATTAAATAAAATATTGTCTACATTTTTCAGCTTCTGAATTTTTTAGTTTGAGTTTCTTTAATCCGTTTAAAATTGAAGAATTAGATTAAATTATAGTTCTCTCTTTAGATGTGAGATGTGTACAAAAAATAAACCATGCTCTAGATATAGTATCTTCATCTGTCTTAAATGATTAAGTGAGATATCTTAAAATAACTGATAATTTTCTGAGCAGTAAAAGATGTTTACTATGATTTTCCAGATAATTAGAAATTATAAAAAATGAGTGATCCACACAATTACATCCTGTCCATCTAACACGATATGGGAACTTTTTAACTCCTATTCCAATGTCATCTCCAAAAGTCCAAGATGGCTTAAGAGTTTTTCTTTTTTCTTTCTATTTATTTTAAATATCTTATTCTATCTCAGATCTCATTTAACCATGAAAACATTATTCCATAATTAGGTTTATTTTTATTTGCATTCGATATTTTTATCTGTCGTTCAATTATTTTGCCCCAAATTTCTAATAAAGTTTTAAACCTTATTCATCTGCTGTTTCAGAAATTTATAAGTAGTTCCTCTTAAAAATTTCAATCTCTTCATTATATTTTACAACTCTGATATTAGCAATTTTAGTAAAGTTCAAGTTAAATTTTAATAGTAGCATATTGTATTAAAAGACTTGATTCTTCTCTTTTAAATTAGATCCAAGATGGTTGATTTTATCTTATAGAAATTTAAGTTATTCTAGAATCATAGGAATGCAAGCAGTAATATCGATAATTGCCTTAAAATAGTCATTTAAAACTTCTCCAAACCATTACAACTTTAAATCACCATTCAGACCCAAATTGTAACTTAGATTCCTGCCTAATTTAAGATTTTAATAACAATTACCATCTTCATCAAGTTTATAGAAAACTCCATTTAGTTTTCCTTACCCTAAATTACATATTGATACAAATCTTGTCCAAAATCCAAATGCATCAATTAGAGTTTAATTTGCAGTCAGGGAAACCTAATTTAGAATAGTATTTAACCTTTGTAATACGAAAAAGAATGATCCTATTACTATTAATTTATTTGTATAATTAGTGAACTTCTTTTAACAAATTGTTCACAACAAATATCAATTAAGTGATCTCAATAGATAAAGTTCCTGTTTTCAAATATTAAAAATCATCAAATGCTAAAGCCTATTTCTCATCTGAGGAAACGCATCCCATATTTTATTATTATTTATGCTATATCTCACATCAATAAATAAAATTTCACATCGGATTTATTTAATCTATCTCTATATTATTTTAAATCTTACAAAATTATATTTTATAAGAACTAGGGTATATTATGCGATTCTTTATTGAAGACAACTAGTAATTTTGTTGACTCCAATTTTTATATCATTCAGCTAAATAATTTTACAAAAACAGCACGTTAAATCAGTTAAGAAAAAATAAGAGATTAAAAATTGAAACTGTTCATAACATCATGAACATATTTTTAAAAAAACTTAACAAAACATTTTTAAAGTGTAAACTATAATATCCTAATCTAAAATTTTATTACAATCTCAGAAGATAACCTTTACTTTTTTCAAAGGATCAATTTACTTATCAAATTTTATTTTTTAAATAATAATACCAAAAAAAGATGTATTTAAGTCAAAATTATACCTATTAAGCATCTCATTCTAATTTACAAAATAAATATGATATTTGTTTGATTATTTAATTATTTATTCAAAATAAAAATATACAAATTATTATAATTAATGTATATAAGTTTTATTCTTAATTTTATTCATTTTGTCTATAATTAACAAATACTACAATTTTTCTTTTTAAAACATGTAAATATTTTTTGATTTATAAACATTTTACAAAAACAGATTATTTAAATAATAATCTTTTAAGTCTTTCAGAACAAACCTTTTTAAAATTCTTTTTTGAGATTGTAATGAAACATCTTTAGACAAGTAATTATTCTACTAATATGTAAATATTAAAATAATTTAATAACTTGTACAAAAAAGAATAATTGTGGAAATTTTATATAAAATATTGATATTTTGATTATATATTACTTCATTTAAATCTAGAAGATGGAATATTTTTGTAAGATTATATTGTAAGTAATTTTATTTTGGAAACGAACAATAGTAGTATTCTGAGTACATTATTTATTAATAATGATGTTAATTAATTTATTTTAGAAAGTATAACATTAATTTATTAACGATGAAACAAATTGTGATAAATTTCTCTGATCTTAATGATGAAGCTAAGAAAAAGTATATCAAATTTTTTGAGGAAAATAAGAGGGGTGTGGAGAATTAATCATTAAAGAAATCTTAAGTGGTTTAATAACATCGAACTAGATAATATAGTGCTTTAAGTGATATTGCTAATAGCAAAGCATTCACACCTGCTAGTAATTTATTTATTTAAGAACAAAGAGTCATAGAAATAAGGTTCATAACATTTTAAGACGGATCATTCAGTTGGAGCCAAATTTAGTGATTTAGAAGAGACATACCCTAAAATAATGAACAAAATATAAAATAAAGATCTATTATCAAGACCTTTGAAATTAAGTTTAAATGAACTTAATCTACTAATAGAAGAAATATATTAAAAAAAGTTTATTGAAGATTCTAATAAAATTGCCAAGAATTAGAAAGTTTAAGAAATAGAGTTTGTTGACTTTGTATATGAATTTCTATTTAATAAATTTAAGCATTCTAAAAATTAAGTAAGAATGTTAACTATATTAGTTAATAATAAACTTTTTAGCTTCTGTTTAATTACATGCTTTAAAAAGGAAAGATGTAAATATATTTTAGCAATTTATGAAATTCAATAAACAAGAAGTATTGAAATTTTACTTGTTAACAAGAGCACTTATATAAAATGAACTTAAATTGTCATTCTATCATCGTAAACTATTTTAGTTATATAATTATTAAAGCACTAAGAAAACAAGGCATTGATAGTAATCAATTGTAATTGAATTAAAAGTAAGTTCAATAGATTTCCTTACTTTTATATGGATCCCCTGAGAAATATTAAGAATTTAAGAAATTCTACTCTGGAAATAGTATATCTGTAACTGAATTTTAATTTGCAGCAATATTAATTTATGAAACTCATATTCAAACTAATAAGCAAAAATCATTATAATAATAACCAAGATCACTCTCCCCTCTTAAAATTACTAGTAATAATAATGATTCTTAGGATATAAGATAATCTGATTCTCCTTTGTTTATGCAATCAGAAATGTCTATTGAAAATAATAAATAATAAAATGAAAACTTTTTCTCATCAACTTTATAAAGTTTTAGTAGTCAAAAGAATTAAAAATGGAAGGTATAAATAAAGTTTCATCGAATGACAAATGTTGTTAATAATGTTTAAAAATTAATTAATGAAAAATTGGAAACTAAATTATCAGATTTTATTGAAGAAATGTTATCAGAAATGGAAGATCTTACTGATGATTAGAAAAAAGAATGTGTTAGTGGAATAGAAGAGAGGATTGTCGACACAGTGGCCATACTTTTAGATGCTATCTATAAATTTGATAAGTTATTGTGGTATAATTGATTAAATTTATCAAGGTTTAAGAAATTGAATAAATAGCCAGATGAACTTGGATTAGAATATATAGAAAATTTACAGAAGCTTTATCGATCATTAGTTAAGGCAAAATAACCTTTAGATGATTAATTAGAGCAACTTTGTCAATAAATGATGCAAGTAATTATTTAATTAATAATTAAAAAGACTCCAAATTTGGCAAAGTAAATAGGAAATGAATTATTACAATACTTCTATAATTGTGAATGATACTTAATAATTAAATATAAATTTAATAAATGAATTTATGGAATCCATTTTAATTTGGATTTTTATACTCCAGAAACTTTTATTAAAATTCTCTTGGTTGAAATCTTTGGATCTTACCTAGGATTATTTGGAGTTGATCTAAAAATCATCCAGTATTCAGGAGCATCTTTTCTTAAAAATTATGTCTCTTGAGTTTGTAATAAGATTATAACATATAATATACTTTTATATTTTTTATTTTATTCTATGTTTTAATTATAAAGGTTTGAATATTAATTAATTAATTAAGCAAAATATTAATATGAATAACTTAAATAATAATAATAAAAATAATAATAACGACAACATCTCTGATAGTAGATATAATTAATATCAGGATACTTATTTCAATCAAACCATCAATATTATAAGAAAGAACAGAAAGGTTGAGAAAAAAATTCAAATCTCTATTTGTGGCACTCCTCTATTTTTTTGATTCTTATTATTTAAACATTTTATTTAAATATAAATGATAAATTTGGTTGATGATAAAATAATCTTATCATTACCAAAAATTATATGCATTCCAATTGGAACAAAGATTTTTTGAAAATATAAATAAATAATTTTTTCATAATTATGTCTACTAAATATTTAATATTCTTTACAATCAACGTTAATATTCAGTTCAGGTTTTTAAACCAAAACTAAAAGGATTCTAAATCTTTTAATTCAAATATCTGAATAATTTATGAAATTTTGTACATTTAATTATAAAATTAGAATCATTTAATTATTTTGAAGGAGTTTTGGTTATTTGAAGAAAATATTTTCAGTGATAAGTATTTTTGGGTTATTATTGATCATTTGATAATTATATAAACTTTTAAGACATTTTAAACTTGAACTTTATTTATAAAATTTGAATTATCTTAAGACTTTTTGTAATTTATATAATTTTAATTTAATTATAAAATAATAATTTATTAGTGAATTATTACATTTAAATATATAGATAATATTTTTATATTTAGTTAATTTTAACATAATATGTTAATTATTTGTTATGTCTTAAATAAATTATTGGGTTGAACTATTTGTTTTATTTTCATACTTAATTTGTTAATAGTTTAATATGAATAATAATAATATATCTAATAACAGTTATGATAAATTTGAAGTTCTTTTTTTATCAATAAAGATAGATAATCTAATTTAACATTAATCGTTTTTAATTTTGTTCGAGTAAATAAAGGATTTCAATACAAAAAGTGTAGAAAATCACTTTTTTCTAATANTCTATAATTGTGAATGATACTTAATAATTAAATATAAATTTAATAAATGAATTTATGGAATCCATTTTAATTTGGATTTTTATACTCCAGAAACTTTTATTAAAATTCTCTTGGTTGAAATCTTTGGATCTTACCTAGGATTATTTGGAGTTGATCTAAAAATCATCCAGTATTCAGGAGCATCTTTTCTTAAAAATTATGTCTCTTGAGTTTGTAATAAGATTATAACATATAATATACTTTTATATTTTTTATTTTATTCTATGTTTTAATTATAAAGGTTTGAATATTAATTAATTAATTAAGCAAAATATTAATATGAATAACTTAAATAATAATAATAAAAATAATAATAACGACAACATCTCTGATAGTAGATATAATTAATATCAGGATACTTATTTCAATCAAACCATCAATATTATAAGAAAGAACAGAAAGGTTGAGAAAAAAATTCAAATCTCTATTTGTGGCACTCCTCTATTTTTTTGATTCTTATTATTTAAACATTTTATTTAAATATAAATGATAAATTTGGTTGATGATAAAATAATCTTATCATTACCAAAAATTATATGCATTCCAATTGGAACAAAGATTTTTTGAAAATATAAATAAATAATTTTTTCATAATTATGTCTACTAAATATTTAATATTCTTTACAATCAACGTTAATATTCAGTTCAGGTTTTTAAACCAAAACTAAAAGGATTCTAAATCTTTTAATTCAAATATCTGAATAATTTATGAAATTTTGTACATTTAATTATAAAATTAGAATCATTTAATTATTTTGAAGGAGTTTTGGTTATTTGAAGAAAATATTTTCAGTGATAAGTATTTTTGGGTTATTATTGATCATTTGATAATTATATAAACTTTTAAGACATTTTAAACTTGAACTTTATTTATAAAATTTGAATTATCTTAAGACTTTTTGTAATTTATATAATTTTAATTTAATTATAAAATAATAATTTATTAGTGAATTATTACATTTAAATATATAGATAATATTTTTATATTTAGTTAATTTTAACATAATATGTTAATTATTTGTTATGTCTTAAATAAATTATTGGGTTGAACTATTTGTTTTATTTTCATACTTAATTTGTTAATAGTTTAATATGAATAATAATAATATATCTAATAACAGTTATGATAAATTTGAAGTTCTTTTTTTATCAATAAAGATAGATAATCTAATTTAACATTAATCGTTTTTAATTTTGTTCGAGTAAATAAAGGATTTCAATACAAAAAGTGTAGAAAATCACTTTTTTCTAATATACTTTATTTTAAATACAAATAACAGAGAAAACCTTAAAAATAAAGGTTTAAGTACTGATTTTTACATTGATTTAACATTCTTTAAGGATTATAGTATTATAATTTATTAGTTATTTAAATTCAAAAATATCATTCTGGCAGATTCTTAAAATTATATGTTTAATTTGAAAATGTATTATAAATATAGGTTCTTTTTATTATCATCTTCTTGGAGTGACTTTAATTTGTTTATGTTGTCTTAAAGCAATTTGGAATATTTTGTTTAGATAATGTAGAAATACAAAAGATAATGTATTTGAAGTAATGTAAATAGTAATAAATTGAGTTTTTTCATATTATAGTCTACACATATATGGAAGAAGTGATTGAATTATATAAGAATAATATTAACTAGTATGAATAATATAAATTTAAAATGTTAATTTTCTTATAATTTCTGTGGAATACATGTTAAGTATTAATAATGAATGGGTTTATGATTCAGATTTGATCATATTAATTATAATTGTATAGTATATTTTTATGGGATTTAAAGTTGATTGAGTGTAATGAATTCTGATTTAATAAAAATATTAAATAAATCATCACACATGGCATTCTAATAAGACTATGACTACTTGTTTAAGATCCTTCTGATAGGTAATTCAGCTGTTGGCAAGGTAAGACTATATATGTAATTCATTAGAGCTCATTATTGTTGCGATTTTCCGATTAGATTTTTAGTGAGTCTTTTCTTCCTACAATTGGTGTAGATTTTAAAATTCGTACATTTGATATGTAAGGAAAATCTGTTAAGATGTAAATTTGGGATACAGCTGGTCAAGAAAGATTCAAAACTATTACAGCATCCTATTATAAGGGAGCACATGGAATCATTCTGACTTATGATATCACAGACAAATAAAGTTTTAAGGACATTGAAAATTGGTTGGCAGGTAAGCTATATATTTAAAAATAAAAGAGGTTGAAAAACATGCTTCTGAGAATGTGGTTAGATTATTGGTTGGAAATAAGGCTGATTTAGAAAGCAAGAGATAGGTTACCTATGAAGAAGGTAAAGAGTTGGCTGATAGTTTGGGCATAAAGTTTATAGAGGCTTCAGCCAAAGCAAACACTAATGTTGACTAAGCCTTTATGACATTGGCTAATAATATTAAGGCTAAGATTGGCAAGGCAGAGGATAAACCAACTCCAGGAGGAAAGACCCCAACTGGTGGTTTGAAGAATCCATAACCTACAAAAAAGGAAGGAACCTGCTGTTGAAATTAAGATAAATTATTAAATAATGGGATTTAAGGAAGCATTCACAAGATAAGGCGATGGAGAGAATCTGCTCTTCGATGATGATGCATTCATCTATTTCGCCATATCTATTCTTACTTTAGTTATTCTTCCTCTGGTTTACTCCGTTATCAAGCCACTCTTCACAACATACGTGTTGGGAGAAAACAAAAGAAAATTCGCACGTGTTCCCAAAAGTTGTAATGACCAACAAAACCTAAAATTGGCTAAATAAGAATTGAGATTGAAATGGCTTACAACAGGTTATGTGTTTAAGGTAAAAAGATGATTCTTATCTTAGATCATAATACTTGTGGCTCTATTGCTAATGCTTAATGCATCTATTTAATCTTTGCCAAATGCAGAAAAAATTAAAGGGTTTGATCCTTATGAGATTTTAGAAATTGATCCTAGTGCAACAGAATAAGAAATTCGTAAAGCATATAGAAAAATTTCATTAAAATTGCATCCAGATAAAAATCCTGATGATCCATAAGCAAATCAAAAATTTATACTATTGACTAAAGCATATGAATGTTTAACAGATGAAGATAAAAAATCATTATGTATGAAATATGGAAATCCAGATGGACAATAAAGTTTATCTGTTGGTATAGCTATGCCATCATTTCTTTTAAAAAAAGAAAATAGAGCTGCTTTCTTAGCAGTAATATTTTTATTACTTTTGGTTGTTGTACCTATAATAGTTTTGTATGAATTAAGATCAATAGGAAAATATGATTAAAATGGAATAATGCTTAGTAATTAAGAAAAATTTGAAAGAGGATTAGAAGAAAACTTATTAATAAAGAAAGGAGTAGAATTATCTAGTTGTAGTGATGAATTATGTAGATTAAGATTGAAAACTGAATAATAAGCTATAGATTTAGAAAAATTAGTTAATGAATTAAAAGAAGAAGCAGAATTAAGAAAGATATAAAAATTTGAAATAACTGAGGCACTTGAATAATCGAAAAAATAAAAAAAGAAAAAAAGAGTAACTATTTCTATTGCAATGATTCTAATTTATGCCCATTTATTTGGTAAACCAATTCCTGAGAGTGTTAAATAATTATATAGATCTACTATTAAAATAATTCCAAAATTAGTAAATTCAATGGTAAGATTAGCATTTGAATTCTCTATGAAATACAAAGTAATCTAATGGAGATAAAGAGGAAGATTTTAAACTAAATTTATGGGTGCAAGATGTATTAATAATATTTTACAATTTTCTCAATGCATTGTATAAGGTATGTATGAAACAGATAATCCAATAAATTAAATTGATTTTTTTGCTACAAAAGCCAAAGATTATATTAAAAAAGGAAAAATGCCAGTATTTTAAGAATTAGTTCAAAAATAAGTTGATTAGAGAATTGTAATAAATTTAAATAATAAATTAGTTACCAAATTGGGTACCAGAAGAATTTAAAGAGGAAATTATGAATGAAATTAATATGTTTCCATAATTAGATATTAAATAGGAAGTAACAGTTGATGATGAATCTATTGTAGAATAATGTAATGAAGATATTTTTAGTGTATTTATTATATTAATTAATTAGATTAAAATTACATTAACAAGATTAAATACTCCAGAAGGAGAAGACATTCCTTTTGCTCATTCAAATAGATTTACTTATGTAAAAGAGGAGGGATGGCATATATTGATAACATTTTAAAATGAAGTTTTTTATTATTCATTTTTGAATGGTTCTAATAGAGTATAAACAACAGAATTCAAATTTTAACCTAAAATGTATTTTGGAGATGTAGTAGAATTTGAATTTATTTTATTTGTCATATCTGATTGTTACAGAGGATTGGATGCTGAAATACCAATTAAATTTAAAGCCAAAAAAGCAAGTTAAATAAGCAGAGTAATTATAAATTATATTATAGGCTGTTGAATATCATAAAGAAGATTAAGAATTAGATAAATCACTTCCATTTATTTAATCTATGTTATTTCCCATGTAAAATAAAGTTGAGGATAGTGATTCAGAAGATGAAGATCAATCAAAAAAAGATGATGAATGAGATTGAGAATTAAAATATTATACATATATATATTGTATATTAAATTAATTTGTTGTTTAATATTGTATGTTTATTAAAATCAATTCGAATATAAAAGAAAATAAATTATTTAATTTAATATTGAATATACAAAATATCTGATAATAAAGAACAATTTGAATTATCTTAAATTAGATAAATAATAATTCTTTAATTCTTTTTAATCTTCATCTACATTTTTCTAATTTTAATAACTACAATTAATAATTATAATCTCCTCTATTTAAACAAGACTTTTACAAATCGATTTTTTAATACCAGATAATCATTTAGTATAAGAAATAAAAAAACATATAATATAACCATATTCTAAAGATAGAACTGAATACATAAAGTAATAATACTAAAAACCAATCATTAATGATTATGAAAATGAAGAGATTCATAAGACATTATAGTAAAGTTTGAATTAAAAATGAATTAATAAAGTTTATGCTTAAGATTTAGAATATTGAATCAACATAGATATCTCTCACATCCAATTTATAATACACCCAAATCTAAATTACAACGTAGCTTCAGTTTGCCTAAATTCTTTGTTTTTAATACAAGAAATCAATTTCACAAAATACCACAAAAAATGAGAAGAAAAAGTTGTGATTGTCAGGAATGTGGAAGAATGACTAATTTTCAATATAGAAATATGAATATACCATTCATTCTTAAACCCTCTAGAATAAAAAGGCAACCATCTCTCAAAACTAATAGATTATTGACTGCACAAAATACAAGTATACATTTGTACTACCAATATTCATAGAAAAATTATTTCGCAAATTCTCTGCATCTAAATAAGATTCTTTAATTTGCACATCATCTTCTCAATTACTACTCACTTCTCTCCGTAGAGCTTCAGCAAGAACCACAGAAAAACTTATAGAAGATACCCAAATTCGCATATTTGAGCCTCCTAAATCTTGTAAAAGTCATTTATTATAAAATCCTAACAAACCAGAAATAACAAAGATTACTTTATAAATTCCAAAATCATAAAGAATAATCAAAACATAACCTTCAGAGCACACAAAGATTAAGTTACCACGAACTCTAAAAAGCATGAAGTAAATTTACAATAGAAACTTTCTTTGTACATACTTAACTAAATATAAGAAATCAAAAACCTTGATGGTTTTATAAAAGATATGAAATCTTTATCAAATAATTATAAATAAACTAATAGTTTTCAATATATATATGTTAAATATATTATTATGAACTTCTCATATAATCTATAATTTCTAAGAAATCAATAAATATTATCATTTAAAAAATGGTCATATATAAATTTCAACTAATTTTATATACTAAACATAGAGATTATATTGGTTTTGAGAATATTTATGTTAAACCTATAATAAAGATGATTATATTTAATTCTCTAAATTGAATTTACATAAATTACTACTATCCTCAATAATATTGATTTAATTTGCTTAATTAAATTCTGTCAAATATGATATATTTTCTAAAAATTATATTACAATTTTTTGAATTTATCTCTTATATATGGAAAAAACTCAAAAATTGTATTCTAATAAGAGATATTACCAAATACTCATTTCATTAATACAAATCATTTAGTTAGAATTTTAAATAGTATCAATTATAAATGTTTAATTATGATTTAATAGAATGTCATTGTAAGAAATTGTTATAAATTTGAATAAATTAGTATTAAACTAAGATTTATCAAAACTTTAAAATTCATTAATAGAAATTATATTTTTTGATATTATAATAAAATTAAAAATAATATAATTAAAGTCAAAAAAATTAATCTCCTATGTCATCTAATCCGTACAAAATATTCTACTAAATTTTAGTAATTAATTTTACTTAGTTTTAGTTAAAATAAGTATTGAACTTATTATAAATTTTTTCTAAATAATTTATGATTTATTTTCATTCTCAATTAATTGTGGAAAATATACCATTCTCTCATATCTAATTTACCTAATAATAATGCAATACCCTTTAGTAAATAATTCATTTTTTTTGAAATAAAAATATTCTCATTACTTAAGAAGAAATATTTAATCTTAGTATCCTAATACTTATTACTTTGAATCATCAGATTAGATTCAAATAATTCAAAATTATATTTCTAGAATTCTAAATACTTATTATTAAGTAACAGTACTTTATCAAGAAATAAAAATGAAATAATTTATTATCAAGTAGAAGAAACTTAAACTACTATATCAATTAAATACATCTCAAAAAAGATAATTATATATTTTTATATTTGAAAATTCTTGAATTAAAAAAAAGTACATTTCTTCATCATCCCTCTCTTTTTGGTGAAATTCATGTTTTATCTAAACTAACAATTTAAATGTTACATAAAAGAAATAATCAGTTATAAGTAGTCTTATTTCCATTTTATTTATACATTATTGGTTTAACAAAAATTGATTTTAAAGATTTTATTGTAAATATAATTATTTTTTAATCTTAATAAATCATTAAGATTTAGATTTTCAAAAAAGTTAAAATAGTTTATTAATTATCATCTTAGAAATACATTTTGTGAATTTAGTCGCAAATTGTTATATCATTTTTTAATTTATATTATTTCAAACAATCAACTACTAATTTTTTTTGATTTTAGAATATTTATCACATGTAAACTAAAGATTAATAATAGAATTAGATATTATAAAAGCATTTATGAATATAAGGAAGTAAAATATAAAAAGTTAGATCTTGTTTGGAATATATAATATAATCTAAAATAAAGTCTTAAAAATAGAAGGAATGCTTTAAAATTATTAATTGGATGGTTGATATTACAAAATGAAGATATATAATTAATGAGCAATTAAAATTCACTTATGATATTCAAATGACAGAAAAATAATTTTTATTAAAAAACCAAAAAAATTAAAAAACGTATAGTTTGTGTAATTTAAGCCAAATAAGGTTGACGAGAAAACATTAATAATATTAATGAAAGCTTTATTGATCTTAGGATTAGTGATCTTCACACAAGCCGTCTTCGTTAAGCATGCTTCTGAACCACATGCTGCCGTCTTCGCCTAACTCGAAGCACTTGAAGACCATCCATTGGGAAAGAAAATTTTGGACACAATCGCCTTGTAAATGAAGAACAAGTCACCACTCTCTGATATTGCCAAGATGCTTTAAGACTTGAGAGAAAACTTAGTCCTCTAATAATAAGATGCTGAATTAGTCCACGTCGCTTAAGAAGCTGATTGTGAAGCTGAAATCTATGGATATAACAGAAGAATTGACTTCGCTTCCAACGAAATCACTGAAGCCACCATCGATATCAACAAGTACACTGCTGATATTGAACTTTTGGAAACAGATATTGCCAACAAGGAATAATAATTAGAAATCTTAGCCAACTAAGAAGAATAACTCAGATAAAAGAGAGCTGAAGACCACGATGCCTTCGAAGAAAGATAAATCACAACCCCAAAGGTCGTTGAAGCCCTCGACGTCATTGCCGCTAAATTGAGCGCTATCCAACCAGAAGCCGATGCTGAAGCAGTCCTTGCTGAATTAGAAAGAGTTGGTGGAAACAATCCCATCCTCGCCCTCGTTCAATTGGCCTCAACATTCTCAGCTGAAAAATTATAAAACGTCTAAGACAAGATCGCTGAATTGAGAGCTTCATTGGAATAATCCATCATTGACGACTAAGAAGAAGAAGTCTAAGCTTAACTTAACTTCGAAGCTTAAATCGTTGAAATCAATGAATAAAGAGCTGCCCTCTAATCTGAAAAGGCTGACTCCGAAACCAAATTAGGATAAGCTTAAGTCTAATTGGCTGCTGCTAAGAAGAGAAAGTATGATGCTGGAAGAGAACTCGACTCAGCCACCAGAGGAAAAGTTGCCAAGGAAGCTGAATGTGAAGCATGGAGAACTTAATATGCTAGAGACACCGAATAAAGAACCGTTGAAATCGGTATCATCAGATAAGTCGAATAAATCCTCGCCACCAAGTTGGAAGGTGCCTCCTCATACATCAAAGGAAGAATCAACTGATTTTGATGATTATAAACCAATTTAATCAAATTTCTAAATTTTTTTTCTTCCTTATATATATATATTAATAAGTAAATTATTAATATATTTTAAGAATAACATCCTTGTTATTTATCTATATATTATTTTTCAAATTCTTATTATGAGGGTTTAAATTATAATTTATTCTTATTTAGAAATCTAATAATCAAGTATTTGATTAATATTCTTAGTTAATGAGTTTAACTTAAATAACAAAAATAATATCAAAAACTGTATAGAATGATATTTAGCTAGAAAACATGTCTATTCAACTTAATTAAATTCATTACATCATTATACCTTTTACTCTTGAAAAAATTTCATTGAATTATTATCATATAATTAAGAATGATAAGAATCTAATTTAAAATTAATTCAGCCAAACATTATATGATTATAAACTAATTCAATAGGGAAAAAAAAACAAACTAAAATAAGATATCATATTTGGATTTTCATTCCCTGAATTAGACTTTTTTTTAAGGTTTTTCTTTACAATTTCCAAAACTATAAGGGGATTCTGAAAATTGATCATATGTTCTTGCACTTAAAATTCCTTTCATAGCATCTGACTAAAATTTAATTTCTTCTTCTATCACTATTTTTGGTTCTAAATAGATAATCACATGTTATTAACGAGGAGAATTAGGACGAGAAGATAATAAAACATCCCCATCTTAGTATGTATACAATTAACTATGATCCTATATCAATTCTTAAAAGTTAGCTATTTGCAATGAGTCTCCCTATGATTTTCTGATGCTGTCTGATTTATTTGAAGACACAATTTCTTCTTAAGTTTTTGTCGCATCAATAGCTGTAATACAACAATAATTACCCATTATATATATTAATAATAATGTTTTGTGAGACTTGACACTCTCTACAACTTCATAAATATTTAAGAAAACAAGTAGGTATATTTTAGATTTAGTTTTTTCTTTTGATAACCCCAAAGATCAATTCTATAATGATAATAAATATAAAGAATTAGACTTTAGACTGTTTTTAAATTTTATATGAAATTAATTTTATTTTAGATCTTAATATTAGAGCTATTAAACTACATTAAAGTATGATAAAGTTTTCAATGTTTGGCATTAGGCATCTTAGGTTTATACGATTACAAATGGCTAAAATCATAAATAGAACTGTTATCCTTCTTTTAATTCATATCGGTATTGATTGTAGTTAAATAATTCTTAGTCAATTTTAAATTAGCCTATGATGATGATTAAAGTCCTTTAAATTCCAAAGTCTTAGCACTCTATGTTGTTTATTTAGGAACTATAGGTTTATTTTCAGTTGTAATGAAATCTAATATATCATCCAAATCATTGCTATCAGTTTTTTCAAATTTCTACTAATTTGCAAATTGAAGTTATGCATCATCCTTTAAACTTTAAGTAGTAGTTTTTTATTTTTAATCAATGTTTGTATCTTTAAGATCCTTATTCCAAAGTTTATCTTAATCTTCAAATACTAATGAAGGAGCAATCTTTTATATATTATAAAAATAAGGATGTGTCAGAATTTATTAAGCAGTAATTCTCTTATTTGGATCCCATTTAATCATTTGAGATAATAAATTCAAAGCTTCAATACTTGCATTTGGTATTAATTGCTATAATTGAAGAGGTTAATATTGTGCTAATCCCATACCTAATTATGATACTAAACGACAACCTTCTGGCCAGTCACTTTATGTAAATGTGCTTAAAATAGATTTCTTGAATAATACCCTAAAGTAGACAAAATCTTGTTGAATTATTCTAATTCAGTATTACCCTGAAACAAAGGTCTATTAAGAAATAACTCAGCCATTATACAACCCAAAGCAAATATATCAACTGGACTATTATAATTGATTTATTTTAATAATATTTCTGGAGCCTAAATAAGTCAATGGTCTACTTACCCTATACCATCTTGTGGCTACGTAATCAGTATATGGTGGACGTGATCTTATTTCTCTTGCTAAACCAAAATCAATAATCTTCACAATTCCATTTTCTGTCATAAGTAAATTCTCTGGTTTAAGATCTCTATGAAAGTACCCATGCTTATGCATATAACTTAAACCATTTGCAACCTAATAGATGATTGATTTGATTTGATCATCTGACATTGTTTTGCCCTATTATTAAGTTTAGATTATATTCTACTTATTCTCTATGTTAAGAGTATATTTAATATATACTCTTTTCTACAAACTCAAATACAAGACAAAGAGTATCATTATCAAGAAAAACTATTAAAAATCAAAATAAAGGTTACTTTCTTTTAGTTTTACAATATTTGGATGATTTTGAAGTTTCATTAAAGCTTTGACCTCCCTCAAATTTGTACACTCTTCAAAATTATGATATTTTTATTTCATTTTTTTGATAGCTACTAATTCAAAACTTTCTGTGTTTTCTGCCTTCATAACCACACCAAAAGTGCCATCTCCACTTTTTTTAATCTCTTTGAATTTTTTCATTGAAATTTATATTTTTATTAATATTAACAATTATAATATCAATTAGACTATAAAGATGGACTGAATAATATATAAAAATGTATATAAGGATTAAATAGTAAATTTAGAATTCTAATTTTAATTTATTGTTTCTAATTTTCATGGTTACATTGATATTTAAATGTTTCTTATGTATTTAACTTATTCTGGAAATTAATATATTAGAAAGTCTAATATTTTAACAATTCCATATAATATCAATTTAATTTTCTACATTATTAAATTTCTATTTAATTATCTTGAACTAAATCTTATAACTTCTACTTCTTATATTCTTTAAATTATAA
Organism: Paramecium primaurelia; assembly: GCA_905182975.1. Classification (NCBI taxonomy): domain Eukaryota; phylum Ciliophora; class Oligohymenophorea; order Peniculida; family Parameciidae; genus Paramecium; species Paramecium primaurelia. The sequence goes on along the minus strand of CAJJDM010000073.1, from coordinate 126,151 downwards.
TTTAAATTAAATAAAATTGTTATATGAAACATTATGTAAATTATTAACATATAAATTGAATAAAAATTGATTAATTATATTTATTAAAATAATATGGGAGGAACATAATTTAAATATTATTAGATTTCAGAATTCAATTTTGAATTTATAACAAAAACAGATAAGGTAGTATTTAATAATGATTTCTCAATTTTATTTATGATTTAATAATCTTAAATTGGATTTTTACTTTAAATATTTTAATTTAAATCAGGAACAATGAAGATTATATCAAAATAAAGAATAAATGAAAATTAAGTAGTATCATTATTACCTTATAAAAATTGTCAACTCTTTTTTAAAACCTGTAAATAACATGGAGGAATACATTTAAATTCTATTGTTGCTTAAAATAATAATAAATATTTAATAAATTTACAGATTAATAATAGATTAGATGAAATTAGTAAAAATATAACTTGCTTAATAATGAATTAAAAAGAAAATCTAATTGTAAGTGGAGGATGTATTTTTAATGGTTAAAAGAGAGCAAATTTAGAGTTTTGGACATCCCAAAATGGATGGAGAATGATTCAAAATATAACTAATTCTGTATTTGATGATTCAAAAATAAAAAAATTATGTTTTAATGAATCAGAAACAAAAATTATAGCTACTGTAAGAATAAAGTTTTAATATTACATTATTATATATCATTATGTAAGTTCCAATTAATTTTGGGTGGAATAAAGTAAATTAGAAATGCCAATATTAAAATAATCTTAGTTAATTAATGATAATATTTTAGTTGTTAGTTAAAAAAAAATAAAATCAAATATATTAGGCAATTGTAGTCTAAAAGCTGTTCTTAAATCATATGTACTGAATTAATAAAATAAATAATTTGTTTTTAAGATGGAAATAGATGATTTAGATAGAGTTGCATTTACAGAATTTAAAAATTTAGTTTATTCTCCAAATAAGAAAATACTTGTAAGCATACGATAAGGTTTTTTGAAATTCATGAAAATAAAAGATGATGGTAGGATATCTGTATAATAAATAATTAATTTAGAATTCAATTATGATTATTTATCAATTAGTTAGGATTTAAAATATTTATTGACTTGTTAAAAATAATTAATGAAGATTTTTGAGTTAAATGAAATATGAATAAATAATAATGAAATTAATATTTAATTGATTATGAGAACTTTTTTGTTATAGTCTTATATCACAAATCAGTTCTAATTTGTTTAGACATCGAAATTCTTTGAGATAATGAAGTTTATCCAGTATGTAAGGGTTTCTTTTAAAATAATGAAGATATATCATCTGATTGTCCATATGTACTTTTTTTACTTCCTATTCTTGGTTTACCAGTTTTATTAAGAGTATTAATTATTTTTTTATCTTTTTTTTCATCAGTAAGGGGATCATCTCTAAAAATATGAATAAATTAAATTACAATAATTTAAGTTTTTTCTTAATCTTTATCATTTAATTAATAGCTATAGCACTAAATGTATAAGAAGAAAATGAATGTACTATGTTTCTTTTTCTTTCTAAATATTTTGTTAAAATTCGAATTGCTCTAGATATAACAACTTTTGGATTATTCCAAATATAGTAAAATTAATAGTTTTTCATTTTTTCAAATCCTTCTAATTCCATAGAAACAACTTATTTTTCAAACATTGGTATAGATATTTCCTAAGATGGATTTTCTGACATCAATTTAGTAGTTTTACGTGTCTTAGCTGTTCTGCTTCTATTTGTTTTTGTTTTTGTAGTTTTTCTTCTTAATTCTTTTTTATCATCTCTTATATCTATAGAATCTCTTTTATATTCAACTGATTAAACTGAAGAAACAAGATCAATATCTCCTTAAGTATCTCTAAGTTTAGATTTTCTTTTAATAGACTTTTCTTTTTCTTAATTTAGATCAAGTTGAGTTTGAGTTGAGAATGGTTAATAGGATTCTTCCCTATTTTATTTTTAAATTGCAGTAATTCTTTTTTTATTGATTCTGTTAGGTATATCTCTAGGACTAAGTAATCTATCATTTTTTTAATGAATTCTATGATCTTCCTTATAACTATTAGAAATTGGATAAGCTTAATTAGTAATATTGATAATATCTTTATCATGATCATCTAATTTAATTTTATTTTAAAAAGAATCTTATCCACCAAAACCAGCAGTTTATATAGTATTTTTAACAGCTGAATTTCTCTATTTAATTGGACTTACACTATTATCAGAATCTTCACTTTCTTAAATAGGTTATAGATTTCTAGGATTATTGGAATGATTATTATCATTTTATGAATATGAACAATTTTTTGATTATTATCTGGAAATTTTAGAATAACTTTTATTTTAAGAGGCTATAAATAAATAAGAAATTTTACAATATTCATATGGATAATCATCATTATCATCATATGAAACATCTGAATTTTCTTCATATATATTTTAATTATCATTATAAAGTTCATTTGATTAAAATTCTTTAATAATTTCAAGAGTTTTTTTCATTTCTAATAAGGTTGCATAATAATTCCTATCACATCTCTATCTAATATAAGTTACATTTCTTTATTATTAAATAGGAAAATATTCCTTTTTAATTACTTTCTCTTTGTCAGGAACAAAATGTAATATAGGACAATCCTTTATGAGATGATTAGATTTATTGCATGAATAACATTATAATTATGCTGGTTGATAATTTTCACTTTACAAAATTTAATCTCTTACTTCACAAAAACGTTCCTAATAATTATAATATAATGAATATTACTAAATCAATTTCATTTGTTTGTAGTACATTTAATAATTTTTATCTTGCAATTTTGTATGCTCTTGAAAATCCTATACTTTTTGCTGAAGCAGTTCTATTTAGACCTGTAAAAAAAGAATATTCTCCAAATGTTTATCCTTTTTCCAAATATTATAGAACTCTAATATTTTTAGCTTATAGTTCATTTTAAAAAAGAATAGAAACAGTACCTTTGGTAATAAGATAAAGAGAACAATCATCTTGAGTACCTTATTATATAATTTAATCTTCTGGAGAAAATCTGACTTCTTCTATAAGCAAAGATAATTCTCTTAATGTTTTTTAAGAGAATCTAGTTAAAACTTTATTAGTTTTCATAACATTAAGTCTAATCTCAAAATTAAGTTCTTCCTATAAAGAACTAGATAATTTAGTTGTAATTTAAGAAACTTCTTCATCATTTATTTCTTATTCTTCTTAAAAAATGTAATCATAATAATTTCTAATTCTGGATTATAGTTCAACCTTAATTTAATTTTTAGTTAGAAATTGATTCAATAAATTAGTGCTTCTTTTATAAAGTACTTATCTTGAATTTAAATTACTAAGCATAAGACCTATACTATTAAAAGAAAATGCAAACACTCCACAAGCTAAAAACATACTTAAATTTGCACATAATCTTTCATAATCATTTTATGGAGTCAAATCACCATAACCAACAGTAATCATAGTTTAAACAGCCCAATAGAATGCATAATTGTATTTAGTGAATATATTTGCATCTACTATATCATAAATCTCTAACCAAGTTTTATTATATCCTATTTAATAGAAAGCAACACTATGCCAAAGACATGCAAATAAATGACCAACATAAATTACCATAAATAATAGTTTTATTAATTCAATAACATCTTAAACCCATCCTGAAAAATTGAAAAATCTATCATTTATAAATTATCTTTTACTCTTCTAATTTATGTACTCTCCCTTATAATTTGAATATTCGACTACAATAATAAACTGCATATGGTATCAATTCCCAACCTAGATGTTCCTAACCACTATCTACATTAGAGTATTAAGCAATTAACATTGAAACAATTGAACACTTTAAAATATCAAAAATATGATTACTAAATCATAGATTGCTTATGTATTGAGATAATTTATGAATATCTTCCCCCTAGATTTTATAATGATTCCCTTTCTAATATATGATGTATTTATCACTATAAATCCATCTATTATTATAGAAAAGAGAAAGTAAAACTCTACTTCTTTTACCATCATACTCCCAAATATTACTTAATTCAATGTAATTCCAAATGATAAATTGAAGGGAGTCCAAAAAAAAATTATTATTATTGTAAGTATATATAACAATTACCAACCTATTACCATGTAACTACTTTAATCTAAAATGGGAACAAATCTTAATTTCTTACAAAACTTTCCTATTAAATTTTTATGAACATGGTATTTTGAATCAATGTATCTTAAATCATCTAGCATTGTGTTTTGATAAATGTTAAATTCAGAAAGCTTTTTAACATATGCTCTTTAAACTAAAAGATCAATAAAATGATGATAACGACTTTTAGCAATCACTAATTTAAGGAAGTTATTTACTCCCTCTTTAGGGATATTAGTGTAATTACTTTAAGCCAAATCTCTTATTTATTCCTTATTTGTAGCGCTACCTAAAATTTTCTCTTCCAACAAAGAAGTCTTTGGAGTAAATTAAAAAGGTCCTGAATTAGGAGATTAAGAAGGATTTATCTAATCGGTTGCTTTTGGTAAACTTATATTAGATGGTGGTTTAATTGAATAATCTCCAACTTCTTATAAAGGATCAATTTTTGTTGCCAATTTTGCAGGACCCCTGAATTATTATCTCACTTGCTCTTCATTATAACTTGGTGGATTAATGCCAAATTAAGAATTAGCACTATCACCATGATCATCTAGTAAATCAGATAAACTCATTAAATTAATTATTTCATATATTCCCTACAGTTTAATGCTAAGTAAATTTGGCCAAGAATAAATAGATGTGTCCTCTGCAATATGAAAAACTCATACAGAAAAGTTTCCATTATTCTTCAAAGGAACCGATAGAGATGATCAAAAGTTACTCTACACTTGATACGTAATTACAAGTACTGGAAGATGTTACCAATCTAATTTTAAAGGATTTAAAGTAATAGTAAAACAAAATTTGTACTATGATTAAACAAATTCTTAAGGGGTTACATTCATAATAAAGGGGAACATTTATGAACTTATATGTATTTAAAGAGATATTAAATATATTAGTTATATAAAATGATCATTTACAAATTAAAAATTAAGGATTTCATTTGGTATATTTTGACCATAGTAAATTATTTGAAAAATTAATAGAAGTAAAAATGATATTGTATTAAATGACCATATAGATGATAGGAATTGATATATTAATATAAATTAATCATCATCTATGTTTAATAATAGAATATTAAATAATCAATGTGAATCTATTTAAGAATTTCTAAAAATAATAATATAATTCGTAAAATTTTCTAATTTAAATTCTAGAATTTTTAATTAAATACACGTAATAATAAAAATTATGAAATCGCTTCTCTTGCTCTCCTTACTTGCTTTTGCTGTAATTGCTGATTATGAATATGATGGTGATGTTATGGTACTCACAGAAGAAACATTTGATTAAGCTTTCAATGAATTCGATTATTTAATGTTTGAATTTTATGCTCCTTGGTGTGGACATTGCAAAGAACTTGCACCTAAATATGCTGAAGCTGCCACTGCTCTTAGACCTGAAGGAATTGTTTTGGCTAAGATTGATGCAACAGTCTAAAAGAAATTAGCTGAAAAATATGGAGTCAAAGGATATCCAACTATTAAATTTAGTGTCAAATAAGCTGTTAAAGATTTTGAAGGTGGTAGAACAGCTGATGGTATTAAAAATTGGATTTACAGCAATCTTAATCCTGAAAGTGAATTATTTGAAACTCTTGAATAAGTAAATGAGGCTATTGCATAAAATAATGTTTAATTTATTTATTTTGCAGAAGAATAAAGTGAAAAAGATAGAGAATTAAGAAAATATAAGGAATTCTCATTCACAATGAAATAACATTTTGCTCATACTACAAGTAAAACAATTAGAGAAACTCTCAATATTCCAAAAGGAACATACTTTGTTGGATTTAGAAATTAAAAACCATATTATTATTAAGGAAAACTTTCATTTCCAATAATGAGAACTTTTGTTGAAAATGTTGCTAATGAAAGAATTTAAGAGTATTCAGAAAAAAAGGAATAATTAGATGAAAGAATAACAAAAAGTAAACCTTTTGTTGTTATCTTTTCTGATGAATAAGAAGTATAAAATGCTGCCTAAAATTGGTCCTTCTAAGATGAATTACTTTTCATTAAAAATGTTGATGAAGAATTTACAAGAAAAATCCAAGTTAGATCTCAAGATTAAAAAGGAGTTTTTATTATTAAAGGAGATTAAAGATATAAAAGAGTTGAAGGATAAAGTGTTAGTGAATTCTTGGAAGCATTCTAATCAGGAAAAGCTCATAAATATCTTAAATCTTAAGCTGCTCCATAATAATAAGGATTAGTCAAAATTCTTATTGGAGATACTTATGATGATGCAAGATCAGTTAATGATTCAGTAATCTTATATTATGATTCTCAAAATGAAGAACAGTAATATATTAAATTTAATTATTTAGTACTGCAGTTTAAGAACAATTCTTGAAGGTAGCTGAAAGACTCCAATAAAATAAATAATTGACTTTTAATAAAATAGATTTATCTTAAAATGAAGTTAGCGATTTAGCAGAATCAATTGAAATCGTTAAAATTAGATTATATAAAAATAACTAACCAAATAAATTCGTAATTAGAGCAAACAAAATCTAAGAAGAAAGATTTGTTAAATGGATTGTAGATAATGCAGCTAATTAAGTTGTTGATCCAAAAGCTGAATTATGATTTTGTGTAAAATAATTATAATATAGTTTTTCTATATAGAAAATTCTAGACTTATATTACACAATTTATATCCAAATTTGATTCGTCATCTAGTAATAAATTAATATGGCAGATCAACTTGTTTTAGGATATTGGGGAATCAGAGGATTGGCTTAACCATGTATGAATTAATATCATCCCTTTTAGTGAGATATATGTTAGAGTACTTGGGATTACCATATGAAGATAAAAGATATCTCAAACCTGAAGAATGGTTTGGAGGACTTGCATAAGCTCCATTCAATACCCATGTTCTTGTCAACCTCCCATATATTAAAGATGGTGAGAAGTATGTCTACGAGAGTGCTGCTCTTTATGTCTATTTGGCACATAAGGCTAATAGAGCTGATCTCTTGGGATCCACACCAGATGAATAAGTAGCTGTTGCTTAAGTGAGAGGTGTTATCTAAGATGCCTTAAAAGGTTTCTTCCACCTTATCACTCTCCCTGAAGATCAATATGCTGCCAAGAAAGAGGAAATTTATGCCAATGAAGTCGCTTGGTTAATTGAAAGATTAGATAAATTCATTGATGGAAAGACTTGGGCAGCTGGAGCCAATCTTACATATATTGACTTTGCTCTCTTCGAATTAGAAGAAACATTGAAAGCTTTCAATGCTGAATCATGGGCCAAGTTTGCTAACCTCTAAAAACATCATCAAGAATTTTCTAACCTTCCTTAAATTAAGGAATACATGGCTTCTGGAAGATTCTTAGCTGGTCCCTTCTATCCACCTGGAAGATTTAGATGGGGATTCTGATCATTACATTATACATATTTAATATAAATATTAAATAGAAACAAATAAATTTTTCATTAATAATCTATCAAAAAAAGATAAGATTCTTATTTAATACAAAATTATTGAAATTTAACTTATAATATTATCATTATTGTTCTAATAATTTTATTATATAATATATATTAGTTAAATAACTAAAGATATTATTAAAGGATAATGATGGTCTTTTTACTCTTATATTATTTAGTAATTAAGAACTTTATTAAATAATATTAAGATATTATTGAAATATTAGTAGAACAACACATGTAGTTTATGCTAATAATTATTAATCATGTTTTCTTTCTATAATATTTAACTTTATGCTATTACAACAACAACAAAAATATGATATCCTTATTTATATTATTACTATCATTATTATATAGAATCTTAAATAATATAATATGATTTTGAAGATTATACAATTATAATATAAAAATGAATAAATAATAATTTAATGTTATTTAGATTAATTTCATCAAAATTCCAAGTATCCTTTTAAATACTTGCCTGTCTCTCTAGTCAAATTTTCAATCATATTGTGCTGATCTTTAACATTTTTCCATTAATCTGCTTGTTCATCATAATAATATTAGAATAAATTAAATGGTGTTTATAGATATAATCTCCTTTCTTTTACATTAGTTGTAAAATTATATTCTCCTAAATCTTTAACAGCTACACATAGAGCAAGAGCATCTGATTTAATTTCAATTCTATTTTCATATTCTCTAAGTTTATTAAATGATTATTCAATTTTGTGTAATAGATAACCTATTTCTCCTAAGAATTGCTCTTAAGAAATAAATGCTCTAAAATTGAATATCAATTGTACATCTTAGGCTAAGTTGTGAATCGATATAAACTAATCAAATTATTCCTCAAATAAAACATAATATTAATGATTTTACAATAAATTTAAGACTATCCTATATTTCAATCATTTCTATATGTTTTAGGATTATTAGTATTACTTAAATTATTGAATGTAATAACTTTTATATGGAAATTGATACGTCCAAACACTAATCTATAGAAATATGGAATTGGATCATGGATCTTAATTACAGGAGCATCAGATGGTATAGGAAAGCAATTGGCTATATAATTTTCATAGAAAGGATTCAAGATAATTCTTGTAGCTCGTAATAGATAAAAATTAGAAGCAGTAGCAAAACAATTAACAACAGAATCACATATTATAGTGTCTGACTTTTCTTAATCAACAGATAAAAATATATTTGATTAAATTATGGATAAAGTTGGAGAGAGAGATGTTAGTGTATTAGTTAATAATGTTGGAGTTGATGTACTTAATAAATTTCACTTGCTTTCTGATGAAGAAATATATAATACAATAACAGTAAATTGTTTTCCAATCACTATGCTTTGTAAAAGATTTATTCCTAGATTTTTAAAAAGAAATTAATATAAATCAGCAATTGTTAATGTAACATCTTTAGCAGGAAAGTTTCCAACTCCATATTTTAATGTATATAGTGCTACCAAAGCATTTGGAGAATTCTTAACCACTACAATAAATGCTGAATATCCAGAACTAGAAGTTTTCTCTTTAAGTCCAGGTGAAGTCTCAACCAATATGACATAAAATAGACCTCCAAGTTTTCTTACAATATCTGCTTCAGATTGTGCTAATGGTTTACTAAAAAGGATGGGATCAAATACAAGTGGACATTGGAATCATGAAATATAAGCAGAATTTCAAAAAATCGTTCCTTCTTGTTTCTATAATTTTGTCTTGATTAAGGTTCAAAAAATAATTCATATAATTTTAGATTCTAGCACCAAAATGGTTAAAGGAAAGATCTAAAAACTAGAATTATAAAAAATTTAATTGACTTAACAATTATTAAAATTATTTTTACATATTAATTCTTACATAATTAGTTTAACTCTTTTAAAGATAATAATTCTATTTTAAATTGTGTTTTTTAATCCTTAAATGAATTAAGAATCTATCTCTTTCAGTGGATGAACTTATTAAGAAAATAAAAATAGACTAAATAAACCCATCTTAATAACCATTTCAAGGCTACTAGAAAGATTGAAGTTAAAAGATAACCCTAATAATACTCATAAGGTAATTAAATAGTAAAATTCTTAAAAAAAATGTTATGAATCAAAAAATCAGTTAAAATAAGTTTATTACATTCATCAATTAAGATAAAAAAATCTGAATTTATAAATCTCATTTAAATAACAAGATTTCATAAGATTGAAAGACTAAATATAAGTTTAGATATTTTTTATTTATTAATAATTAAGTTAATATTGGAGCCTTTAGATAAAAGTTATTACATACCCTAAGTATACAATTTTAAAACAAAAACTTAGAAGATCCTTTATAAGATAGAATTGAGTTCATGAAAGTATTTGATGAATAAATAATAATTAATTTTATATTGAATATTAAATAATTTAGTATATACTTAAAGTTATCAACAATCATAATAAAATCATTTTAATTTTCAAACCTTTCTGTTTTATTATTTGTTTATAAATTATACTTTCAGGATAATATATAATTTTTATTTTAATAAATAGGAATAATTAGAATAGCATTTTTTTCATAAATAAAATATAAATCAAATTTAAGACAATCATGTTTTGTAAATTTATAATGAAAGTTGGGATTTAGACAATGAAATATTAAATTAGACCCTGTATTGCTTATAGAGCTATTGCAAATAATCACTTAAACTTACATAATTTAAATGCCTTTTAGATTAATTAGTTAACACGTTTCGCAGAAGAGGAGGAAAATAATTAAAATGAATTAAATCTGCTTAATAGTTTGTCGGAGGTGCAATCTATAAATAAGATATTGAGTATATGATATAATAACATTATTTATATCCATAAGAGGATAATATAAAATGTAAAAGCAAAATTTATTCTAAAATCGAAAAAAAATCAAATCAATATTTTCTACCTACTGATTTTTTGCGATTCATGTCTTTTTTATCTTTTTAATCTTTTTCATTCATTTTCTTGGATTCCCCTTTGCCTTCATCTTTGGCATTTTTGGTTCCTTTTTTACTATTATTATTCTATAATTATAATTACTTATCTTTTTCTTCTTTCTTTTTGTCATCTTTCTTCATTTAATCTTATTTTTCATCCTTTTCTGGTTTCTATTATGCAGTTTCATCATCATCTTTCATTTTTCTTGGACCTCTTTTATAAGGTGGTAATTCTTAATATTATAAATCTTATCTTGTGGCTGATCTTTTAAATTTCTCTTCAATCAATTAATCAAATTATTCTCTTTTTTCAGAATACTTTCTAATATAATAAAAATAAGTATTTACTTTGTCCAATCCTCCATTTATTTATGATAATGTTCTAATTTTTTATCAAATTCATCATCATACTTCTTTCTATCTTTATTTGAAAGTTTATTGTATTGATCCACTAATGCCTTTGTTACCTAACCAAAGGATAAATCAGGTTTTTCTTCAGAATATGCCCTTCTATTCTCTGCTATATAAACTAAACAACCTGATACTGGCTTCTTTGGCTTTTCAGGTATTTCCATTAAAGCTTTATACTTTTTCAAATCTTGTGCACTTCCTCCATAATACAAAAGTAAATCCTCTTTATATTTAGCCTCCATTTTTTCGAAATCATCTTCATATTTATCTTTTTCCTCTTCATCCATTTGTTTCCACATTTCCCTTATCTTGCTCTGAATTTCCTTACCTTTCATCTTTCCTTCTTTTTTCATTTAGGCAGCTTTTTCAGCATAAAATACCTGATATGAAGACATACATATTCTAGCAGGGGGCTTCTTTAGTGTTCCACTTCTAAGTTACATCATTTGAGAGGGATTTTCAAATTTAAATTTTATAAATATATATATAAATTTCATATAGGATATACAAAAATTAATATATAAAATTGATGTATTTCTGATAAGATTACATTTATTTCAATTTATTCAAAAATACATTAATTAATCATATATATTTTATAAAAGTAAAATATAAAATGGAATATGTCAAGGTATATAATATAATGTTAATATTAGTCTTTCAGAAGTATTTGTATATTGAATAAATATGATTATCCAAAATAATTTTGAATTAAATTTCTATTCAAGCCTATCCAAGTCTGATTTCAAATCAGTTAAATAATTTTTTCTAAATATTGGAAATAAGAATTATTTCAATATTTTTTTTTAAAATAATTATTTGTTTCTAATTTCTATTTATTTAAAATGATTTATCTTAATTTTGTTTTATTTACTCATATTTCTTGTTAATATTGATTATAGGATGATAACTTCAATGTCTATACTCTATAACTTAATATAAGAATATAGAAATGGATTAATATATTTGATTTCTGATATAAAAATAGAAAATTTTTAAAAATAGAACAAAATTCAATGAATTTGATTGTTATAACTTATTAAAGTCTTGATAAAGATTTGAATAGACAATCAAACTAAAAATTTGGATGCTTATTGATAAAATTTTGAGATGAAAATAAGTATATTTAAGAAATAACATCATTTAATTTTTTTCTAGTATGCCAAGTTTGGAAATATGAACTTAGTTGGACTGAATATTGGTATTTATAAATGAGGAGAAATGGGTGAATTTAGATCATCAATTTCTTCATCTGTCTTCAATATCATTAAAAGTGGACTTGTAGATATTTCTCTTTGTGATTTTCTTTCATATGCTTTCTTCATGAATCTATTCTTTTCAATATTCAATGTACTCATTTTGATTTCTAATTATTAAAAAATTGAATATAGAATTTAGATTGTTTAACTAACAAACAATCTATAAATGACTTAGTAATTGAAATAATTTAGATTGAATCACAAAGAAACAAAAGCTTTTTCACTTTCATAGTTTATAAAGATAGATAGATTAAAAGGAACTTTCTATCAAAAAGAAATAAAAGATTTTTAAGTTCGTTTGAATTGTTAAATTTTATTAATATCATATTCATATATTTTAAGAAACTTATTCTTATATAAAATAAAATTTGACAAATACTTAATTTTTTACAAATAATCAATATTATTTCTTCTTGATTGTAAAACAACTTATCTCAAGATATGTAGTTATTTAATTTATTACATTCTTAATAAATAAGAGAGTTAGGACAATTGTAGATATGAACTATATCCAAAATAATATTTTCAAGTTTTCTAAACTAAACTTAATAAAATAGGTTAATAAACTGATAATTATAAAGGGTAGCATTTCAAAATGAAATAAGGGAGTTTAATCCTAAGATAAATATATAAATTACTTTGGTAGTAGAACAAACAATTGTTTTACACACAATTGATGATAAAATAATTCCAAAATTAATTAGTAATGGTCCAGCAAGCTAACTATAAATTGGGGATGAAAACCAAACAAATTCTAATATAAATAAAATTAATTTTATACATAATGTCCAAAATAAAAATAAAGGAATCCATTCACTAAATACTCTTAAAGGCTTTTAAGATTTAAAAATATTTGAGAAAAACAAAAAAATATCAGCTATTATAGCTGAAAATAAAATAGTTGATGTAACTATTTAATATAAATTGAATCCTAATATTGGATTATGCCAAGCATTCTATCCAAAAATTGCAGAAAACTAATTGATATATATATATAAATAATGATACCAATTAAACTGAAATAGCTACTAATTCCAATTCTGTTACACCAAAATTAGCTAAATGAGTATGTAATACACCAGTATAATACTCTTTTTAGTTAATTGCCCAAAGACCAATTTAGCAAAAGAATTATAAATAAAATAATGTATCTCTATCCATCTATGTTGCTTATGCAGCTCCAATAATGAAAAATTGCATAATAAATGAATCACAACCATGATCAAACAATTAACCCAATGGTGATGATGAAGATGTTCTTCTTGCTTATTTACCATCTGTTGCATCTAAAGTTTAATATGCAAATATAGCAAATGCCATAAAGTAAAATGTCCAATTTGGTATTTATTGTGTCAATGTCATATCAGCAAAAACTTGAAATAAACAAGCTAAGATCATGATTATAAATCCAATAAATGTAATCAAATTTGGAGCAAGCCACTATAAATAATAGATTAATAGATATACCATAGGATAAAGTTCACTTATAAATATCCAGAATGGATTAATCTTATTATCTAAATAAGAGTATCCTCCTGATACATATTTATATTTTTTTAGGTTTTCCAATCCATTATTTGAAATGAAAGCCATATTAATTTATTATTGAAAATAAAAAGAAATATCTAGAATAAAATGAAAGTATATTGAGAATGATTAATAAGAAAGAAAGGAATTTAAACTGAAAATATAATTAATTAATATATGATTAGAAATCCTTAAAATCCAATTGTGTTTTTTGATGTGGCTATTGCAGGTTAAAAAGTTGGAAGAATTAGAATTGAATTGTATGCTGATGTAGTTCCAAAAACAGCTGAAAATTTTAGACAATTATGCACTGGAGAATATAAGAAATTTGATAAACCTACTGGTTACAAAGGTTGTTAATTTCATAGAGTAATCAAGGATTTCATGATTTAAGGAGGTGATTTTGTGATGGTATTTATTTTATATAAGTATAGGGGGATGGAACAGGATGTGTATCAATATATGGAGATAAATTTGAAGATGAGAATTTTTAATTAAGACATGATGAACCTGGATTATTATCAATGGCCAATTCTGGTCCAAATAGTAATGGTTGTTAATTTTTTATTACTTGTACTAAATGTGATTGGTTAGATGGAAAACATGTTGTCTTTGGTAAAGTAATTGATGCAGGATCAATGTAAGTAATTAGAAGAATTGAAACAACACCTGTTGGTCCTTAAAATAAACCAAAATAAATAATAATTATTGAAGAGTGTGGAGAATTGTGAATGAATTAAATTAGTATTCTCAAAAGAAATTATTAATTATATTATCAAATTTATATGCAAATGGAAAATTTATTTTAATGTTATTTTATGCATATTGAAAATTTCAAAATTTGCCTTAGTTTGATATCAAACTAAGAAGTTCATCACCACAGTGTTCATCATATTTTTTCTCTATTTTAATAGCTGCTAAGGCTGATGTAAGTTAAATAATTTATTATTCACTGAGATTAAGTTATTTAATTTATTAATCTCCCATTTACATCAACATTTATTCAGATATTTTAAATCCTTATAAGATTTTATAAATACACTCTCCCTAAAATTAATATAGATATATAAAATTTACTTCATTTAATTTAAGTATTTCTTCATAAAGTTTTTTTGAATAAGAAAGATGGGAATTAATTTAAACATTTTATTAAGCTTTTATAGTATAATTATTGCCCATAATATGTAATTATTTTTAATCTGGAGTAGTTGGGGCTGTTCGATGTTTTTTCTAAGGTTAAAACTGTTATTGTATATTATGCTTTTTTTTATGCATTTTTGAGCCATCTGAAAAATCAGATCCTCTTCTTGAATTAGAATCAGATGTTTTTGTATTTGTGATAGATTATTAACAAAATGGTTATCCAATTTCCATTTTCTCTTTACTCATATAATCTTAAGGAATGTAATTAGGTATAATAGGACCTAGATAATTTGATGTAGGTTTGTATGGTTATCTTTTAGCTTCAACATGTATATTAGGTTCTTCCATTACCCATTAATTATCTGCTAATTATTTACGAATCCTTATAAAATTTAACTGAAAATTGTACCTTTTCTCTTGATCTGAATGATAGAATGCACATTCAGCTAACTTCTTATTGCAATTGGATTAAGTACATGGTTTAGTTTTATAGATTAATGGATGATATTCGAATTCTTTCCAACCATGACAATATTAACATTCTTCTTAATCTGGACATCCTCCTTTATCATAATTCAATATCTAATTAGTTTTATTCCAATGAGGACATTCTTTTGGTTATAATTTCTTTGGATCTCTTCTAAAATCTTAAGCATTATGAGCATAAACACATGATGCTCTATCATGACTAAGAATATTATTTAAGATTAAAATCTTACTTGATTGTAAGTGGACACCAAACAGTTTTGTATTAATACATCCAGAAATTTTTGTCTTGAACCATACCATCTAATTTAACAGGGATTATTAATTCTTGATCATTATGAGCAAATGAACAATAGAATCCATAATCACAATCTTTTATGTGAGTACAATATTTAGTCTTGTATCTATTTGGATGATATACTTGCTCTACTTTATTATGAGCAAATTGACATTCATCACCTTAGGGACAATTATCAGCTTGCGGGCATAATTAACATCTGAAAATAAATATTTAAGATTTTATTTACTTATAAGAATAATATTTAAGATCTCTTCTCCGATCAGTTTCGTCATGAAAAAATGGACAAAACTTTTTTTGGTTAATTTGATGTTGAATCTAACATTTTTAAGTTTTAAATTGATGATGATTTATATGTTATTGAATTCTAACTGGGGAATTAGGATTATAAACATCTAAATTAGTAAGTGATGATTCGTGTGAACGAACTCTTCTACTTCCTAGCATTCGTTAATAAACTATTTTTTATATTAACTATTTAATCATCATCATAAAATTATAAAAAAAAATGATAGTTATACATATATTTGAATTCTAAGAAAAAAACAATTCTTTAACAATCTATTTATTTAAAGATCATAATGAAATAAATATTAAATATTTTATATTTTCATAACTTAATTGAGTTTATTGAATTCAAATTAATACTACCCATACCTTAAAATTATCTATTTTTTAATTTTCCTTTCTCTTTCTTGAAATTATCTCCTCTTGTAAACTTTAATTTTTCATTTCCAAACTCACCATATTAATCTCCTTCTCCAAATTTCTTTTTAGCCTCAAATGTATTATCTCTCAAATGATCAGGTAATTTATCATATACTGTTTCATCACATTTTTAGAAAAATCTCTTCTTTTCTTTTTAATCTACAACTTCTTCATTAATTTCTATTTCTTTAATTTAAATATCTCTATACTATTCATTTAAGTGAATGTTCTTTTATCTGACAATGTTTTTCCAGATTATTTATTATTCTTCACTTCCTCTTTTGATTATTCTGTTTCCTCTTCTTCTTGTTCTTCATTTTCAATCTCATTAATAAATTTAGCAGCAAGTTTACTAATCAATATATTATTGCTTATTACGGATGTCCTTCAACATAATATTTAATTATTTTTTATAAATCCTTGTTAATCATTGGAGTTTCATCATGTTCATATAAAGAATCAATTTACTTTGCAGATTTCTTTAATCCAATTGATTTCAAGTATTCTACAATTAAAGGTAACACATCTTATGGAGTTAAATCTCTTTACATCAAAATAATAAATGGAATTTATTTTAATCACAAAAAAAATCTCTATTTAAAATTTTATGCAATAATAACAAATATAAAAACAGAATCAAGCTGCTTTAAATTAAGAATAAGAACTTAAACTTAAATAACAACAATAAGATATCTTAAATAATATGTACTAAATAAATCAATAATCTGCAAATTCACTCTTGACTGTATACATTTATTCATTTAAATTAGCTTCATAATCAAGGTGAAAAAATTGATAGAATTGAACAAAATTTAGACTAAAATTAATAGAAGTTACATAAAATTGATTACATTTTGGATGTTATTAAATCTCCATGGGGTTAATTTAAGGCTCTCTTCACTAAACCTAAATAAGAGAAATTAGAATAAAAAGAAAAAAATAATTAATAATAACAAATTCAATAACCACCACAAAGATAGGTTGATGAAATTTATGATGAGATGATTAATTAAACAAATTAAATGAAATATTAATAACTCTTAACAAATCAAGTTATAAAAAATCAGAATTCCTAATTAGATAAAATAAATTAAAAGGCTGATAAATAAACCCTATAAATGGCCAAATAGAATGAAAAAACTAAAAAAATCATTAAATGAAAGTAAAGTATAATATTAGAATATAGAGATAATATTTATTATTATTTAATTGAAAATTAGAGAATATTATTCTATATTCATTGATTTTTAGCTAATTAAAATAAATTATTTAATTTATTTAGACTTACATCTTAACTTGACGTTGTTGTTATTATTTATTATCTTTTAATTATCTATCTTATTGTAATCTAAATTTATATTTTTAAATTCTATCCATTCAAGAGGGATTATTATTAACAATAAGTGAGCTCTTTTTATTTATTGCTAGATTTAGATACAGATAAAGATTAACAAAGATTTGAATAATATATTGATTTTTTATTGTTGAAGGTTTCTTATAATTTAGATTCTAATGAATTTTTTATGTAATAATTCCTTAAAATTTCATGTTTATCAATCCTTTTGTATTTAAATTTTCACTTTATAAATACTTGTAATCTTAATTCATTATATTTTTATCTATTAATCTTAATATTGTTAGTCTATGTAATATTATTCATTAAAATTATTTTAGTATTTTTTCAATATCAATTTTATAATTTAATACAAGATATCTTTTATTCTATGAACACAGATTTTGTGTTTGTAATTATTCAGATCTAAATTTTTTATTTGCTTGAATAAGCGAGAATGATAATGTATAAAATTTCAGTTAAATTACTGAATGATGATTATCATATAGTTATAAAAATAGAATATTTCTTATAATATCCAATTTCTGATGCAATTTCTTCAATAAATTGATTCCTTAAATTGGCTATTTAAGAATTACTTTGAATCAATTTTAATATTGAGGATCTCAATATTGAAATTGATATTTATAATGTAATTGACATAATGAAATTAATTTTCAACACTAATATCAAGGAGATCTTCAATTTTCAATTATAAATTAGTTAAATTATTAATCAGATTTCAAAATCAGGTACAATAACATGTACTTATCTATTGGACCAATAGGGTAATTCTTCAGCAATCTACTAAGCCTTAATGATTAGTTCTAAATAATTAATGATTATTTACATTCTCCTTCACTACCTCTATTAGGCATCTTTTTCAACATACTTCCAAGTAATTACATACATAATACTTTATTATAAGAATCTGAATTTTCAAGCATTTGTAAAACTATTCTATACATGCTTTCTGCTCTATCAAACTATAAACTTTTTCATTTATATAATACGTATTTATTAGTACTGCACATCCAAGCCAAAAATAAGAGAGATCTGTCCATATTGGTTGGATCTTATTCTTCATAAAAGTTTATGGTAGTTTTCAACCAAAATTATAATTCTGCACGTTTAGAGGGTGCTTTATTTAATACAAATTCACTTAAATTAAGTAATGGTTTTCCAACATGTAAACTCTTAAATTATGTTTTTGTTAGATTAGTTCTATCTTATGGTAATAGATCTTCATTTAATAACCATTCTAATCCTGTTTTAATTTAATTATTTGAATGTTCTATGTAATAAATTGACTTTTTAAATAAAGGTATCACATTTTCAAAATCAGCATCTATATTTTCAGCTGGAATATCACTTTGTTAAGGTCCTGTTTCTTCTTCATCATCACTTACAAATTCTCTAAGACTTGGAAATTTATGCCACCATGAAGCAACAGCCAAACTATTATAAGCCCATCCTTTTAATTAATTAGATGGATCTGAAGCCAAACACTCTCTTAATCTTGATTTGGCATCAGTATAATTTTCTTTTAATAAATATGCAGTCTTTTAATAATGATTAAATTTGATACTCCCAAAAAATACAAAAATTGTTTCTAATAACCTAAAGGGACATTTTCTCTTTACATTTCACTTAATAAAGCTTTACCTAAAAGTATTGCCTTATTTAAATTGTATTTCAAACAATGAGTTAATAAATCACTATATGCAGAATACACAAGAGCATAATTTGCTTTTTGTCTTAAAAATTATCTAATTATTTCTTCTAATTATGCTTCGGCATCCTCATATCTTCTTAGTTATAGATTTGAATAGACAATTCTATTAATTTTTTATAAAGATATATGTACCTTCTTGAAACATCAATCCATTCCTTATCTTTTAAGTTGTTAGTTTCTAAAAAATTCTTAAATCTTCCAAAAAATTAAAGTGCCACTCTATATTTACCATGTTGCATTTATTCAAGTCCATATCAACCACAAATATAATTAAATTTATACTTGTATTATTCTGTAGCTAATACTGTTGAATACATTTCATTCTATGGTGTTTGTGTTGGCTCTATAATCTAATTGAAATAAAATCTAGGAGTTGATTTTGGAATTGTAATTAGAGTATTGCGAAAAATTTTAAAGAGCATTAGAAATAATAATTAATTATATAAATATAAGATGATTATTATATATATAAAATCAATTATTAATAAAAAGCAATAATGACAGAAGATGACTTTTTAAACTAATATATGTCTAAAAATCATAGAATTTCCGAGGGATATGCATATGCTATTTCAGCAAACTGGTATTAATGAATGTCAATATAAGGTATAAACAATTTTAGAGATTTTTATAAAATCCATCAGGTGTTGATGTTTCTAGATTTAATAAAATTCAAAATTTTAGCATAGTATAGAGAGCAATTGATAAATCAGTCTCATTAAAATAATATACTATTCCTTGTTATCAACAAATTAACTATTCGCATGTTTATGGGTTAAAATAAGATGCTTAACAATTTGTAGATTTCTATGTTGTTACTATTGATGAATGGCTATTTTTTAAACAATATTATGGTGCAGGTATATATACTGATAGAGAATGATTTAGATTACGAAGTAATTGTATTTGTTACTAAACATCATCCTCAAATCAACAACTATTTTCTTTGTGATAATTTAGATGAAGGATTATGTATTTGCAAAGAAATTATAAATATTATCTTTGTAATAATATTTCCAAGAAATATCACTACATTATAAGCCATCTTAACACCTATATGTCCATGGATGGATATAATGAAATTTCGCACTTTTCTATTTTCCATTTACAATTTAGGAGCAGATGCAATATAATTCTCTAATGAAGCATTTATTTATTTCAATAATAAAAAAGTACCTTTTAGAGGTAATAGAATTCTTAATGATATTGGTATCAATTAAGATATTTAAATTGTTATGGCATGTTAAAACTTATTAATGTAAGATATAGAGGAAGAGGTTGAAACAGATGGAGAAGAATAATAATTAGAATAAAGTAATTATGTATTATCTATTATTTTTAAGATATACATGATAAACAAGAATTCTTAGAAATATTAAATAAAGCATTAAATGAATAGTCTACTTTTTAACAGAGTATAAAATCTATTGAAGAGATTAAATAATCTTTAGAGTAAAATGATTTCTTTTAAATTTGAATTTTATTTTAATATAAATATAAATATATATATATATATATTAGAGTGAAAAAGGAAAATATTTTACTAACAATTGACTAAAACTACCAAAATTTATTATTTGACAACATTTCACTATATTTAACAATAAATGTTTGCTCGTCGTAATGGTTCCAGATTAAAATTGAATGAAACATAAAAGAACTTTGTAATCAAGGTAATTATTTTCATTCATACTTTATTAGAGAGCATGCTCTACTAACAAATCCTCTATTTCTAGTCTAAATACCAGTAATTCTTCCAAATTTTTTGTAAAAGAAATTTCTTATTTTATTAGTAATTTGAAGATAAAACACATCCAGAAGATGGAAAACTATTGGATTTATTATCAGAAAATGAAAATTTATAGAAATCTTAAATTTATCATCTCTAAATGAGTTCTTTCCAAATTCATAATGATGAATCTGTCTAATAAAGATGTAAATATCTATTATCTTATATTTATTATAGATGCCTTATCAGATGATGTAAATAACCCTTAATTAAGAAGAAATATCACTTATAATTGGCATTATCATCATGACCATTAACAATACCTATGTTAAGATACAGTTTCTTTTAGTTTCTCTATTAAAAAACATGGAATTAAAGAAATGTTGAGAGCCAAGATGATTGATTGGATGATTGAAGTATTTGGAAATTATCCTACTACTACAACATCATAGACATACTTTCGAGCTGTTGGTCTACTAGATGCTTTTCTCAAAAAAACTTCTATGTATTATTATGATGGAGATGTGCATCTAATGGGCATCAGTTGTATGTTCATAGCATCTAAACTTGAAGATATATATCATATTCCATTAAATGACATTGTAACTAGAGTTGGACATAATAAATTTAATAGTCTTAAAGTTAAAAATATGGAATAAACCATTTTGGAGACCTTATAATTTAATGTCTATTTTCCAACTCCTTTAGATTATTTATAAAATCTATTTTATAAATGTTTCAGTCTAAATGATAAGTAATATCTCAAAATTTATCTTTAGTTAGACATTATAAAACATATATGAAACATGTATATATATATTAAAAATGTGTATGCATGATTTACATATGCTTAATTTTACACCAAATCTCTTATCAGCAGCTATTGTAGGTTATGCAGTTAGAGAATATATTGATACAAAATAAGAAAATAAAAAGGCTGACAATTTAAAACTAAATAAATAATCAGTAATAATTTTATATTTAATAATTTTAGTAAGATTCTATTGTTAAAATTGCCAAAATAGACTTTAACACATATAATGAATGTTAAAAATAAATTACAGAGTTGATTAATACTTTTAAATCCAAATATCCAGACCTTAATAATTTAGAAAAGTTTTCTTGATAATTATTATTTTTTTTGAATTAATCATTAGAATATATATTATTTAACTCATACTTATAATAAAATTTTATTCTTAATATATTTTATTTTAACTGAATTGGTTATTTTTTTTACCTTCAAAATAGATAGGAAATGTCATTTGATTTATTCATATTTTTTCAAGTTTTTTATATAGATTATTATCATATGATCTTAATTTGTTAACAAATAATTTAAGTATATATTTAGATTTAGGTGGATCATCAATTAAATGAATCAATTTGTATTACTAATAATATATAATATTTGATTTTAAAAGATATTATAATCATTACAAGGATCTTTGTAAATTAATATTATATATTTTATTTTTATCTTCTTTTGATGTTTGATTACTATTTAATTTTTTTATATTAATACAGCTATTAATTAATATTATACTGATAGTTTCTGATAATATAAGATATATGTTTACATTGTCTTTAATTTTCATTGGTTAATTCTATGTTAGAATGATTTAATTACTTGTATTTTATGGTGATATTTCTTTGGTTTTATTAAAATTTACTGTTTTCAACCAATATTCTTAATCAACCAATCATAATACAGAATTACTTATTTTAATAAACTTAAAACCCCCTAAATGTAAATTCAAAAATTAAATTAAATAATCAATAAAATGGCTAGAACTAAGTAAACTGCAAGAAAGAGCACTGCTGGTAATAAAAAACCAACTAAACATTTGGCTACCAAGGCTGCAAGAAAGACTGCACCAGCTGTTGGAGCTACTGGAGGTTTAAAGAAACCCCACAAATTCAGACCAGGAACTGTCGCCCTTAGAGAAATCAGAAAATACTAAAAGTCAACTGAATTGTTAATCAGAAAACTCCCATTCTAAAGATTAGTCAGAGAAATTGCACATGAATTCTAAAAGGAACTCAGATTCTAAAGCTCAGCTGTCTTGGCACTTTAAGAAGCTGCTGAAGCTTACCTTGTTGGATTATTTGAAGACACCAACTTGTGTGCTATTCATGCAAGAAGAGTCACAATTATGTCAAGAGATATCTAATTGGCCAGAAGAATCAGAGGAGAAAGATTCTGATCAATTAATATTATATTCAATTAAATTTGTTCATCTCTTTTAATGCAAAATATTTTCTTAAAATTTCAATTAATTTAGAAATTTAGAATTATTTAAAATATGTTTAATATTATAATAAATATTAAATTATCTAATATTAGACACAATTATCAACTCTTAAATTTTTGTTATGTGTGTTTTTAATTTTGATTGTGAATTTAATAAAATCATCATTACTTATATTCTATTTTTATCATATTTTAATCATCTGTGGTTTTTGATAATAAAAAAGCATATAAAACTTAAAAGTATTACAAATATGAATTAATCCTCTTTTCAACAATAGTAATTATTTTATTTAAGCATAAAAAATTTGAAATTAAAATTAAATTACTAAATACACTATTTAAGTTTTTGATAATTGTAAATGGATGGTCACCATTATAAAGGGATATACAATATTATTTGAGAAAGAAAAAAGGTCATATAATTTAATTTGATAATTTTGATTGAAGATAAATTTCTTTTTTTTAACCAGTTAAAATTCGAATATGATCTCGAATGTAATTTAAAGGAAGGCTCATTATTTTGCAAAGATTATTAAGCAGAAGTTGCTTTTGGTTCTTTTGGGTAATTTCAGATTATTAGAGTGTATTAAATACTCTTGATTTGGATTGGAATTTTCAATTTAAAACATTTATATCAATCATTTATTTTTAAGAATAATTAACAATTATGAGGAAAACTATTATATTGTTTTAATTTAATTTTTACTTATGGGCGTCTAGATATTTTAGATGGTGATTATTTTGAAAAGGATTTCAAATTTATTCTATGAATTAAATTTATTTTAATTGTATAAAACACCATTCTTTTTAATAAAATAATAAATAAAAAATAAATAGCATTTAGTTTGATCACCCTATTTTAAACAAAAGTCATATAATTTAAGAACTGATGTATTTGTTAAATATAGTGTTGATTATATTTTAAAGGTTTATATAATAAAAATTATAAAAAGAAAACTTTTTATTTAACTAACTTAAAATAAAAAATAACAATTAGATTTTAATTGATTAGATAAAAAACATTATCTATACTATATCATTATTAAATATGAAATAATAAAAATGGATTGGGAAGAGTTGAATTTTCTTATTCTTTATTAGAGCTATTGAATGCCACCGCAGACATAATCCCCTTTATTTAATAATTGATTTGAGTAATACTTAAATGCATTTTTCACTTTCATTTTAACTTCATTAGTCTTAACTTAAAATATCATAATGTTGAAATGATCTCATCACTAAAATTAGTTGAAGCATTAAAGATTCTGTATAACTAAAACTCTTACTATTTTTCTTAGAATTTTATGTCATAATCATAAATAGTTTATTTTTACTTCTATCTAATTTTAAAAAACTCTTCTTCTTATACTTATTGTAGAGTGTATTTTTTTGTATATTTGAAGGATGAGATATAAGTATACCTGATGGAAAAAGCAAAAAAAATTAATTTATTTTCTGGTTTCTTCTGATCAGGGAAAAATTATAAATAAATATCCAAAGAATTCTTTAAATGGAGTAATTCATAGGTATTAAAAGAGAAGTAATAGAGAAAGTATGAAGGTATTGAATTATTGATGGTTCTTAAATTTTCAAAAGTATTGAAAAATGTAGAAATAGAGATAGGTTTATTTAGAATAGATAATTCAAATTAAGTAGATATATTATACATGATCACATAAATGATAATACAAAGAGTAGATGATTAATGATTATAAATTGAGAACATGATTTATCAATAATTATATAGGTTTGAGATAAAATTTAATTTGTTTGTATATTTAAATGTATATTTTTAATATCTAATAAAGATATATTGTTTATTTAGAGTTAATTAATAACAAAGCAATAAAATAAAAAGGGATTGGAAAGAGTTGAACTTTCTTAATTATTTTTTGGACTAATAAATGCCACCACTGGCACAATCCCTAATTATCCTATTTAAGAGATAATAAATTAGTATAAATAGTTTTGTTGTTATGTTATTTAAGTATAGTTATAGATGGTATTAAGTAAAGTAAAGAATAAGTTGGATATGTTATAATATGTTATAATATGTTATGATAATTTATAATAATTTAATTTTGATGATTAAAGATGATAATTATGAAAGGGAATTTGAGTTAAAAGAATTAGAAATAGAAACAAAGAATGCAGTTCAAGTAGAATAATAAAATGAAGTTAGTTTCAAGACCTTTTAAATGGTTGTATTGCTCATAATTTGTTTAAAAGAAAAGAGCTATTTGAAACATTTGAATTTGAGGAAGAGGAAAAGATTCCAGTGTTATAAGATCTTGATTCAATAAGAGTATTGACAGAGTAAATGTAAACAATGCAAAAGAATTTATAGAGTAAATACACTTTGATTAAGAGAACAAAATTATTGTTTGAAAAAAGGGTAAATTAATTAAGGGAAACATTAATGAATATAAGAGTGAAAGATTTTGAAGTGAATGATGATTCAGTGATAAAAGAATTACATTAAGCAAACAAAAGAATGATGGAGTTTTAATAATTGTCAGAGAAATTTAGAAAAACCTAATAAAAGCGTTAAGAGTATTAATAAAAGGAATTAGAACATGAATAAGAACAATTAAGAAAATAGTAGCAATAAATAATAGAATTGAAAATGGAGAATTAAAAATTATTGGATAAAATTTAGTAATTAGATTTAGAGGAATAAGAAAAAAGAAGAAAATTATATGAATGTTTTTAAACTAGTGAATACATTGAATTTTTTACAGAAGTGTAAATGTTATAATAAGATAAGGAGGTTTCTACTATTTCTAATGGTCAATCTAGATAATTAGGTAGAGATAGATAATCAACAAGACATGAAATAGTAACAATGATGGATGAATTCTATAATAACCAAAATATACATAAATTAAGTGAAGAAATTATAGAGTTTTATAGATCTATGGTGGAATAATTAAAAGTTTAAACATAAACATATAATTCTATGATTGAAGAGAAAGCTTTGAAAAAATTGTAATTATAGGAAGTAGTTGAAGAGAGTTGTAGATTGAAAGATTATAATTATAATACATCTCAATAAGATATTAGTATGATAAATTAAGATGGTTTAGTTAATGTTGCAGTTCCTTAAGTAATGCAAGATAATATTCAATTAAGTAATTATGTTAAACAAAACCAAATGTGTTTATTATCTATTCATATGAAAGCTATTGATATGATTTCAAGAATGTGTATAGGACTCATATGGTTGAGTGAAACATCTAAAATTGTACCTAAATCTCTGGATAATCTATGTTCCTAATATTTAAAGGGACATTCTAAAGCAGATATAAAGTTATTTATTCCTAAGAAATATATGGGTCATACAAAACCATAGAAATATGGATCTTTTATATCCATAATAAATAGAAATAAGAATGAGACTAGTCCAAAAGGTAGTAGTACTAATATTGTGACAACAAGTATGAATAATGTTGATAAATCTATTGAGAATGAATAGTTGATTTAATGTTTAACTAGATTTAAGTAATTAAAAAATGGATATGAATAAATATAAATTGCTTGGATGACATTAGTTAAAAATGATATATTAACATACAAATTTGTTAAGGATTTCAATTTTGATTAAATTGAGATCAATCAACCTATATCAGATATAATATTACAATTACATATAGTTTATGCAGAAATAATATTAAAAATCAATTATTTTTAACATTATGAATACTAATTTGCATATTTTAGAGATATTGTAAAAATTATGAATCAATCTAAATAAAAGATCAATACAAATATTACAAATAATAGTCATAAATTATGTGATTCAACCCATCTTAGTAGTAGTTATACTCCAAATAAGTTTATTGAAGCAACTTATAAGGGTTAATTGAAAAGATTAACTAATCCTCCAGTTGAAGAAGATGAGCCAATCTTTACTTAAAATAATGTAAAGAAGATATAAAAAACTAGTGATGAAACTAAATTTCATTAATTTTTTATTTAGTAATCTAGTATTATTTAGCGTAAATCTCCTTTATTACATGAAAAACTTATATCTTAAACATTACAAACGATAGATTAGATGCGTAAAAAAGAATTAGATGATAATTATTAAACTTCAGATCAAGCAGCTTCAGATAATGATTATCTTAATTAAGAACGTAGAAATCTTAAAGGAATGTTAAATAAAAAAAGTTAATAATAATAATAATATGTATCTAAATCTGAAGAAAAAGATCTAATATCATCAAGATCAATAATGAAATAAGTTAGTCTATTATCTAAAATATCACATTGTAAGTTATTGAAAATATTATAGTATCTAGAGTCAATTCTAATCAGAATTATATACAAGTTAATAAATCTATTCAGAGATTGAATTAAACTGTGCAGAAGAAAATCTCAGAGTACTTTACATAAGATATCAATTATTAAGAGAATAGGATAAGATATCCTCCTATTGAGAAAAAGATATCTTCTCGTTCTCCAGAATTACAAAAAAAATAAATTAATGATACCTTTAATAAGGATCTTTCGTCTTTGATCTTGAATTCTACTTCAAATGGTCGATCATTCATGGCCTGATGAAAAATTAGTTATTATATCAAAATTAAAAAATATTATTTTATATTTTTACATTTTAAGATGTAGATAAATTAATATAAACAATATTGTATTGAAACATTTCTAATATAGTTGTCATTATGAATATATTTCAATTTATAATCTTAAACTAATTTGTCTCTTGACATTAAAAGTGAAGCAATTTAAGTTTAAATAAACCAATAAAATATTATGAAATACCTTTCACTCATAATTTTTGAATATTTGAAAAGCAAATACTAAAATGTGACAACCAAGTAGATTAAGTACAAATACCATGTAAATAAGAGTACATATCACAGTTAGAAATGGAATAAGGGGAATGTATTAACATGCTCAATCAAAGTGACAACAAAGTAAAAAGTACATTGATCAATTTTACAATCCTGAGCCTATTTTTCAAGTAATTTGAGAGAATTGGTGTTGTTATTTATTTCATAGTTATGATTCTTCATTATTCAGTTTTTGGAGCAAACGAAGAAGATCTTGTTGTTTATGTAGTACCTCTAACCATGCATTTTGTCTTATAAATATCAAAAGCACTATATTTTGATTATATAAAGAGAAAATAAGATGATATAGTTAATAATAGAAGAGTAACACGCTTTCGTAAACTTAGAAAAGAAAAACCAAAATACCTTGTAACATAATAATAACAGCAGTAATCTTCATTTAAAAAACCCAAAATATCATTATATGAAAATTGTTTTTGGGGATGTGTTGAATAAGGAGATGTTATATATTTAAAGCGTAATGAAGTATGTCCAGCTGATATGCTTTTGCTTGATGTTTCAGATGAGATTCTATAAGTACAAACATAGAATTTCTAAGGAGTAACATTAGATTAAACAAGATAACCAACATAATTAACTATGTTAAAAAATGGGAGAAATAGAATACAAGGATTTGATTACAAAAAGTTGCTGACTGGATCAATTTAATATAATATTACTGAATCATAAATAAATGGATTTATAAAATTAAAAAAGGATCCTAAAGGTGAATATTTTAATAATAAAAACATTATTTTTAGAGAAGAACAAATAAGAACTTGTTAATATGTAATTGGAATAGTATTATAAACAGGAAATAATTGTTTTTGTTATTTAAACATGAAGAAATCTGAAAAAAAATCATTTTTTGTTTAAAAGTCTAGTATGTTTTTTGCCTTAACTCTTGGAATTTCTTTAATAGTTTCTATGATTAGTTGGTTTTTAGCATCATTTGCTGCTTGTTTACCATATAATTAAGCTGATTTCAATACTCCTACTCTAATATTTTATCTATTATAATATTTAAAAACAACTCCTATATATTTTTATAATTGTATAGATTTAATAGAAGTTATAAATGCACACATAAAATATACAAAATATACAGGTTATAAGAGTACTAATATAGATTATTTATAACTTAATCCTGTATCTGTAGGAGATATGGTAATGACTGAATTTGTATGTTTTGATAAGACAGGTACAATTACTAATGGAGAATAGAGAATTCATGCTATTATAGTTGAAGACACTATGTATAAATTTAATCATAATAATATGATAAAGAATCAATGGAATACATTTAAAGATCATTTATAAAATTAAATAAAAAATGATCCAAATTTTTAAATTGAAGAAATAGATGAATAAGATATAGATGTACAATCAAAGAAAGTTAGACATACAGGAATATTTAAATTAACATTATAACATTGGAATTCTAAAAAGATGTCTAGTTGTGATTTTAATAAATAAGAATTAGCATCAAGTAGAAGTATAGCAAATCCATTAGATGATGTAGATGTAGAAATAGAAAATATGAGAATAGAAGATTTTGATGATACTCATTATAAAATTACACCTGAATTGTGTAATACAAAACCAAAACCTTTTTTTAATAAAAAACCTATAGTAACAGCACCTGTATAAATGGTTAGTGTAAGTTAAGGAGGATTAAGTTAATCTTAAGAAGAGGAATTATTAATTAAATAACAATCTTATAAGGAAGAACAGAGATCTTTTGATAATAATAGATCAATGAGAAGTAAAAAATTTTTAGAACATTCTTAATCTGATATGAAAAGATAATATAGTGCAAAAAGATCATTTTAATTGGACAAAGCAATAGAAGAAGAAGTTGAAATAATTTATCATGGAGAAAATGAATTTTATAAATATCTTATTCATGGATAGAATAAATTATTATATTAGGAATCTTTATTATCTCTTTTACTTTGTTAAGAAATAGTATCTAGATATTCTCCAAGTGAAGATTAATTTATGCATGATTCATCATCATATTCATTTGATTAAGAAGTATTGAGATTTGTAGGTCTACTAGATATTAAGTTTTTATGTTGTAATGAATATAATGGGAAAGTTGTATATATTGTAGATTTTTTTGGAGAAGTAATGGAATTTTAAGTTATGGCAATATATCATAATGGAAATAATTAATTAGGAATATTATTACTTTATCCAGATAAATTATAAGAGAAATTTATGTTAATAAATGAACATGATCCTATGGAAAGTCTTTAATATATATTTATAATGAGAGAAGAAACAAATTAATTGCCTGTAAATATTGATGTAGATAAATCCAGTAGAGAATATTGGGATAAAGTATTTTTAAAGTTACATATGAGTGGAATGAGATCAGTTATCTATTCAAAAGTTTATTTAAAAGAGAAAGATGCTAGTATTTTTATGTCAAGATTTTAAGGTGAAGAAGGTATGTTAGCATTTCAATCAATTTCAAAAGATATGTAAATTGTACAAGTCATAGGTGTCAAAGAATAAATTAGAAAAGATACTAAAATGTTAATAAATTAAATGAAATCTGCTGAACTTAGTTTATATCTTTTGAGTGGAGATGAATTAACAAGAGTTTTACCAATTGCATTTAAATCTAAAATACTCAATCAATATGATACTCTATTATATTTAGATAATGATAATGCTAGAGTAGTTATGAAAAATCATTTGACTATTCTTTCATAATCTTTAAAATTAGAAGAATCTTGGGGTTCAAAACCAATGAGAATGAGTACTCTTGATAGACATCATAGAACATTAACTATGGAAGAAAAATAAGCAACTTATCCAGAAATTAAATCTTATAGTATCATATTGAGTGGAGAATATTTCAATACTATTTTATAGGATAGTTATTTATTGAGTCATTTCTAATTTCTTCTTTATTTTAGCAATTCTTTAATTGCTTATAAAATGGATTAAAAATAAAAGGCTACTATAATTTAAATCATATAGACTTAATTTATAGGTAATAAAAGAGTATTAGCTGTTGGTGATTCATATAATGATAATTATATGTTTTGTTAATCAAATATAGGAATATAATATTGTCATTATCCAATTTAAATTCAATAATATTAAAGAGGAAGTACTAAATTAAAACTAAATCGTAAAGTTACTTCAAATAAATCATTAGATAATCCTTTAAATAGAAAATTTATATAAAATGAAATGTGGGTTATTCCTACATCAGATATTTGCCTAAAAGATTATCTAGATTTAAGTGGTTTAATCTTCTTTGAAAGTAGAATTTTTGCTGAAGTTTATGATGATTTATTAGTCTTTTCTTTTTATAGATCCTTACTTATAATTTACATTTTATTTCTTTTATATGCAACTTATTGTAGTTAGAATTAAACTATATTTACTGGGGCTTGGTTGACTGTTTATTAGAGTATTTTACTATTCATTTAATAAATAGTGAGTCTAAAATCAAAATTAGATAAATAATATGATAAGGATTCAATTACTTATATAGAATAATTTAAACATAATATCAAAATTTTCAAAAAAAAGAAAATCTTGTCATTCATTTTAAAAATAAATGGAAATGCTATGTTAGATGCTGCATTATTCTATTAATCATTATAAATTATAGATGACATTTAATTTGAAACCTTTAAATAAATGGTATTAATATTATTGATCTTAAGTGATATTGTAAAATTAGTAGTATCTACAAATTATACCAAATATACTTGGATAACTTTTATTACTACTTATTTAATATGTTGGTTAATGACTTCAATTTTATCTGCTTATTTTTAAAATATGGAAAGTTTTTTAGAATTGTTTACTGTATCTTCTACATGGTTGGCTTTCATATTTTATGGTTTTACTTAATTTTGTTTAAGTAGTATAATTGAATATATTGAACCATTATTTTGTTCATCTCTTATTGATAAGAGTTAATTTGAAGAAGTATAGAATTATTTATTGAAATCTTAAAAAAATGGAGCAAAGAGATATCATAATCTTATAAAAAGATTTGCATAATTGGCTGGTAAAGTATTTAAAAAGAATAAAGATGAAATGGATATATCTATTTAAGATATTATATGTGAATTAAAAGTAAATTAAGATAGAATTAATAAATTTACATTGAGATTTTTAAATAAAGATACAGAAATGAAATTTAAAAGATTATCAAAATTAATTTGGATTAAATTTGAAAGAATTAAATTAGGATTATCTCTAATATTTTTAGAAGTATTTGCTTTAATGATTTATTCATTAACATATGAACATGAAATCCAATCATAAACATATTTTATAATTTATATTCTAAGTATAAGCAGTTAAGTAATAATACAATTAATAATCTGTTCAGGAATTTATTTGAAACATTTTTTTTAAATAAATCTAATTATTGCAAGTATTAGATTGCTTACAAAAATGATTTCAGATTTTGAATAATAAGGAACTTATAATATCCTATTAAGTTAATGTTATATATTAATTATTATATTTTCAAGATTACATATTCCATTATTAAATTTTATTATAGCTACTTTGTCTATTGTTGGATTTATAAGAAAGTTTAGTTTAGGAACTGATTACTATAATATTATTAATGGTGATTTAATTGTTTTAGTTACATTAATATTATTTATATCTTTACAATATAAATTACATATGATGGAGAAGTAAGATTTTTTGTTGGCAGCTACTCTTAATTAAGAAACAACTTCTATGACTAATGTATTATCAATTTTATTACCTAAATTTATAAGAGATAGAATTAATGCAAGTATATTTATAATTATATTTTAATTATAGAGGGAGTATTTGAAATATAGGAAAATTAAGGTGAAGTTTCAATTTTATTTTGTGATATCTGTGGATTTGATGATTTGATTGCTGTAGAAAAAGAAAATATTGTTAATTTATTAGATAGTTTATTTAGAGGATTTGATGGTTTATGTGTATCAAATGGTATGTAAAAAATAGAAACTGTTGGTAAAACATTTATGGCAGCTGGAGGTTTAAAAGCTGTTGATTAAGGAACTAAATTCATTAATCAAAGTGCAGTAAAGAGAGTATAAATATATATATATATAATAATATAGGCTGTTTAATTATCATTAGAAATGATGGAATATGCCAAAAAATTTAAATTTGGATAATCTGGAAATGTTAAAATTAAAATTGGAGTTCATTATGGTCGTGTTATTGCTGGTGTAATAGGTCATCATAAACCATAATTTTCATTAATAGGTGATACTGTCAATACAACAAGTAGAGTATGTTCTACTGGTTAAGATGGAGAAATCACTCTATCTAATGAAGCTTATATGGAACTTAATATGCCAGATCTTTAATTTAACTAACTTAAAGTAAATGCAAAAGGAAAAGGAGAATTGATTACTTGGTAAATTGTAACTTCTATCAAACGTAATACTGATAAAAAAGTAAGAAAAAAGAAAGGACTTGTTCCAAAATTTGATTCTTCTTAATCAGATTTGCCAACATTAACTAAATTAGATCCTGTCACTCCTAAAACTGATTTAAGATAATTAAAAGTTCCTTAATAAATTAAATAATTTGATGTTTATCCTAGAGAGTCAAATGGAAAAATTGAAAAAGAATAAAATTTAGATAATAATACAACTAGTTTTAGTTTACTTAAAGATTCTTTGTAATCTAAAGACATTTAACCTTTAAGAAAAAGAGGACAAAGAGGTCCTACATTAATTATGAAGGCTTAAGATGGATAAAAAATTGCAGGTGCATTATAATTATAGCACTCTGGTAGTCAAAACAATATATAAAATTAAAGTAACAGAAATTTGCCTCCAATTGTTGTTTATTAAGCTGAAGAGAGTATTCATTCTAATAATTTAAAAGATGAATCATTTTTTGAGAAAAATTAAACAAACCTTTTACATGATTTATCTTAAAAATTAAGAAGGGATTTGTATATAGAAATATTAGATGAAGCACCTGATTATGAAATTGAATTAGAGAAAATATAATTTGATGAAGATGAATAATTTAAAAGTGAAGATTTACAATTAGAAAGGAGTAAATTTTATCTTGATTTTAAAAATAGTTAAAAAGAATTAGCTTAAGAATTTATGGATTAAAAAGAAGGTATTAATATAATATTTATGCTTTCTCTACATTTCATATAATTTATATCAAAAACAATTACACTTTTGTATTTATAAGATTAATAGAATTGGGTTGCAGTTTTTGTAATTCGTTTTATAGCATCAATCTTATTACTGATCTTAGCCATATTATAAAACAAAAAATTAAAGCATAGATTTTACAAATATTAATACTTTTTAATAACTTACTTTGGCATATTAATTAGTATTCTTATAGAATTTATTCTAATGCCTGAAAAATCAGTAGAATTATAAGCAGCAGAAGGTATTTTGTTAATTTGTTTCTTTTGTTCACTATCTATTATTAAAATTAAATATAAGGTGTATTTTAATCTCTGCCTCTTTATTGCATAATTATTGATTGTTTTGATTCATTATAAAGACTTTGCAATTGCTTATTATACTATTTTTTAAAGTTGTATGACATTTATTGTTTAATATCATTTATTTTTTTAAGATTTAGGTACATTCAATAATAAAAGATCATTAGAATTAAAAAAATTATAAACTTAAAATCTAGTTAAGTATTTATTACCTACACATATATTAAAACAATTCTTATCCAATAGTAATTAAAGAATGGTTCTTGTAGATTAATTTGAAGAGGCTACTTTATTATTTGCAGATATAGCTGGTTTTACTGAATATTCAAGTAGAGTAGAACCAGAATAGGTAGTGAATATGTTGAGGAATTTGTTTACTGAATTTGACAAAATATGTTTAACTCAAAATGCTTATAAATTATATACAATAGGAGATTGTTATGTTGCATTTGGTATTGTAGATGTTACATAAAGAAATCCAGCTTAAGAAGCAAAAAATGTTATTGAATTAGGATTTAAAATGATTGAAATAATTAGATAAGTGAGATCAATTATTGGTTTTGATGGATTAGACATGAGGATTGGAATACATACAGTAATTATTTTATTATATATTTTAGGGTAAAGTAATAGGAGGAATCTTAGGAACAGAAATTGTAAGATATGATGTCTATGGAGCTGATGTTATGATTTCTAATAAAATGGAATCTAATGGAGAAAGAGGAAAAGTCTAAGTATCTGAAGAAACTAAGTAATTACTAGAGCAATCATATCCAGATCAATTTTTATTTACATTCAATAAAGAAGTAGAATTCAAATCAATTAGTCGAAAAACTAAAGGATATTTTATAGACCCAATCAAAAATGATAGCAATGAAGATTTTGATGATATGAATCACTTTTAATTTGTTAAAGATTTAGAACACTATGAAAATAATGGATAAAAATGAGTATTTTATCTCCTATAATTTATTTAGATAAAATTAAATTATTATTTATTTATATTTGATAAGTCTATCTATCTATTAATTTGATATATATATATTTTATACTTTTTGTAATCGATCAAAATTATATAATTGAATAGTTTGTGATATTTATCCTAATAATTATAACTAGAGTATTCATAAACTAAATTTATTATCTATTGTGACTAAAAAATAAAGACCACACTTATATTTATTAATTCATCTTTTTCAGAAGGCTTTTATAATAATGTTTTAGAAAATTTCTATTTATTCAAAAATTAATGATATTTTACAAAATTATATTTATATTTAATTTTTTATTAATAAAAAATAATGTTTTAGAATTGGTTTTAGATTCTAAATAACTATAATATGATTATGTAATTTTAAATTGATATAAAATAAATTAAGGTTCATTTACTTTTCTAAAAATCTTTCCAAAACTCTTGCTAAATCTAAAGCAAATTTAATTTCTCTAATTTTACTTTTTCTATTTCTGACACAAAAAGGTGATTAGTAAATATATCATTAGTTCCAGATATTAAAATAAAAGGAATATATATGCTTGTTATTAAAATAAGGGGTATTGTTACTATAGCCTTTTATTTTGTTTACTAGTATAAATTATATACATCATTTTTCATTAAGATATAACTAGGCACAACTTAAATAAAAGCAGATAAAAGGAGGGCTATTTGATATTTAAATTATTGAAAATCATCTTTTTAAAGGTATTAATTTTTATCATCCAATTAAGATATAATCTTATTAAAAGTATCCAATTATTCTATATACTACTAAATATCCTAAGTAATTATATTTTGTGGTATATCTGAGAGTTTATTTAATTACATGAAATAAATATCCCAAATTGGTTTAAATTTATCATTTATACTTTCGGTATCATCATAAAGCATCTTAACAATGAAATCACTGTATATAATATTCAAGATATGTTGATAAAACTGTTTCCGATGAGATAATAACTTATTCAAACTATGACACAATTCAGGAGTTAAATCGAATTGTAATTTTAAAGATTAACCAGTATTTTATCTTGCTTTCAATATTTCATCACATTTCCTTAAAAGATTATCCTTAATCTGTTTTATTTTTTATAAAAAATTCCCTTTTTATAAATTGCTTAACTCTTCTTTTTTTAGTTTGATTTATGCTTTTAGTGCTTTGACTTCTTCCAAATTCTCTTCATCTAATTCAAAAAGTTTTTACATCAAAGTATTAATCTCTAAATCCAATTATTTTTTCTGAAATTCAATTTCATAGTTTTCTGCAATGTAAATTTTAAAATAATTTCCTTAATCAATTGCTTTTTTAATTAAGTTCAAAATGTTTAATTAACATTGGTCTTTAATATCTTTCATTGTATCACTTTACCATTTATTAATAATTTTCTCCATAGTAGTATCATTTTTTATTTTAGTAAATACAGGAAGGATAACATTTTCAAGACCATTATCATTATTTTATTTTCCTAACATCAAATTGATTGCTTCTATTGAATCTATTAAATCATTTTTATTTTTAATAAGATATTCTCCATCAATCATTAATAACAAAATCTTTTATCTTACTTTATTTATGTAATTAAAGATATTGTAATGATTTATAACTCTATTTAGAACAGAAGTATCTCGTAACCCAGGAGAATCAACAAATATAAATTTATCAATCTCCAGATTTTACAACACAAATGTTTCACTATTATTTGAATCAGATATCACAATATTATTATCTTTCTCTTTTACATAAAAGGTCTTATCCTCTTTAACTATAATATTCTCTGGATTTTTTAATATATTCAATAATGTACTTTTTCCAACTTTTGTCATACCTAATACAAAAACATGAGGTTTATCTTAATTTATATTCTAATTTTGAGGGATTATTATTCTCTTCAGGTAAGCCAAGCTTTATGGAAGATATTAGTTGAATTACTTGAACCAAAAATTTGTATCAATAATAACCCTGCCCAAAGTTGCATTTATAGAATCTTAATTATAATTATACTTTTTAAATTTTTGTAAAATTTCATTATCAGATCCAACTAATTCAAATTTAAATTGAAGTAATTAATTAAAAACATCATCAGGGGATTTATCTTTTTAAATTAATTTTAGGTATTTTTAAAATTCACTATTTTCGTTAACAATATCACTCAAATATTTTACCAATTAATTTCTATATTTATTTAAAACAATATGAATTTGTTTTGCCTTTTCATCAAACTCATAAATATCTTTAAATATAAAATAAATTTCACCAATAATATTCTTCAAACTTTCCAAATATTACTTAACATTTTAATTTTTTTCTATTTCATTATTCAGATTCACTGGAAATTCAATCATTAAGGATATGTCTTTTTAAAGTTAAATAAGTTCTTTTTCAAATACTTTTAAAACTACATTTACACTATCTTGTACATACTTTTAACATATATATCCTATTATATTGGGATCATTCTTTTGAAATTAAAAGTAATTCAAAAATGAATCCAAAGTGTCAATAAATTTAGAGTCAATTCTATCGCAATATTTGGTTTTTTTAAAATGTATTTTTTTATATGAAATTTTACAATAATTGATTTTCTAGACATCCTACTTATTATATACACAAATGATATCAAATAGCGTATCGAAAGATCCTTCAAGAATTTAATAAACAAACTTTTTTATATAATCTTCAAAATCATTTTAATTAAGTTATTGTTGTCTAAAATGAAATACAAACTTTATCTAATAGTTTTGTTAAATGGAAATGAAATCCTATAAAAATATTCTAAATCTAAACAATTACTATTTATTGATTTGTTCGTTTTATTCAATTAACTTATTAAAGTAATAGCAGAAAATAGATTATTTATTTTCTCCATTATTTATTAGAAATTCGCTTAAAAATCCACCCTACCAATGTCTGTCTAAACATTGTTAAGTTGATAGTTTAGAAAAAATCATTGAATATGTTTTATCATTTGTGAGATCAATATAAAATAAAATTTTTTAGATATCATTTTCTTTAGTGACTGCTGATTTAGGAATTGGTATATTGATATTTTAAATTTGTATAAACTCTTCAAAGAATTCCTCCTTTTATTCCATGCGATTAATTCAATATCCAATAGTTATTTTAAATAAGGAAATCAAAGATTAATGGAATTCTATTATATAATATATATTTCTGATATACCCTGATGATAATATAAATAATTATTTTCGAAATATTCAATTTAAAAGTAAATATAATCTTAAAACCATATAATTTTATTTTCAAAATTATTACATTTTCTCCTAAACAATGAATTATTATGATTTAGAAATAAGATTTCTAAAAATTGTACTAAAAATAACTAAATATAATTTATAAATAATTTTCAACAGCATCCAGATGAGTTTGAATTTTTCTATTGACTTGGAGATTATCCTTCATATGATTAATTGTCATTAGATGATTTAATAATATTAATGGGATCAGCTGACTTTTTATTTACTCTAGTAGCTTATCTAAATGATTCGCTACTAAGATACTTTAGTAGTACTAATTTAGCTGCTTATACAAATGCCTATAGTAATAGTATATATAATTTATACTTCTTCAACATTTTCCCCAGTTTTTGCAGATGTTTCGAAAAATAAACTAAATTGATTATTATTCATAAATGACTCAGCCTCTTATTTTTCAACTTCCCTTGGTAAATCACATTTGTTGCCAACTAAAACTTTAATAATCTCAGGATGTGCATGTTATTCTATTTCATTCATCCAGATTGACAATTAATCAAATGATTCTTTTTAGTTGACACTATATACAATGATTACAGCTGCCGATCCACGATAAAATCCTCTGATCATACTACGAAATTGTTCCTATCCAGCCTAATAAAAATAATAACATTGTATATTAATACTGTATCCCATAATTAGATCTCTACCAAACCTTTATCAACCTAAACCAATTTTTTAATAAATTCCACTCCAATTGTTGCTTTAGTTTTGTAGCTAAACTATTCGTTTTGAAAGCGTTCTACAATACAACTTTTTCCAACAGCTAAGTGTGAAAATTCTTAATACATTAATCTCCTATAAGAATGAATTTGAATAAAGGGACTTTCTCTTTACTTAATTCTAATTGTTAATTTTGTTTCATCAGAAAATCTATTATAATAATTAACTCATTATTTGCTGTAATAGAGTAGTACAAATATTGATAATATATCAAAATTTAAAACCAAAAGTTAATTAGACAATATTTGTGTAAAAAAATAATTTTTATTGTTAAATTAAAAATTTATATTTATTATGCAATTTCATTTAAGGCATTCATATTTCATAGAGAACTTTCTAAGTCAATTCAGTGTAGATAAATAAAATTAAGTAGTTGAATACTTAATAAATATGGGAATAGATTTGGCAAATAAAATAGGAACAAGAAACACAAAAGAATTATATTAATAATTAAAACAACTATCAAGTATTAATATTAATTAATAAATTACAGAAAATATTAAAGAACAAACTTAAGGTGATATAAAAAATGAAATAAAAACAATTTAAAAATAATTGAGAGACTTAAATGATTTAATCTAAATTTCTTAAAGAGAAAATTAAAATATATAAGGTACACATAAAAAATAAAAATAATCTAAATAGATTGATTCAAATAGATATTAATAATATGAATAATATGAACATATTGATGTTCAACCAAAAAATTATTAAAATTAACATCAAAATTATAATACCTAAAAATCATAATCAAAATCTCCTATTAAATATAATGATAGAACTCCTCATAAATATATGCATTCAAGATCACATTCTTAAAGAAATCTAACACCTAAAATTACTGAATCACCTCCTCCCCCTTAAATAGTTTATATTAAAAATATGCATAACAAATTTGATATCAAATCTTAATTTGATGATAGATAAATGTAATATTTTATCATTTTCTAGCAAAAAATTGATGTATGGAAATTCCAAAAAAAAAGATAGAAGTAGATATATTAATAAAGGTCCTTCACCTTAATAAATAGTGTATTCCTCTTAAACTAGTGGTGGTCTATCATATAGATAATATCCTGGGTAAGTTATTCATCATTAAATGGATAAATAGAAATAGAATACTTCACCTAAGAAATTGCCTGTTTATTTATAAAATGTGGAATCTAAAATCAAACCTTTGGTTGATTAAGATAAACTTTAATATAGAGAGATTTAAAAAGATCGTGGAAGCCATAATAAATAAGAGGGCACTGTAAAATAATTTAATAATAATTCACTACAATAGTAGAATAGCGGTGAAACAGACACATTCTTTGATATCCAGTAATATATTTAGGATTAGAAAAAATACTAGTTTTCTCCAGTTTAAGAAATGAATGATGATGTGAGAAATGAAGATGACGATGTAAGTGACACTTTCTCTAATTTCAGTCCACCAAATGAAGAAGTAAAGGAATTCTTTCAATAATAATAATATCGTTAATAACGTAGATGATATAAGATTATTGAATTTCTAATTATTATTCATTAATTAGTTGCTCTGGATAAAACATCATAAAATTAATCTTTTGTAACATAACCTTAACTAAAATATATATATTTATATTTCTACCTTGGATTTTTACTATTTGCTTCTTAAATCATCAACTTTAATTCATCATCTGACATAGTCTCTCCTAATTCAAGAGCTACTTTTTTTAAGTTTTCAAAAGTGATGAAATTGTCGTTACCTTAAGAAAATAAATGAAAAGCCCTTTCTATTTCTTCTTATGATTCTTTTGCATTCTAAATTATTAAATAAATATAAATATATACCATTTTCTCTGTCATTATTTGAAGAAACTCATTAAAATCAATTGTATTTTTATTTTCCTTAGAATCATTGTTATTATTGAGATTTTATTTTAAGTTTTATATTTCTTCTTTTCCTGGTTCAAAACCTAAAGCACGAAGTGCAACTTTTAATTCCTTTTCATCAATAGTACCTATATATAATAAAAATTATTATAACAACCTGATCCATCTACATCAAATAAGTCAAAAGCTTCTTTAATATCCTTCTTTTATTTTTCACTAAGCTCTTAACGAAATGAATGACCTGCTTTTGCTTTCCGTTATCCTTTTTTTG
The DNA here is from genome assembly GCA_905182975.1 of Paramecium primaurelia. Lineage (NCBI taxonomy): Eukaryota > Ciliophora > Oligohymenophorea > Peniculida > Parameciidae > Paramecium > Paramecium primaurelia. Next base: position 84,236 of record CAJJDM010000073.1, on the reverse strand, counting down.
CTTTTCCTTGCATTTAATTTATTATTGTTTTTATAAAATTCACATATTCAAATTATTGAATAACAACTTAATTTATTAATATATTCATTAGCATATTCCTGATGCTAGTATTTGTACTAATTCTTTAGGATCTCCTCCATAAGTTGATATTTCAGAAATCTAATCTAAAATTTCAAAACCAGAGATAATTTCTCCAAATGCAACATGTTTACCATCAAGTTATGGACAAGCATTTAAAGTAAAAAAGAATTAAGATCCATTTGTATTAGCACCTCTATTTGCCATTGAAACAATTCCTCTTTTATCATGTTTAATAATAAAGTTTTCATCCTTGAAATAATTTCCCCATATACTTGTACCTCCAGTGCCATCACCTCTTTCATAATCTCCTCCTTAAGCAATGAAATTTTCAGTACATCTATGAAAATTTGTTCCACCATATTTTGTTTAACATAATTTTCTGAAATTTTAACAAGTTTTTGGACATTATTGATCAAATAATCTTATAATCACTTAAATAGGCTATCTCTTTCCAATTTACATAGTCATAAAACAATCCTTCTTATTTTTAGATGATTTATTTCCCATATGATGTAATTATTATGATAATAAAAATAAAGTAGAGTATTAAACAAGAACATTATAATTCAATAGCTTATTATAATATAAAATGAATCATATATATATTTTCTATCTTTTTTTATTAACTCTTCTTTTAATAATATATCAATATTTATTAATACTCTCTTAGAAATATTATTGATATCATATTAAGGCTATTATGTATTTAACACTTCTTTATTCTATTTTATATTAACAAGATTAATCCTCTTTGTCAACTCTATATAAAAATGATAACTATTCTGATTATAATTTATTTCATGAAGAATTTAATCAATAAGTTCATTTTTATTTAAATAAATCGTATAGCTAATGAATATGCCAATATTCTTAAAAAGTATTATCTATCTCTTATAGCTTATATGACAAATAAGCTTATTGTCTTTAGATTTAATTTAATTTTTAATTTGCAAATAGTGGAACCTTTTTTTAAACTTTCTATTCTAGGTAAGTCAAAAATATATAAATTTCTATTTGGATTGACAATTAAAATGAGTATTTTTTATTTGGTTATTATAATTCTTGCTTCTTATTTGTATTTTCTAAAATTATCAATTATATCCTCATCATAGTAATGATTTAATCTATTATTAATTTTATGTATTTTCAATATGAGATTCCTTAATTAACTTTACTGAAGATCATTTATGTCTTTTTAATTACTTTATTTTGATTCCATTTCTAATTTTTAAATTAAAGTATATATTAAAATATGTGATTGTTAATAAGAATATTGAACTCATATATTGAGAATATAAAGAAGAAGATAAGAAGCAATATATTTAATTAGAATAGATAAATTAGAATAATGGTTGCAATGTCTTAATATTATATTTAAAACATATATGTTTTTATTTAATTTAAGATGGTTAAAATAAAAGAAAATTTAGTTATTTTATAAGGATATAATTTTATTGATTTATTTTGACAAATTCTTCTATTAATGATTGTAAAGGGTTATAACTAATAAATTGATTTAATATTGATAAAATTGGAATATAAATATTTTAAAATTTCTATGAAAGAGAACCTTGATCATTTAGGATATGAATAGATAAAGGATGAACTTTAAATATATGACATTATCATATGCTGAGCTTTGTAATTATTCAATATCAAATTGATAATTATCAAAAAATTCTAATTAATTTATAGTATATATTAAAGTTAATAAATTACCGGAAGAACAAGATTCTTGAATTTAAAAATCAAGTATCTGCATATCACTTAATTAATAATTTATTAAACAATTTACATTAGCTCAATTATGTCATAAAGCCAAGAATAGATGGTTCGATCTAAAGCATAAACTTTAATGATTAGCTTAAACATTGCCTTGGGATCATTGAATATTGGGTATGTTGTTACATACTTAACATTATCAATTGATACATTATTTGCAGTGCTGTAAGAACTCTTTCTATATAATTAGGGGTATAAGTGAAGAAGAAAAAACAGAAAGACTAAGTTTACTTGCTGGAATTCTTCCATTAGGTAATGTTGCTGGAGTGTTTATTGGATACTTATTAAAATAAAAATTTACAAATAAATAATGTCTTCACATTGCAGATCTAATAGGAATAACAAGTGCACTAGCAGTTATAGCTGACTATCATCTAATTGTAGTGATTAGATTTTTTCTCGGAGTTTCTAATGGAATATCTAGTTATTTGATGCCCGTTTACATAAAATCAATTTGTCCAACATAATATTTCGGTTAGTTTAGTATGTTCGTTGGATATGGGATAAATACTGGATATGCAATTGGATAGTTAATGGGAATCGGATATATAGAGTATTTAACTGAAATATATTTTTTTTAGTTATTCAGGACCTACATCTAATTGGTGGAGAGTAGTGTTTTTATTCCCAACATTAATATGTATTATTCGTTCATGCATAATGCAATTTGTCTTTAATTATGACAGTCCTGAATAATTGATATAAAGGGGAAATATAGAACGAGCAAAATATGTATTAAAAATTAATAAATTAGGTCATATGTTCAATTTATAAAGATCAATATGTTGATGAATAATTTGAAAGGTACAATAAAATGGCCACTGAATAATCAAAATAAAATAATAAATCATTTTGGAGTGTGTTAGAAAGAAAGAAATTAATTACTTTATAGACAGGAATAGTATCGGTAATTGAATAAATTAAACCATTAGATGTTAGTATAAATATGGTGTGGAGTTTTTGCAGTATTTTATTATAGTGCTTAAATATTTGCTGATATGGCTGATGATGATGTTGTTTAGAAAACTGTATATACATTTTGTTTAGGATTATCAGGATTTGTTGCTCAGTTTTTTACTATATATATGGTCAATAAATTAGGAAATAAATTTATATTATGTATTTAATTGTAATATTTTAAAAGTGATTGGATCTTTTGTTATTGGATCACTTAATTTAGCAGTAGCTATTATTTCTAGAGATGTAACACCAGAAAATGAATTTGCTATATTTATTCTATTATTACTTTTGGTTATGACATTTGGATCAACTTTAGGTCCAGCTGCTTGGGTATGAATATTCAATTAATATATTTTTAGAGTATTGTACCATAACTTAATGATAGTGATGGAACTTTCATTGCAACAGAATTTAGATGGGCATTTTAAGCTATTGTTGTTTTCTGTTTTCCTTTTATGGAAAAGAATCTTAAAATATTTGGTGCCTTTTTGTTCTTTGCTATAATAGACTATTTATATTTTATCTATTGTCACTTCTTTTTGATTGATGGAAGAGGGAAAACCAATGATTAATTAATAGCAGCTTATCATAATAAATTTGGTTATTCAGTAGTTCCTGTAACAAATCAATAGCAATCAAATATATAGACTGATCTATAATAACCTTAAGACTAATAATTAATAACTCAATAATAAGGAAACTCAAAAAATGAAAATGAAAAGTGATTATCCAGATCATCCAAATATAATTTTGATAATATAATTCTATATATATAAAATATGTAAACATATTATAAATACAAAATTATTTCATATTATATATTATTTGATATTGTCAAAACCTTTCTCTTAATATTCAGCCTTAGTAAAACAAGCATTTTAAAATTCAGAACTTCTATTAAAATGCAATGATCCTTAAAATACAGAATCAATATCATCAAGATGTGTTAAATTAACATTCCAATCTATTGAAGAATTTTATCTTATTTCATTATATAATCTATCATAAAAAGAACTAAAAAAACTATTTCCTCCACTTAAATATATATTTTCTGCAAAATATCCTTATAAATCTTTGTGTATTGTTGATAAACTATCAAAAAATGTTTCAGTAGGTCCTTTTTAAGCTAAACCAATTTCTGTTGGTCTAAATAAAATTTCAGGTATTGTTATTCTTTCTTTATCAAGAATTAATTTCTCATCTAAAAATCCTACATTTAATAAATCTACAGCATATCCTTCTCTTCTTATTTCAAAATCTGGCAAAATATAGTATTTACGAAAATGATTTTTAGGTTTTTTCATATCTTAAAAATAATTCATTGATACAAAACATAAAAGTTCTTTGATTTTACTGCTTAATAAGAAATAGTTTTTTAAATCAAATTATTTAAAGGAAATGTTATCTTTCAATTAATTTGTTAATAATCTTCCACCTATATCCATTCTTCTTAAACCACTATACATGATTTCTCCATCAAATATTGGTACTAAATAAGTGGCACTATGACTTGAATCAATTATATATGTAAATTATTTTCTAGCTACTCCTTCTTTTGCTAAAACATTATAATATAACATTTTCTAAGCATTTATTGGACAAAATGCATCAACATTATAATACTCAAACATTACATCAAATAGCTTGTTGACTACTTAATCAGGTGTAAAAGGTTATAATGGATAAGTGATTGAACAATCCTTTAGAAGTTTTGGATTCAGAAATTTATCCCTATAATTAAGCATTATAATACCATATATTTATTTATTTATCAAAATCTACTAATACTCCTCTTACATGTGGTTTGTAATATGTCATTACTTAAGATTCATCAAATAATGAATCAAAGTCATAAATCATTTACCCAGTCTTTTTTAAATGAGCTACAAGATTCAATTGTTTGTGTTTCTAAACATCATTTCCATATCTAATTTAATATGAACCATTATCGAGAACAAATCGTCTTTAATTATTTTACCTCCAATTATCCATTATTATAATTATAGTATAATTATTTATAATACAAAATATAATCATTTATTGTATGTTTTTATTATTATTAATACCATTACTATAGTCTCAACAACACTCACACTTAATATTGTATCCAAATCTAATTCCAAATACTCTTTTAAATACATAGTTGGTATTATTGATAGTAATAACAATGTACATTTCTTAAAATATCTTTTATAAAATGCTAAATAGATTGAATATGTTGGTATTATTATAAATAAAGGAGATATTATACAAATTAACAAATAGTGTAATATGAAACAGATAATATTGTAGAATAGATCTAAAAATCCTATAGTATAGAGTAATGATAGCATTTAAACGAAAATAATGAGTAAATGAAATGATTTTATTAAATTGCATTGAAATTCTGTATGTTTCAAAATATCTTAATCACAATCCCAACAAAATATATATCTACAATGTTGACATTTCATTTAAGGACATCCTCCATTCTTTTAAATTAAAACACCACATTGAGGACAAGGTTTTGTTACAATAAATTACATAGCTTTAGTAAATAACTTTTGCTTATTAAAAAATGTAATATTTTGTTCATGCCAAATAGTATGACACTTTTCACATTCATAATTTCCATCACAATCATCTGGAATAATACCATAATATTTGCAATCAGCTTTTGGACAAGGTAAAGTGTCTTAACAATTCTATAAATATTGAATGCATAAAATTTCTTATAATTATGGTTCATATTTTGTTTAATGAAATATCTTAATAAAATCTAAATTTTATGGACATCCAAGACATTTTTCATCTTTTTTCACTTTTATTTATTCAATTAAGCAAGAATAACAATATATGCATTTGCAATCTTTAATTCTCACAAATTCATTCTCATCCTATATACAACAACAACAAGGACAGTTCATTTTTTAATTAGTAATCAGTATATATTAAAAAATATTGTAAATCAGATTTTTAATTATATTTGTAATAAAAAGTTTCTGACAAGGAATTACTTGGATTATATATTTAATTCAAAAATATATATAAAATATTTTTATATTAATTATTTTTATTCATTTCTTATTGAATATTATATACAAAACCTCTTAATAATTTATATATTTATTACTTATTTAAAGATTACATATTAACGATATTCAAAATTTATATCCATAAAGTGAAAATTTAATCTTTTTGAAGAATTTTTCATCAGTTAATTTCTTAAATTTAAATGATAATGATAGTTATTCATATAACTAAAATAAAGGAAATAAATTAATTTACTTTTAAGTATCAGATAAATTTATTTAAAAATTATTATCAATAATGATTTCATCTTGACTTCAAAATCTATAGTACATTTTTATTGCTTTTACTAGATTAAAAAATTTAAAGAATAGCTTAGACCTATAATTTTAACTATAATAGTTTTAATTATTATGAATGAAATTATTACCATTCATTTTTATCTATAATTTTATTATTATTAATATATATTTAAATGGAACAACATAAATAATATTGCAAAATTTCAAAATAGGATAGAAGATAAATTATACATGAAGTACTTGTAAATAAGAGATTAATACTTGAAGTAATTCTTTTTAAATATCATAGGTTGCAAGGGAATTCAAAGTTTTACCATCAACTTGCAAATCCATAATTAATACATATATTAAAGAAGGTAGAATAGGAAAAAAAGAAAGAAGAATTAGAAAATTAAAAAAAGTAACTGCAATTTACACAATAACATTAAATCCATTAAATCCACTTTCATCAACAATATAAACTGAATGTGAAATTGCAGAAGTTGAATAACCATCCCTATAGAGCAATACATAATAATAAGAGCTTCCTTAGAAAAAACCATATGATTTCTTAAGTTAATGGACTGAAAACTACATTCAAGAATACAAAAAATACAAATTTGGTGCAAAATATCTTTGAGAATTCGATTTTAATAATATAGCATATATAGTAAATTCTAAAAAGTTCTCAATATTTTTATTTTTAAAGTAAGTTCATTTTTCTATCAAATTCTTCTTTTAATTAGTTCTTCTTTTATTCTACCATAGCTCTTGTTTCTCTTTCTTATTATTATATCAATTACTTCTCTCTTCTAATAAAAAAATAAATTATTAATTCTTTACATAATTTAATCTAATTTATTCATTTTATATTCTGTCATAGATTTTTTCATATTTAAATTCTATTCAAATCTAACTTTTGCATAATCTGCATTTGTTAATCCCTTTTCTAAAGATGCTTTTTAAGAAAATAATTTAGTATTTAATTTTCTTTCATTTTCTATTTATATTTATTATGACAATGAATCCTTTTAATTTAATTTATTTAAAGTCTTATAAATTCTTTCATTTAAAATATCTTAAGCTTTTTAATAATTTGAATCATTAAGTTCTTGTTTAATTTAAAAATTCATTGATTTTTCTTATTATTTGAAACTCTTTTCATTTTATAATTATGATAAATATTATTCTTTACGTGTTTATGAATAATTAAAATGATCTACTTTATCTTATTGAATTTAATTAGCCTTTGCAATTGCTTAATCTACAGAATCTCTTAAATGAAGATTTCTTATATTAGCTTTTTCTTCTCTATTTATTTTAGCTGCTTATAAAATTTAATTATGTATCTATTCTTAATTATTTAATCTTTGTTCAAGACTCTAAATAATAATTAATCATTTACTTTATTTTTCATCATTTATGATTCATTATATTTTTCTTTGATTGTTGATAATTCTAATTACTTTAATTTACTTTAAAATTCATGCTCTTATTTCTTTTCTTCTCTTTAACCAAGTATGATTGATTCTTTCTGTTTCATTTTTAATTCTTTCTCTTTGTTTTTTTCAGTTACTTCATTTTGTAATTCTAAATATTTTATAAATTATGAGAGTTCTTTATCTTATTTTATTAATTGTCTTGAATAGTTTTATTCCTCTATTTTTAACATTCAATATATATAATTATATAATTAATAATCATATTTTATTAAATAATTCTTTTAATGTACCTTCTTTGTGCATTTCCATCATGATATCACATCCACCAACTAATTCTTGTTTTACATACTTATTATATAATATTAAAGTAATACTAATTATGGGAATGTAGGCCAATTTGAATATTTCTTGATTTCTTCTCTCATCAAAGGATCAGAAAGAACATCAACAGAATGATAATTTTACACTTTGTAAAATTATAGAACCTAAACAGCATAATTGGAATATCCACACATTGGTTGAGTAGGTGTTCCCTTCATAAATAACACAACTTAGTTAGACTTTATGATCTTTTGAATAATTAATATCAATTTACATTATCAATTTCTTTATGTTTCTATTAAATCTATTCTTATGTGAATTATGGTTAAGCCTTTTATTATGGTTAGAAATCTGGATGAGAATGATCATGATTATGATCATGATTGTGATCATGATTGTGATCGTGAGAATGATTGTGATTATGCTAAGAAAATGGAGCAATCATTCTTGTTGTCAAATACAATTAAGGCATTCTCAATATCTATTTTGATATTCTTTTGATCATTAATAAATTAAATATTCTTGATATTTTACTAATACTTAATTAAATATCACTTTAATTTAGTGTAATTATATTTTGACTTATAAACCTTATGATTTAAGATAATTATATAGGAGATTAAGTCTTAAGATTAAAATAAGTTAATAAAATATATGTATTAAGCTTTCTTCATTCAAACTAATTATTTATACTATTCAATTCTAGATTTCTATACAATATAATTATAATAAATTACTAAATATTATATTGAAAGATCTTGCTACTTAAATAGGCTTTCACCTTAGGATATTGCTTTTTATTTCTATTTTTTTTCTTCAATTAATTAATTCATAACAGTTTAAATTTCTACTCTTAATATAAGCATATTAATTTACTCTAAATTCTTTTATTCCTTAATGTTTTAGGAATCAGCATCATCCAATAAGGAGTCAACTAATTGATTTATAGTATATATCTTAGGACAAGGTACAGAACAAGATCGAATATGAAAAAATTTAAGAGTAGTTTTAGTTTTATGTTTCTCTTTAATCATTTCTGCAGCAGTAATACATTATTGAATAAGTTAATAAGTAGGATTATTACAAATGTGCAGAGATTAATGAGTATTAATAAAACTTTAGGTATGTCTCCCTTACTTTCTAATCAATTTAATAGGAGATGGCTATAAATCTTTAGTAACTATCATATGCTATGATTTGCAAACTGATTTGTACTAGCCATTTAGATTTTTGAGTTATAATTCAGGGTTTACTGAATGTCTTTTTTTAATTTGCATAAGTTAATGTTATATTATTTTCTAATAAATTTATTTTCAAGATCTTTTGCCTCCGATTCCTTCCCAAAATGCCTACATATTCATTTTCCATTCACCACTTATATCGAATTCTCTCATCAAATAATATTACTCTTGTAATGTTAAATTGAATCCTAATTCTTATAATCCAACAGCAAGTTCTTCAAATTCAATCTAACCTTTCAATTATTTATCTAATTTTCTAAAAAAATAATAAATTAATATATCAATTACTTCATTAAATCTATTAAGAAAGAATCAAAATTAGGATAATTATCTGCAAACATCCTTAACTTTGCAATTATTTGTTTAATATCTGCTTCTTTAAAGACATCAGATTTCTATTTCATATAATTAACTGTAAATTCATCAGCTCTCATCAATTAAAATTTATAAACATTAAATTACACAATAGCTCCCAATTAGAAATCCTTAATTATACTCAATAAAATAATACCTTCTCAGTATAATAATCATTAGTCAATGGATTTTTCTATCTAGATCTTTCTTAGAATTTGCCTCCCTTAAATTATATAATTAAATTACCCAAATTCCACTATTTCTTTCTGAAGTTTAATACACTTAAACAGTATCATCTCCACAATAAAAAGATATTATAAATCTTCTGGAATTCTCTTCTCTTATTTCACTAATTAATCTTGCTTCAAATCTTAAAATAAATTAATCTTAAGTAAAATTCTTCCTAACATCCTTCTTTGGAGGTTTTGGTTATAAGGAATAAACTGAACCTAATGAATCCTCTTCATATCCATATCCATTATAAGGAGGAACTGGCTGATAAAACTTCTTTCCTCTCTCTTACTTCAATGTGGCTGGTCTATATATATTAATTTTAAATATTACTTTTATTAGATTCCTAAAACAGTTAAATAGTATTCTTTAGTAAAATCATCACATCCATAAATAAAACAATCTCTTCCATAAATTCTAACTTAATTTCCACATATAAGATCTAATGGACCATAAAATTCTTCTTTTTTTAATGTCATCCCTGGATAATGAGTTAAAATTGGTTATTTTGGTATCTTTTATCTTCTCAACATAAGTGGATATGGATCTTTTCCTGAATTTTATTTTCTAACTTCTTTGACTTCACAAGTTTCATCTGCTAAATAATAATTGAGTGTGTAATAATTTAATTAGCCTTCAATTGAAGCATCATCCCAAATAATATCAAAAGATAACACTTTTCTATCATTACTAAGATATTTATTTAATCCTCCATTTGGATGTCCTCCTCCTAATTTAACTTCAAAATATTCCTTATATTCTTTAGTATCTGGAGGATTGATTTTTAAGTCTTTAGTTTCTTTTTAAGCTTTAAAATTATCTTTTGGTAATTATTCAGGTAAAGATAATGGTTTACCCATATATTCATAAAACTCTCTAGTATATGTATCACAATCACAAATTCGATAAACCTAATTTTATTTTGAAATTATACTCTATCATAGAAATTGATATTCGAGCATAATTAGAGATCCTCCCAAGTATAAAAATCTTATTTTCCTAATTTCTTTGGTATCTTCTATCTTTTAATAAAGAGTCCTTAAGGAATGCCTGAATTTTATACTCGAGGCTACAGTTATTTAAATTTTTACTTCAGTAACATGGATTGTTCCATCAGAAAGGTAATAATAGATGATAACTTATCTAATTCTATAGTTTTCATTGGGATTTTCAACTACTGATTCTTAGAAATATGAATAAAATCGTAAAACAGCTCGATCATATTTCAACCATGGTGGTTAAATTCTTGGAATATAATCATTTTCAGGTGGTTATCTACTACCATAAGTGAGATTTGGAGGTGTTCCCATTTTCATTGAGTCTAATAAATTTGGATCAAATTCTTCATGAATGAAATTTGTTTTTTCTTGCACAGTTCCATTGATATTTGAAAATTATTAGGTTTTATGATGATTTTCTTTGTAAGGGTCTGAAAATACATGACCAGGAAGAAATGGCACTTATTTTGGAAACTATGCATTCAAAGACATTTTTTATTAATATTATTTATCAATATATATATATATATAATTAGTTAGATTAAACAAATTAAAGAAATAAAAATTAACTTTATTTCACTCTAATTAAAGACTATATTATCATCTCATTTTCCATAATACTTATTATATTTATTGAAATATTAAAAAATTTAATGTAATAAAAAATTGTGTTTGATACCCAAAGCTTATCTCAGATGTAAAAGTTGATCCATATAGAGATGTCCAGAAGAATAGAGGGAAAGCTACAAATTATTAGGATAAAAATTATAAGAAGCAAAGGACTTTGAAGATAAATTACATCATATGAATGATGAAGATCATGAATGGGAGAAATTGTAAATATAATTGGATTGTACACCTCATAATATTAAGAATAGCAAATATATCATTGGTATTTAGTTGTAAAATCAATTTAGTTAGACATGCTTTGGCTTGGCATAATTACTTTAAGAGAGCAACAGAATTTAGAGATAGAAATATATATAGTTATGAATTAATGGATCCTCCACTTCATTATCTAGGCAAAAAATAATGTGAAAAGATGAGACCAGAAATAAATTAGATGGAATTTGATAAGGTTTATATATCACCTCTCTTAAGGTATTTATAATTATTTAAATAAAATATAAGAACTATTTAAACAGCCTAATTATTGTTTTAAGATCACCCTTAAAGAAATTAAATATAATTTATATTGTGTCCTCACATAAGTGAAAAAATCAGCAGTTAATATTCAATTTATAAATGGGGAAATCTGACCAATATTTTATAAGATGTATAAATTAATTTAAATAGAATACAAACCCTATTAAATTTGATATGAGTGAAATGCCAGAAGAATATGAATTCTGGTAATTTATGTTAATTGGAAAATAAGAGAAATTATAAGGTTTAAAACCATATAAAGAGGATTAAGAACAATATTTAGTTAATAAATTTGTTAAAAAAGGTAAAAATATAGCTTTGGAAAAAAAGAAGCATGCTGATAAACGAGTGAAAATATTTTTAGAGAAACTAAAGAACAATTAAACAAATGCAAAAATTGGAATAGTCTCTCATTCATAAATTATTAAAATAATTTTATCTTTAACAAATAAAATCATAGAAACAAAAATAAGAAATGGAACAGTATTAGGAATCAATATATGATCTATTCAAAATTTCTTTTAGAGAAAATGTTAAAAATTTAAATGTTATAAATATAATTATGGTTTTACAAAATGTCGCATAAATATTCTAACATTGTAATAAAACATGTCAATTATAAAAAGATTATATTCAAAAAATTAAATGAAATCTTTTCATTTATTCTTCCATTAACTAAATCTCTTTATTATGATTTTTATTTGAAATAATATTATTTTTATTTTGTAGAGTCTAGAATTTATTTGATAAAAAATTAAAAAAATTTGATTTATCTATCCAAATTTTGTTTAATAAAACAATTTATTTTGAAATGAAAATATATAATTACAATATCTATATTTTTATATATGTGTTTTGATAATTACAAATAATTAACATCACTTAGAAATATCAATGATAGTTTCTTAAGAATTAGCTCTATAACGGATAAGTGGAAGTGAAATTCTTACTTTTTATTCATCATAGACACTTTTTTTTCTAATTTCGAAATCATTTTTCTTTTTTACATTATTTATAAAAGGATTATCTGATTTCTTTAGTAATCTTCTAAATTGTAATAATCCATTTCCTCCTATCCATCTATGAGCTAATATCTCTTGCATTGATATTCTTTGATTATGTTTAGACACAAATATTCTATTAATAAGATCCTTAGCATCATCTGAGACACTTAAATCATGCTAGAAATTACATTATAGAATGTTATTAACTTTTTCTTCATTAGTTCTTCCTTTAAAAGGTAATTTACCATATAGTAAACTATACATTATTACTCCAACACCCCATACATCAACACAAGGACTTACAAATTTGAGTTTACCATTAAGAACTTCAGGAGGCATATATGGTAGAGTCCCAACATTCATTGTTTCATTTTCCCTCTAAGTTCCAGCCACTCCTGCTAATCCAAAATCTATTAATTTAACCTTAATAAAAATTTATTTATACCTATGTATTTCCTTAACTAACTAACATGATATTTTCTAATTTTAAATCTCTATGAACAAAAGTTTTTGAATGGCAAAAAAGCAATGCTTCTGCAATTTGTTTTATGTAGATCTTTGCTTCCTATTCAGTAATTGTTCCTTTGTCTATAAACAATAAAGGTGACATTTACTTCGAATTAATTATAATAGGGATCCACCATCTAAATATTCCATTATTATAATACACTCCTTAGCCTTAGAAAAAAAGAGAGTTTGAAAGACTTTAACAATATTGCGATGAAGTAATTCTTTCAAGATTTTGGATTCTCTTTTTATAATTGAGTCTTCATCTTCGATATCTCTTGTTATTTTGACTGCAACATAAGATCCAATAAACTTATGTCTTGCTAATAAGACAGTTCCTTGGCCTCCCTTACCAATTTCTGAAACAATCTCGTACTCTTAGAATATGATACTTGCATCCAAGTCCTAACCGAAGAGAGTGATATATAATTTATTTCCATCTAGAACAAATTGTAAATCTTGCTCTATCAATTCATGAGCATTTTAATTAAAGATTCTGATTCTTTTAGGAATGACACTCCAGCCTTAAATAATTTGATTTCGAATATCATTAAAAGTAGTTTTAAAAGTTAGTGTCAATTTAAATGGAGGGATGTTAGGAGAGTAGACATTGACAATTCTACTTTTATCAAATTAAGTCTTCATTTTAATTTATCAATTTCTGTTGATTGGTCATTAATCTTTAAAAATACTAAATAAGAAAATATCAAAATCTAAGAATAACAGTAGATCTCTTGAAGAAATTACTCAAATATATTGTGATTTCATTTTATAATGATCAAATCATAATTTCAAACCAACAGAATGAAATATATCTTTAATTTCTTATGATTATTCTGGTGGCATAGATTTTAATATTGAGACCACAGTATTCGGTTTTTTCAATTAAAACTTTAATGCTTCCTAAAATAATACAAAATAAATATAATACTCTCAAAATTGTTATTGTGTTACTTCTTTAGAATTCCAAATTGGATAATTATATTGATTTTTCATAAAATGATGTTTATAATTGAGAATGCTATTCATTCATTTTCTCTATAGTTTATTTATGACTAGTCAAAACCTAAAATAAATCATTGTCTCTTTATTTTTATTCTTTTATTAATTTATCTCCTTCTTCTTTAGTTAATCTAGTTTATAAATCATTTTTCATTTATTCAATTTAAAATTCATTATCTTAATTCTTTTTCTATAGTATTTCATTAAGATTTTTAGTTTTTTATAATTCATCTTCTAATTGTCTACATTTCTCTTTAGCTTTATCATATTTTTATTATAATTTTTCTAATACTCTAAATGAACTTTAATCAGTTGAAGCTCTTGAATTACTTGTTACACTATCTCTTGAAGCTAATTCTAATCTATCTTTGAATAATTATATCAAAGAAATGAGTTCTTTTTCAAATTTATCTTATTCTTATTTTTAAATAGTTTAATCCAATGCCTTCTCTAAATTCTATACTTTAACTAATATATTAATTTATTCTTTCTTTTTTTCATTTAATTCATAACCAATTCTTCTATTTTCTTCTTAAATCTTTTCTAATGATTCCTTTTACTTTTTGCTTTTTTCTTTTGATTTATTTAATTTGAGATTCAACTCTTAAAATTAATTTTAACATAATTCTTCTGCTAACTCTTTCAATCTAGTAATCTTCTCAGTTTCTCTCTTTTAACTTTCTAATTCAAACATCAATCCTTAATTCAAATCTTCTAATTCAAATTTCTTTGATTCTACTTCAGCTAATCTATTTTATAATTCTTAATAATTTTCCATAGTTTACATCAATTATGCCTAATTTATAAGATTAATAAATTACTTTAGATTTATTTAATTCAAACATATAATGACTATTAAGTGATTCAAACCATTTATCACATTCTTAAAATATAATATTAGTAATTTATTCATTGATCATATGTTTATTTGGTCCTTATGCATCTTTTAAATATCCATCTAAGATTTCCTCAAATGAAGCCCACTTTTATTTTATAAATATATCTTTTTATTAAATAACTTCCTCAATATTTTAACATTCAGTAATAAATAGATTTAAATATGATTATAATAAAGCATTACAATATTTCTCACTTTCATTATTATTATCTTACATTATTTACTTTTAATTATCTTTACAATAAGATAAAAATTCAACAAAAGTTAATTTCATTTCTTAACATGCTGCACTATCTAATAATTTAATCAAAACATCCTATTAAATATCCATTAAATTATGAAATAATGTTCCCATATCTTAAATTCTTTAATCTGATTAAATTTTTACTACTTATTGATAATACTTATTTCTCACATCTTCATATTATCTATAACATTCTCTATTGAACACTCCTAAAAATAAATTTCCATTAATTTTTCTATTAGAATTCATATATTCACAAAAATCTAACATTAAATTCAATAACATTATGCCTGTCATTTTTAATCGGATAATCAGTTTTGGTTTTCCACCTAATTTACAATGTTTTTTGGATGAATTAAAATGTTTCAATAAACTTTAATATTATTTACTTATTTTAGGTGCCTATTTTTGTAGTGATGATATGGGTAATTGATCAAACAATTTTTATATTGATTCTTATTCATTTTCTACAAAATGCATGTATTAGGAAACAACATATAAGAATAATAATATAGTTGTGATATTTTTTTAACATTCCTCAATAGATGCAACAAAAATGACAAATTATTCTGTTTTCATAAAGGTTAACCCATTTAATTGAATAGTATGATTTGGATTTAATTGGGAGTATAAATTTTGTGCACTGCTATTTGTTTTAGTGACTATTGAATGCACAACAACTTCCTTGTTTAATTTGTTTAATTCTGTAATTATCAATTAAGGTATTTCAATAGTTGAACCAAAAATCAGAGAATTCATTAACAATAAATAAATTGTAATTATTAATAATGATTTATTCATTTTCACTTTTATTTTTTTTATTTTCTTTTTCAACCTATACATATATTTAAGCATTTTCAAACTCAATCTAAATCTTTCTACATCTCTCTCAATCCATTTAACAGAAAAATATTTGTTAAACCTTATGTATTTTTAAATAAGAATCATAACATCTAGGATATTTATATATAATTGATTTGAATTAGAAATTCATAATCTTTCTCAAATTATAATTAAGTAATTAATACTAAATCTTGCCATTATAAATCTGATTATAATTTTTGAATATTTCATAAGATATTTACTTATGATATTTTATTAAAATTTAAGATTGTCTATTAATCTCCAATTAATCATTTATATATCTGTAAATCTTTGTTTTAATTTAGAATATTTATCAATAATTTTTTACTATATCTTATCAATTATTAGTAAAGTTATTAATACTTTATTTTCAATTTATCTTAAATACTTTAGATCATAGTCTTCTTCTATATATTATTCTAAAAATTAGGGTCCCTTTTAATGATAATTTAAATAATTTAAATGGTTTGAAAAATAAAATATAATTAGATTCAATCTTCATCTTTATTAAAAATACGACATTCCTCATAATATTGATAGAACTTATTAAAATCTTCCTCGTTTTCCAATTTTACACAAAATTATTATACTTTTATTTCACCATCACTATTATCCTATCCAAACCATTCATATCCAAATTGATGAAACATACTCTTAATTATAGTTTCTTAAACTAAATGATTTGCTCTAATAAAATAGGTAGCATCTTGTCTCATAATTATTCTACACTTCTTAGTTACTTTGTGTTGTAAGAATTTTAAGATACCTTAACCCCGTTACTTTATTTTATATATTAGAAAATTTACTTTCCATTCTTCATCTTTAAATCGATATAGCTTACATTTAATGGCTCCTATGCATTCGTAATCCTCCTCTCCAGTTTTAATTTCAACAGGCAATAATTTTGGAGGTCCAATATATGGAATAATTTCCTCTTCTGGATCATCAGGAATAGGTGGTTCTGCTGGATCAAGACTCATTTTTATTAAAATAAATTTAAATTGTTTAAAAATTATAAATAAATTAAAGAATTTATTAGTATAAAATATATTAGGATTAATTAGTTTACATTAACATTTCATTTAATAAAATTTTGAATTTCAAAAATAATATTTTTATGTATTTACTAAATTTTACATACTAAAATAGACAAAATATTATATATAAACATATTAATGAATATATAATAATATTTCTAATGAAAATATGAATTATTAATCAAGTATGTCTGCCATTAACCCATTCTCCTTCTAAACTTTCTTTGCCTTAATTTGATAAAACACATCCTTTTCCATGAAATACTCCTTTTCTAAAAGTACCATAAAATACAAAATATGAATCAAAACAATCTATAAATTGCATTTAACCTATTCCATCAATTTCTCCATTTACAAAGTTACCACTATATGTTTCCCTATTTCTAACAACATTTGAAAAATTCATAAAGTTCTTTAATTATAATTTCTATGATTTAGACTCTCTGAACATTAATTTACCTTTACCCCAAAAAACATCATCTTTCCATTAACCTGTGTATATTATTTTTCCATCTTTATCAAATAATGTTCCCATACCTTATTTTCTACCTCTTTCATCTGTTTATCCTTCATATAAAGCTTCTTCACCCATATATATAATCTTTTTGGTAATAGTTGTTTTTTTATTAATGTCATAAGTAGTTTATTTATTATTAGTTTATGATTAAAAACTCTAATCTCTTTTATTTGAGGATTGAGTATTTTTGCTGGCTTTAGTATTTCTTTCATGTTCTTCTAAAATCTTTTTACTAATTCGAATTCTCTCTTAAGAATTATCATATTTGTTTAAGAAATAACTTTTGAAATTTCCAGTTCTTTTTGGTGTAATTGGACTATTAAATTCATCTTGAGAAGTATTAGTATGTTATTTCTTAGTTTGATTTCCGTTTTGATTCTATTTTGGTGGTAATGACTTCTAAATCTAGCATATTCTACTATCAATTATTTCAATTTTTTTGTTAATTGTCTCAATCATAACATCTGTTACTCTTGATTTATCTGGACTAAGAACTTGAGCTGGAATTTAAGATCTAATTTAAGGTTAAACTGATGTTGGTGGCTAATTCTAAAAGTAAGTCTTACTCTTATAAAAGGTAAGCTCTAATAAATGGGTACTGTTTGTTAGACTATATAAACTTAAGGTTGTGGGTACACAATAAACATAATAAAAATATAATAAAATTTTATTTTATTTGAATATTCTCATTCATATCATTAAGCTGGTAATTGTGATAATAGATCCAAAGCACTTTATACAATGCTAATTTCTTCTGAAATATGTGATCTTTTGCTTGTATAACTTGTATTTTCATTGTCTTAAGCAATTCTTGTTTAATCAAGCAATTCCTAAGATGTTGAGATAAGTTCTTGTAATTCTTATTATCTTCTCTTGGCTGATGCCTATTATATAATTTCCAATTAATTTTACTAGGTCATTGTCTTTAGCAGTTGCTTATCTTTAATTGAATTATTTATCCTTATCTAAATTACTGTAAGTGGTTTCAAATTGGCTTCTTAATGTTTGATATTATTGTTCTGAATTATTTGAAGAAGTATTAATAGCATCTAATCTTTCTTATACATTTTATGCTATTCCTTCTAATTTAGTAATAACTCTTCTAATTGTATTATCATCATATTAAGATGTCATTTAAATCATTAGAGAAATTGGATGTTTATCTCCCAAAGATTATTTAGCTGCTTCAATTGCTCTTTCTCTTTCAATTAAACTAGTATTTCCCAAAAGAGTATCACTTAAAAATCTTAATACTTCTTAAACTGCTGCCAAATACCTAGAGTTATTATTGAATTTCTCTTCTGATGCTCTTACTTCTTCTTAATGATTATCACTTAATTATGTAATTTAATTAGATAACAATAATAGTTATTAACCTTAGAAACTCAAAGATTGAGTAAGTGAAGATAGATCAGAAGTTAAATCATTTATTTATTAATTAACTGAACTAAGTTCACTTTCAGTTGTTTCTAAGGTATTTTCTAATTTAGAAATTTATTATTCATAATTGGCTTGTTACTAAATTAATTAGAAATAGTATTACAGAAGAATGTTCAGCTTCATTAGCCCCAGATGCAGCAATGAGTTTGTCTAACATTGATTAAACAATAGTGACTACTTCACCTAATTTACTTGATTAATGTAATTCAAGCATCCCATAAAAATAATCGCTAAAAGGAGTGATTCTTGTTTTCTGAAATATACTTAACATTTATTACTTCTCTTAATTGCTTTATAGCTGTGATATGAGTTTCTGTTGTAGATGATATTGCAATCAATACCAATAAAATTGCTATTCTCATTTATTATATTAATTAAAAAACGACTTCATTTCTTTTTTATTACTTAATTGTATATATATATAAGAAGTATCATTACTTATAAATGTATATCACATATACAAATATAATCAAGAATTCTCAATGACAACAATTTTATCTTTGTCTTTCTTATTATTGTACATTCTAAATTTTTCTTGTCTACAAAGTCTTAACTAGTAATTCAATTAATTCATTTATTCCTTCTCCAGTCTTAGTTGATATTTCTGCATATTGTAAATTTTAGTCTTTACACATCTATTACACTTTTTCTTAAGAAATACAACGAAGATTCTAAACTTCATTCACAAGATCCAATTTATTACCAACAATTATTATAGCTACGGAATCATCAGCATAATTTTGTATATCTTTTTTGTTATTTTTTCATAATTATGTACCTTTTAGCCAATTTTATATATTTTCATAGGTATAAAGATCTGTTAAATCAAAAAATACTAAGGCTCCTTAAGATTAACGATAATGACTAAATAGTTGGAATTATACTTTGATGTCACAGACTTATATTTTTCTGATCCAGCTAAATCAATATTATCATACCTGTATCCCATATTTTCAATGTCACTAATTACCCTTTATAAACAATCTATTTAGAGGCATATTCAACTCCAATAGTAGATTGAGGTTATTATGGGGTAATATTCTTGGTGGCTCTAATAAAGAAACTTGTCTTTCCAACTTTGCTATCTCCAACAAGAATAACTTGAAAAATCTAACACAACTCTTACCTTTATACGATGAGGTTTATTACATTAGTAAATTAATTTAATAATACTGACTGATAAAGTATACACTCACATTCAAACACCTTTTCAATAAATAACTCTTCCTTATATCAAATTGATTGGAATAGGACCATGAAATTTAGAATCAAAAGAGACCTTCCCATTATCTCCTTCAATCCAAACATGATTTTTTGGTACCTTATTACCATTTGGATCAATTTCATCTTCTAAATGAACTATTCTTTTGCAAACTGTATAATCAGGTCTAACAGGAGATTTGGCTATTATAATATCTCCTTTTTAAATCTTATAAAATGCTCTTTAAACAATAACTAATTCACCATCTTTTACAGTTGGATGCATAGATTAACCTTCAGAAAGTTCAAATGAAATCAAATGTTGAGTAAGTAGATAATAAGAACAAAAAGCAGGAATCACCACTAGAATATCCTTTTATTTTGCTAGTATTTACTTCAAAGAAGATAACATTTATTTATATTAATTTTTTGTGGTATTTTTATTTAGAATACAAAAAGTGTTTTTTAATTAATTTAATGTAGTTGTAATAAAACAACTAGTTCATCTAATTTGCAAGATAATTGTTAGAACAACAATCTTCATCAAGTCCAGAAATGGATGAACATAAAGACTCTTCTTTAGACATGAGTTAGTTAATTAAGTTGTAACACACTATTCCTGACAATATATTAATCTCTCCAGAACCTTCAAAAAAGAAAGGTTCTATCCTTCTACCATCTGATGATCCTTGTAATTGTAGTAGATCTGGATGTAGAAAAATGTATTGTGAGTGTTTAGCTAAAGGAAGATTATGTTCATCTTTTTGTAATTATCAAATTTTCTATTTCAATAGGCAGATGTTAAAATTGTCAAAATAAGACTTCAAACAAATTGGTTTTGAATGTTATTGAAGAACTTGATCAAAATAGAAACCGAAAAAGATTTAGATCTAGACGATTCAAAGATGTAATATATTACATTAATCATAGGGTTGTACATGTTAAAAGTCAATGTGTTTGAAAAAATATTGTGAGTGTTTCAATTCTGGTAAAAGTTGTGGTTCTGGTTGTAAATGTGTAAATTGTGAAAACTATGTTCTTGATGAAGCCGAAAAAATTATTTGCACACCAAATTAAAAAAAAACTTCAAAATTCTCATCTAAATTTGAAAGTGCTAATACTAATACTAGATCAGATTATTATGGATTAGTCTTAGAAAAACTCAATTTAGAAGAATATGAAGAATCAGATGACTGTATAAATATATCATCTAATATATATAGAGTTGGATAAGATGAACACTATTGTTATTATGATATTAGGTTAATTAATCATTTGATTTATTTGTTTACTTCAAATATAATTATTAAATATTATTTATACAACAATTATTACCGTTAGGACAAACAATTATAAATAAAAGTTATCTATACATCTCCTTTTAATATTAAATCTATTTAAGTTTATTTTCTCAAATGACAACATAATAAAGAATTCAAATTTAATTAAACTAATAACTTATTCAAACACAACATAATCATCAATATTAAATTCAAAATAATGAATTTTAAAATTATTCCATATTTTTATATTCACTTCAGAAATATTCTATTAAAATTATAAATATAATATATTGATTCAGATGAAATTAAATGAAACTCTAATTCTACTTTCCAAATTTGTATTTATAAATTTTGCTATAAGAAAAATCTTAGGTAAAAAATCATTCTCCAAAATTATGTTTTTCTTTATACAAATTTAATGGCATTATTGGAGTGTTTATAAATTGTTATTACTAAATGAAAGTAATTAAAAAGAAGTATTATAAAGAAGAAAGATTCATTTTAGCAAACTCCTTTATAATCAATATGTATTTGAATCAACTTACATATGATCACATATATATAATAAAATAAAACTTCTCAACACATATCAATTTATTTGAATAAGTTATATCAATATTGTTTTATTATCCAAAATACAATTAAAATGATAGATATCTCAAATTTATAGCCTTTTTGAATCATAATCAATTTTATAAAGATTTTCTTCCTAATATATATTTTAAGATTAATGAAATTTATAAGGACTCCTTATTTATTTTTGACAAGAATTATTTGAAATATTTTAATTAGAGGCAAACAAAATAAATAAACTATTGAAAAAAATTCCATATAATGAAAATTTAATGGCAAAGTAGAGATAACAAATTTAAGATATTAGGTTAGTGTTGTAAAATTAAAATCTATTATTTATTATATATCATATCCAAAACAGTATTTTTTATATAATAATAATATTAAATGAACTTTAATATAGGCAATAGACTTAGACCTTAGACTGCTTATACTATGTCTTAAAATGAGGTATTACAATGTTAGTAATTCAAAGTTAATGTCTGGTAAATTTACATAGAATGATCAATAACAAATCAATAAATTGTTAGAGAAAAATGCTACATATTTTAATCATGTTATAGGTTTAATGTATTCAAAAATTATAGATCAATGTGTTTGTGGATTATGCATATGTGGTGGATGTAAGTGTGGATAAGAAAGATTAAAAGAATAATAAGGAATTCCATTGAAGTCATAGTATCAATAAGACTTTGTTGAAAAATAGCCATCAAGAATTAAATCAATTTCATAATTACCAACTTATAAAGATGATTATACTATGAAATTTGAAACAACTCAAAGAGTAATAAAAAACAGTTATTTTAGCTTGATTTCAAAGATCCAAAATAGAGACCATAAACTTCATATAAACCAGAACAACCTAGATTTGTATAACCATTTCATGCTGGCTCTACTTATTAATTGACTCATACTAAAATGCCTGAAAGTGAATAAATATATATATTATTAGATGAGAAGGTGAATATTATTCCTTAAAATCATCCAACAGTTATGAAAGATCTCTAATTTATAGGATCAAGTGAATATAAAAGGAATTATAGTGGGACACCAATTAATAGAGAAAAAAACCTTATATTTGGTGCTCATAGCAGTTTTGGGTAATTAGAATAATAAGAAAGTTAAGTAATCCAATAAATCCAGGATTACCATTTTTTGGATCCACTACATCTTCTAGAGCATTTAGACCATTTAAAGCAAAGAAAACTAGACCAACAAAAACTAACACTTAAATTTAAAGTGTGCCAACATTTGATGGATAATTTTCAACAATAACTAAATTGGATTTCGGTGATAAATCCCTTTAGATTTGTCCAGCAAAAGCAATTCTTAATTCTAAAAAACATTCTAATCGCTCTGGGTTTTGAATTTCATAATATATATTAAATATTATTATTTTACTTATTCTACTTTAACATTATATAATATTCAAATATTCAAATGTCCTCATCTTTAACATTATAAAAATCACTAAACAATTAATAAATACTCTATGGTGTATATTAACCTTAATTAGTGATATATAAACTTATATATTCAGGTGGAACATAATCAAATGTAATCTAATAATTAAATAAGAAATTATACTCCAATGCTCATTTGATCAATAGTAGAATTTGGATTAATTTTTAATGGTGATACAAGTTGATTGAATGTAGTTTAATCAAAAGCATATTTTGGAGTCAATTTATGTGCTCCAGATAGAACAATAACTGGGACAGCAAATTATTTAGCTAAAACACAAATTGCATATGTTCCTGGATGCATTAATAGACCTCCATTTTTAAGAATAGCATCTACTCCCAAAAGGGTTTTATTTACTCTTTACATAATAGCATATGCATTAGTAAAGGGTGTTAAAGTAACATTCAAATTATGTTTACCTAAGTCAGTAGCAAATTGTTTTCCTAAGTTTTCAGTTTCACTCTCTAAAACTATGATTTCAAAGTTTCTTGTCTTTTTTGCTGATAATAAGAAATTTAACACAGTTGTTGAATATTCATAAACTAAAAGCACTTCATTTGTAAAAAAATGTGTTGATGCCTATTAATATAATAATAATAATATGAAATTACAAATGTATTAATATCATCTGAATGAGCTTCTAATTCTTCCAAAACTTATTCAATTGAAGGTAATATTACATCCTATTAAATAGCATTTGAGCCTGTTTCAGAACCTGTTTCAACTGTTGTTTTAGATCTAATTGATTTTCTTAATATTGTAAGTCCTAATTCTTTAAAATTCTTTTCTTTATCTTTAATTGGAAAGAATCCATCTTCAGAACTCATTAATCTAATCACTTAAATTAAACGTCTAAAAACATTAGGAATCCAAAAATCTAAAGGACCTTATTTGAGTCTATTAGATAATTTTTTTATATATGTAATATAATCTTCCATTGTAGGATTTTTAGGAATTTTAGCTTATTTACCAGATAAATGAGCCTTAAGTGTTAAAATAGATTCTCTACTAGAGTATAATCGAGCTAGTATAATTAACAATGTATACGTTGTGCTTTTAATGTGCTCATAACTCAAAAATATGAATTCTTTAATAAATTAATTTATAATAATTAATATATATTAAATTTTTATCATAAAATAATTCAATAAAAATATTTTTTATAGCTATAAAAATGTAATGATTATTAGTTGAATAAATAATTCTATTAAAATGAAATTATGTTATTAAATCAGATATTATAATATAAATTGTTAATAAATTTCATTATTTTATTTATGATATATAAAAATTAAAAACAAGAAGAGGACTAATTATATCCATCTAATTACATAGGGAAATTTTTATGTAAATTTTAAACAGATGAAGGATTTGCAAAAAGAAATAATCCAAAATAAAAATATAAGATAAACATTCTATCAATTCCATTATAAAAAATTAAGGATTTAAAATTTCATCAAAAAAGATTATTTGTAATAGGAGGAGGAACTCTACAAGAGAATAGAACTTTATTATGCAAAGTAAAAAAAGGAGATGAAGAAATTTATAAACTTTATAATAAATATGGGTATATTGAACATGTTTTTGATGAATTATGGTATTTCTTAATCAATGCTGGCTATGTTAAATTAAGAGTAAATTTTGTTGACTTTGTTGTTGAAAATAAAACTATAACATTAACAGAAATTCAAGTATTCTTTACAGAATAAGCAATAAATGACAATTATGAACTGAAAATTTTAAGGTATAATAGAAAAAATGGAATAAAAAAAGGTATGCCAAAATATGAAAAATACTAATAATAATAATTATTTCATTAAGAAGAAATCAAAATGGAATATTAAAGATTTGCTAGACTTTCTTTATTACTTATGTTTGACTTTATGAACATTTAAGTTGAAACTCCAGCACTTGTTAAATCAGATAAGTAATTTAAAATATTTTTTACATAATATTGTTATTTTCATGAGAGATACAAATAATAACCTATAAATTAATTAATGAAGTCTTATCATAGACCAATTATTGAGAATCACAATTACTTTAATACTTATATTAATAATAAACATTTTTATAATAAATTATTTCCTTAAGATTTGATTAGAAAATTGGCATTATAAAAATAAGGAGGTTTTAAATATATATCAAATAATTAACCATATAAACCTAAAATTGAAAAGATTCATCCTCTTTTTCATATTTAATTTTAACGTGTTGCAGTTGCATTTTATGAAGCAATTCTTAGTTTTATTAGAAGATCAATGAGTTCAGTTGTTAAATAATAATAACCAACATATTCAGATTATGTTCTCAAAACAATATTTTTATCAACAGTTCCATTAAAAAATAATTATTTAAATGATGCTTTATATTAATAATAACATTAAAACTTTATTGATGAAAGAGAAAATTTTACTAATAATTTAAATGAAGATAGTGGAATAGAATTATTGAGTGATGAAAAAATAAGGATTTATGAAGATTCTAAAAATCAAATTTTAGATTATTTTTATGTTGATTATGTTGTACAAGTAGATAAAACATAAAAAAATCATTCAAATTTATTAAATTAATAACAAGAATCTTATTTTGAAGAAACAAAACTTCAATAAAAAAAATAAAATGAAGATATTTTATAATAAGATTTAAATAATATATTTGTTTGCAATACTTAATTGTAAGAATACAATACACCTAAGTAAATGTTATCATAATTAAAATAACATTAAAAATAAGCATTATATTGGATGCTTTTGAGAGAAGGTCATATAAGTGAATCAAATAAAGATTAAAAATAAAAATTATCACCTTTATGGTAATAACTCAGACTTATAAATGGTGATACACTTTATGTAAATACATTTACAGGAAAGATTTCTAAAGAATTTATACCAGTTTAAGAAACTAAAGGTGGAATATTAGCAGATGAAATGGGATTAGGTAAGACAATTATGGCATTAGCATTGATATTGGAAACTCATAAAAAAGGTTAATAAACATTAATAGTAGTTCCAAAATCTGTATTATTATAATGGGAAAAAGAAATTTAAACTCATTCTAAACCTAGAAGTCTTTAAGTATTAGTATATTATAAATAATAATCTCGAAGTTAGAAAATCAAATTAAAAGATTATGATATAATTTTAACAACTTATGCTATTTTGGCATCTGATTATTCAATATGGACATAAATAAATGAAATTGAATCAGAATAATCAGAATAAAAATAAGAATAATAAGAATAAGAAGAATAAAAATAAAAATAATAAAAATAATAATAATAATAATAAAAATAATCATAAAAACTTAAATAATAAAATTTTTAGGAAGAAGATTAGTCTTTTTCTAGTGATTCTATGTCTGATGAATCAATTTCATATTCTATAAGCAATACAAAAATATCAGAGGAATAGAAAGAAGAAGTTAAAAATTAATAAAAAAAGAAAAAATTAACTAAGAAATAATTAGAAAAAGCAAAAAAAGAAAATAATTTGTTTAAATAAAATTATTATAGAGTTATTTTGGATGAAGCTCATAATATAAAAACTAGATCTACACTATAAACTAGAAGTGCTATATCTTTATAAAGTCAATTTAGATGGTGTTTAACAGGAACACCTATGTAGAATAAACATGATGATTTATTCAGTCTACTTTAATTTTTATAAGTAGAAACATTTTCAGAATAGTAAAATATAATATTTATTATTTAGTTTTTGGTGGAATACATATGTAAATAAAGAAGAAAATGAAGATGATCAATAAAGAATTTTAGCTTAAATACTATAACCCATAATATTAAGAAGAACAAAGAATTCATAATAATTTGAAGGTTTATAATAAGTAGTTGAGACTATTCATTGGGTTGAATTGGATTAAAAAGAGAAAATGCTTTATAAAAAGTTATTATCTGGTTCATAAAATCTATTCAAAAATTATGTGAAGAATACTGCAAATCAAAGTTATGTTCATATTTTTTAGATAATTAATAAACTAAGAGTAGCATGTAATCATCCATAATTGGCTCTTAAAGATATTAATTTATAATAAACACCTTTAGAAATGGTTTTAGAGAGAATAGATAAATTTTTTTTAGAAAAAACTCATAATGGAAATAAAATAACAGAAGAATATAAATAAAATTTAATAGAAAATATAAAAAATGGAAGTATTACAGAATGTTTAATATGCACTAAAAATTAAATTAGTGTTTTTAGTTTATCTTCATGTGGACATATTTATTGTAAAGAGTAATATAATAATTATATAAATTAGATGTTTTAGTGAAACAGTAATTAAACTTAAAAATTGTCCATCTTGTCGTACTAAATTAACAATATAAGATTTAATTGAAGTTGTTGTAGAAAATGAAAATGTATTTGAAGAATTATAAAGTTTATAATTTGGACTTAGTTCAAAATTAGAAGCTGTTATTAAAGAAACTAAAGTGATTAAATAAAAAAAGGAAAAGGTTCTTATTTTTACTTAATGGATTGAAATGATTGGATTATTAGAAAATCTATTTAAAGAAAATGGAATTATTGCTTATCGTATTACTGGTTAAATGACAGTGGATAAAAGAGAAAAAATAATTAAAAATTTTAAAGAATAATAAAATGTTACAGCACTTATATTATCTTTAAGAGCAACATCAACAGGATTAAATTTAACTATGGCTAGTAATGTTTTTTTAGTAGATCCATGGTGGAATGTAAAATTAATATAATATATTATTTAGCCAGCAATTGAAGATTAAGCTATAGGTAGAGCTGATAGAATTGGATAATAAAATCAAGTTAAAGTAGTCAGATTTTTATGTAGAAACACAATTGAATAATAAATAAATTTATTGCATCAAAAGAAGAAATTCTATATTAAAAGAGCACTTAGTAATAATCAATAAAAGGAATAAGAATTTGAAGATTTCAAATTTTTATTATTTTAAGAATGACTAATTAATTTATTATTAATATATATATATATATAAATATAAAATTAAAATGAATAACGATGATGAACTTGAAATCTTTTATAATCAAAACAAACAAAGTAAAGTTGAAGTTGTTTCAAAAAAAAATAATCCAAAAGAAACAAAAAGCAGTAAAACAAATACTATAAATGAAAAAAATCTTAATTCAAATAATATAGATAAGAATTAATAATAATAGTAATCAAAAACAATTCCTATGATTTCTATGAAAGCTTTTATATTTAACTTTAAAAAGTTTTATAAAGAAAAAACTAAAATCAGAAATTTGATTAGTGAAAACTCTGCAAAATAAAGAAATATTAGTCTTTGTATTTATCTAAGAAATTATTTTGTAAGTTAATATTTCATATTTAGAATAGCTATAAAAATATTAAAACTATGTTATTGTAAACTAAAATTCAGGAAGTGAAAATGTTATAAAGATTTGAAGAATTAGCATTTAGAAACATTGCTGAATAAGAAGATACAAGAATATATGTAAAAAATTAAGAGACTGATCAAATTGCAGCAATGTGTAGAGAATCACTTTAAGAACTCTTTTTATAAAAGGAGAGTGCCTTTTATGAAAAAAGAGTTATCTGTAGATATTTAGGCACTCTTCTTTCTAATGAGAATTATACACCTGTAGGTTATCCAGATTTAATTAATAAATATAAAGATTAATAGGCTTTAAATTCAATATATTTATAAACTGTTGGTAATTTTATTAAGAAATTTTCTACATAAATAAAAGGAAATTATTTTAAATTAGTTGATATTGCTCATTTTTTATATGAATAAAAATATCGAAGATCTGATGTAGAATAAATTATGAAATTTATTTAGAAAACTAAAGAAATTTATAATATTTCATAAAATAAAGAGAAATAAGCTTAAATAGATGGTGATAGACTTTTACCATTTGAATTAATCACTAATGCTTTTAATATACTGTCTAATAAAGATAAAACTAATTTTGATCTTATAAAAGAATTATTAAACAATATAAGATTCTTAATAAATGATTAAATTAAGATTGATACTGTAGAAAGAGTATAGAAAGTAATGGAACATAATATTATTGGAGATTATATTTATAGATACTTTTCAGATTTAGATGAATAAATATCTAGTTTATTAACTTATATAGATTAGATTTCATAATTATTATGTTCAATAGAAAGTTTAAATTTATCAACAAAATAAGATTAATTAGAAGTTTTATTATGTTTCATTCATAAGATTTAAGGTAATTAGATAGAAGAAAAGACTGCAATAATGGCATAAAAACATACAACAATACTATCAGATTTGCTTAATCAATTTGAATAGACAGTTGAGGATTCAAAAGTAAATAAAGATAAAAAATAAAAATAACCAGCTCCTCAATTCTAAATGCCTAATGTAAAACAAGTTTTGTATGAAGATGATTTAAGAGATGAATAAATACTATAAAGTAATATTGCCAATCCATATAAATTATCAACTAGTGATTTACCAATTAGAAAACCAAAAGTTATTAATTTAAATTAAATTAAACCTTAAGTTAATTAAGTACCTGTTAATGAATTATAAGAAGCAGAAGAATTTGTTAATGGTTATATAGAAAAAGATTATGATAAAGATGAACTCATTTTATCTTAAATTTAATCATAAAAACAAAAAAATTATGATAAAAAGGAGAATACATAATTTGATTCTATATAAAGAGATTTATTATATGAAAGAGAATTTGATAAACTTAAAGAAAGTTCAAATGCAAAATCTAAAGATGAAATGATATTAACTCTTAAGAGTTAGATTAAGAATTTAAAAGATTAAGTTCAATAGTATTAAAAATGATATTTAGAAATTTATAAATATTTATTAAAAACTTATAGTAATTGATTATTGAATTGAAATATATCATAAATTTCATTAATCAAAAACCTGAAATCTAATCTTATGATTTTTCTGCCGTATATCCTCTTTTTCCTAATTAATCAATTACACTTTCAAGACTTGATTATTCTTATCTATATTTGGCAAAGAATATTCTTAAAGCAATCAATAAAAAGCATAATAAAATTAATGATGCTATTAGTATTATAATTATGTAATAGTAATTAGTTTATTCCTCTTCTAATGTATTAATAACTTTAATAGAAAAATCTAATTCTTTTTTACACATTATTAAATCAGAATAAAATGATTAATTATAAACTATTTATTATTAAAATTTTTCTTTGCACCAAGTTGAATTTAATACAGCATTGACTGTTATTTAACTATTTTTAGTTGCTAAATTAGTTAATTTACATTCTACATATGGTTCAACTCTAATAAATCTCATAAACATAAGAGTTCTAAATGATATTGCTACTAAGAAACTCTACAATTAATTAAATTATATACTTAATTTAAATGTTTAGTCAAATAAAAGGATTACATTTATGGAATGATTGCATATTAATCAATATCTTCTTATAGTTCTGTTCCATCTTCCCAAGATTCATCTGTTATTGGTTAATTGTAATTTACTTGAAATCCTTCATGAATTGAATGATAAATTATTTTATGTCCATCATAGCCTCTTATTATGGCAAATTAATCTTCAATATCAATATCAAAATATTTTCCATCTAAATAATGTGTTTTTATATAAAATAACTTTTAATCTTATGAATAAATGCAATATTCTAATATATGATTATATGAATTATGTTCAACCATTATCATAATAATATTAATATATGTTTTAATTAATTTTGCTCCTTTAATTTCTAATATAGAATCTAACCATTTAGTAATAGTGAATTATTGATTATCAATTTAATAAATCATGAATCCTTAATATTTATCAAGAATAAAGATATAATTATTATCAAATCCACCAAAATCAAAATCTTAGATATACATATTATGAATATCATTTGATAATTGATTATAAAGATTTTAAATTTAAATTAATTATCCTTATTCATTAATTGAATAAATATCAATTCCTAATCTACCTCTAGCAACAAATAGATAACCTTTATGAAGTTTTGCAATTCCAATATATTCTTCTTCATTAGATATAGAAATATTGCTATTTTTAAATGAAAATTGACCATCAATTAATTTTCCAATTATAATTTATTATGGAAATATTATAAGAACACATGATTTCTAATCAAACCAAATAAGTTATGGTGAAACAGGTTCATATTAAGTTTATCTTAAATCACTAAAATTAAAGGTTTAATTTGATTTTATTGAAAACTTATTAGAAAGTTATGAAAAACTAAGTTAAAATAAATATATTAAATGATTGCTAGTTAAAACAATAAAACCTTATGATGTTGTATTGGCCAATCCTACTAAAACAGGATTTTTCATAATAAAATCAGGATCATTTACATTTGCTGTTCTATTTATTTTCAATGACTCATCAGTATAATATGAATTTATAGATGGGAATAATAATTTGATTTCATTAACCATATAAGGTTCAAAGAGAATATTTTTATCATAAGAAAGACATTTCAATAATGTTTCATTACTTGAAGTTACTTTCATACCAATAGTTGTTTTAGAATCATTATATTGTACAACTCTTTTTGTTTATTCTGGAATCATTTCAATTAATTATTATTCATCTCTTTTCTCCACTTCTATTATCTTCAAATCTTTAATTGGATTTTCTAACTTAATTTAGCTTTGTACAAAAACTAAGATTGTAAATGTTAATAAAATATTAATCATATTATTATTATATATATTGATTTTCAGATTCCAAGTTCTTCTAATGAACAAAATACATTATCAATATCTAAATTATCCTTCTTTGCATCAAAAGAAAACACTCTTTTCTTTTTGAAATCAGCCACTACATTTTCTCCCAACATATCAACCATCTTACGAATCTTAATTAATTTTATAATATAATACTCTATCTTAAAGTTATTCTCTTGATCTTTTAAGTTTTCTATATTTACTTTAATACAAATAAAATAATATTTGACTTTTTACCTTTCTTGAATGTCTAATCAAACCATCATTTGATCTTATCATTGCAGTAATGTATAAAGGCCAAAGTAAGAAAAATATCAAAGTCAATTTTAATTATTTCTCTTTACTTATAAAATTCCATTTCTTCAAAGCATAATGAAATAAAATTGTATAAATAGCAATTGCTGCTGGTACAATCATTATTGAAGCCAATATTTTATAAGAAGCTATTACATCCTTACCACTCAATTTTACCTTAGAATTAGCTAATGCCTTCTATCTTTCCCTCTCTGTATAAGTATTTAATAAAAGAGATATAGGAATAGTCATTATATATCCAGGTAATGCAAATGATAAACTCAATAATGCCATAAATAAATTAAAAGCTATCTTATAAATATCTTTAAATGTATTTTTTT
This sequence comes from Paramecium primaurelia, assembly GCA_905182975.1. Lineage (NCBI taxonomy): Eukaryota > Ciliophora > Oligohymenophorea > Peniculida > Parameciidae > Paramecium > Paramecium primaurelia. Next base: position 50,997 of record CAJJDM010000073.1, on the reverse strand, counting down.
CCATTCTCATTACTTAATAATCATATACACCAAGTGCCTTCAATTTGTAATTATACATTTTCACTTAACTAACTACTTCTTTTACTTCTGGATGATTTTCTAATTTATAAAAGGCAGAAGAAAATCTTATTTATTTAAATAATTTAATACCTTTTTACTAATTCTAAATTGTCTTAAGCTGATAATCTTGCTTTATCAGGTAAATAGAGAGATCTAACAATCATTACTGCTGATAAATCTGAATATGTAGGAGCTTATATTGTTACAGTTTTCAATTACTATAAATTATAAATATTGATCTAATACACTTTCAATTTCATAAAGCAAATTGCTTATTGCTTCTCTTTTATTTTTTGCATATAAATCTATTAATTCTTAACTTACTTCATAAGGTACTCCAAATTCTATGATTACTTTTGATCTAAACTTATGCCCTTTAAAATAATTTAAACCAACTGGTTAGAGTTTAACTTTAGTGTTAAATTTTTAACTAGCTCCTAATGCCATAATACAAATTCCTGGTTTAAGTGGTAATAATCTTGTTTAATCATGACTTCCTCCTTCTGGAAATATTCCAATACAAGCTCCCTTTGATAATTCAATCCAAACTTATTCAAACATATTAGATTAATCAATTTTAGGTTATATTTTATATTGAAGATTTCTAATGGGAGAATCTATTTATCCATTATTATTAATCTTCAATTAAGTATCATTGATTATTTCTACTATTTGAAATTCCTATTCATTCTATTTATATTAAGATAATTTAATTACTGCAACTAAAATATCATTGACTTTGCATTATGATTTAAATTCTGTTCTTAAACCATATACCATATTTCCATCAATCCTTTAGATGGTTCCAAAACCACGTTTTGCTAGATCCTATGGTCTCTCAACTGGGATTCCACCTAAAGCTTTTCCTAAGTGACCTATAATAGGCCTTTTCATGCTCTATTGTATAAACATAATTGAATAACTTTTGCAGCTGCAATGAAATGAACTTTTCTTGGAATATTTGAAATAATGAGCTTTCTTTTATAAATAATAATACTAATGGATCAATAAATTGATTATTGTGATTTCCAAACAACAATAGTGGTCCATCCTAAATAATTTATAATGATGAATTACTTTTGGAATGTTTTCTTATCCAATAACTTAAATATCTCTAAAAAATGTTTAAGTAACAACCCTAAACTTATTTCAAATGATTACGTTGAAAATAATCTTGCTGTTGTATAAGCCATCTTTTTTTAATAAATTATAATTGTTTTATACGTAATGAAATGAATTTTATAATAATATTGTGATTGATTTTTAAGATTATGTAGATTGTATTAATGATTCTATTGTATCTTTTATTTTATACCTTTGAAATTCGTATTGAAGATTATAAAAGTAATTAAAACTGTTATTGTTTTCTTTATATTTAGTCAAAATTATCTATGTATATTTTATATTCGTCCATTAATATTTTATTTTATCCTTATATCTAGATTATATTATAAATGATTAACAATTTAATATGATAATAAGTATGTTTGTTTAAATGTAATTGTTTAGAATTCTTAATATTTTAAATATATATTTAATCATATTTAATTCCTATAGTATTAATTAACCTATCGATATAAACTTGTTAAAGATTGACAATTACATAAATTTTATAATAATTTATATGAATCATACTCAGAACAAAGAGTTTGTAAACCTACCAAGCTCTAATACTTCAAGGAATTATTCTCATTGTTCTCATAAACTCAATTCTAAATAGATTTAATAGATGCCTCATAATGAGTTTTTTATGCAATATCCTTTACAACCAAAAGACTCAACAAGTTATGATATGAATGGTTTTGATATAGATAGTAGAGATCCACATATTATTGAGTCTTGTTCAAATAGAAGCAAATAATTTAACACCTAAAATCCAATAAAATTATTTGTATAATATTATTTCATTTAGGAAAGAAGAAGAATTACATCACCAACTAATAAATAAAAGATGAAAAATACAAGAATGGAATAGATGATAATAAAATTTATAGATAAATTAAAAATAAGCTCCAATCAATATGCTGAATGTTATTGTGTAAATCAATTACTCTAGACAGGATAATCATTTGATAATGTAACTGAAAATTTGAAGGAGAGTACAAAATTTAAATCCATTAAGAATTCAATTAAAATTCCTATTCCTCGTTATAGCAGATTTCGAGATATATGGAAAAAGATCATGTAAATAACTTATATTACAACTCTTTTATTCTCCCCATTAATTTTGATATATCCCAATAGTTCAGAAATTATATTACTTTTGTTTTCTTTATTAATCCTAAATGTTTTAAATAATCTCTTTAATTTATACACTAGCTACTATTAAAACGACATAGAAATTACTAATCTTAAATAAATTTAATTTAATTACATAAAAAGATATCTAATTAAAGATATTTTTGTCTATTTATCTTTCATATTCATACTGCAATTTTGCTTAACTGATTTGTACATAACAATTATAAGTATTATAGTTTTGAATATAATAACAATTCAGAAAATAAAATTACACAACCCCTTATCCTAATAACTTGTAGTATTGTTAGCATATAGATTTAGTATTGCAATATGTTATTGTCATCTTTTCACTCTTATTCAAATATCAATTAATCATTCAAATATTATACATGAATCAATTAGTGTTTAATTTATAACTTATTTAACCTATCTACATTCATATTTAGATGAATACTTGACTATTTATGGATCATTATCTCATGAAACTAGTTTTGAGTTATAATTTGCTATTTTTGTGTAAATAGTTTAAACTTGTAATAGGATAGGTGTATTATTAGAAATTCTATTCTATTTTTATTAGAATATTGATCAGTATTTATTTAAAAAACATTATTTTGATTTTAAGGCTTTTCTTAATCATCATAAAATTGATACTTAATTAAAAAAGAAGGCATTGAGTAATTATAAATATGAAATGAAAAATGATATACTTTAATAGGGTTCAGTTATTGATACAAAATCAATCAAATATGTTAATAGTGAAATTTATAAAACAATTGAAAAAACAATTAATGCTAAATATTTTCAGAAAATAACCATTTTCTCCAAATTTTCATAGGATATTTAAGAAAGACTAATAGAAAAAATGACATTTTAAAATTTCTAATCAAATGAAATTATATTGAAATAAAATTATAGAGATGATGATTCATTATATTTGATTAAAAAAGGATGTGTAAAAATTTGTTACATTGGTATTAATAATGCATAAACTGGAATTAAATAGTTAAACAAATTTTAAACTTTTGGAGAAGTGTCATTCTTTACTGGTTTACCTAGAACAAGTAGTGTTATATGTTAAGGACCAGTTGAAGTATATAAAATCACTAGAAATGATTTTTTAAATGTCATAAAAAATAATAGATCAGATTTTGTATAACTTTATCTATTCATCTAGGAAATAGCATCATTTCTTAAAGATTAAATAATATTTGGGAATCAATACGATTAAATTGGATTAAAATGCTATTGTTGTAATGCACCAAATCATTTACTTATATCTTGTGACAAATTACATTATAATCCAAATAAAGAAAAGATCTTAAGTCAATTTTCTTATAATCATAATCAAATTAGAAAATTATGTAATATTTATAATTGAAAAGTAGATAAAAGAAATGATAAAAGAACTTAAAACAGTAGAGATTATTAATTTTAAATTGGTATGGCAGGTGAAGAATTTCAAGAAAATAATTTTAATGCTGATTCAGATATATTAAGAGATCTAACTAATAATTAGAATTATTTGTCATCTACATATATTTAATAAAATTAATCTCAATAAGGTGGTTACTTACCTGTTATTAATAGAGCAAGACCTAGTAATACCATATTACTTAATAGTGAATTAGATGATCTTAAAGATTCATGTCTTGAAATTGATACAAGCATGTATAGAAAAGATTAACCTATTTATGCTTAATAAAATCCATTTTAAATGAAAAGTATAATTAAAGAATTTGAATATGATGATTAAAGTTAATAATCAATTAATAATTAAAATATTTAATAAATATAACAGAATAAATTTAATACAGTAGATAATTAAGATAAATTAATAGATATGTGTATTTTTGGATAAAATAACTTATAGTAATTAAATTAGAAAAATAGTCCAAAACATTCAAATGTGTAAGAGTTAAAAACTACAAGATAGAATAAAAAATCAAATAGTTATACTACTTAGACAGATATGTCTAAAAAATTAGAAAATTTTAAGATATCTTATAGATCAAATCTACATTTGGATGAAGGTGATAAAAATCTTATTGAATAATATCAAAAGCAACAAAGAAGGAAAAGCTCACAAACTTAGAACTTTAAATATGATGAAAATATCTTTATTGGATTAACAAATATAATAAATTAAAATAATTTCTTTTGTCTTTAAGAAGATGAAGAATTTGAGAAAGCACAAAATTTTAGTTAATATTATCCTTTTTTCAATCCAGATATTATAATTAAAAAGTAATTTAATCTCTTATATTTTATTAGGTATAATAATTTAAAGTAATATGAATAATAATAATCACTTTTAAACAAAAGCAAATATACAATAAGTTATGTTTTAAGTGATAGAATAAAGGAAAAAGTGAACTATAAATAAATTTGATATTTTGGGTTAATTTAAATCATAAGTATTTATAAATATATCTATATCAGTTTAATTTGCTGGTTCTTGGATTTATATGTAAACTTTTAGATTTTTCATGTAATTTCTATGTATTAAAATTATCTAAATATGCATCAACTCTTAATTTAATTTTGTGTAAATTTTAATCAAAATAAAATTTTTACATATTTTATTATATCTTTTTATGCTTCAAATAAGAATCTTAAAAGTTTTCCTACTTTAGATTAGATTATCTAAAATTTAATTAAACCTTACATTCCATTTATTTTATTTAACAATCTTTTATTTTCACTTTCAATACGCAATTTTTATTCCTTTAGTGATCTTCTACCTCTAGGTGTACCACATTAACTTGGAGGCTTTCTAATATAATTTTTGTAATACAGTTGGTGAACGATTGCTAATTTTAGCCAATCTCGCAAGTATTTATGTATTTTATTCTTAAATTGTTTACCATTTCATCAATTCCCTTTTTCTATTATTAATAAATTAAGTTTTTTTGACTTATTCATAGATTCTTTAATCTTTTTGAGGACTCAACTTATAGTTTTGTTGTAGTCTTTTCTTATGAGCATCATACTCTCTTTATTTATTTGGAATATATACTATCTACTAAGCCAAATCTAGTTGAGTTCTAAATACCCTTTTTAATGGTTTTTCATTGATATAAATAATATTTATTTATTAATAATATTTCTTCTTATTTTAAGGGAATCCATTCAACAATACTTTTATTTTAGATATTCGTTTACACTAGAATATGTTACATTTTAAATTTATCAGATTTTATAATTGTTAATAAATAGTTTCTTAACTTCTGAGAAATTAGATAAATATATTTAAGTCTTATAGTATTATATATATTATAATATATCCCTTAAAGTAAATATTCTTTTTTATTTCATTTAGTTATTATTTTAATTATCGTATTTATAATGGAAGAACGATTCAATGAAATACCATTACCACCAAAAAAGGAGAATAAAAGAAAACCTTTTGGAACTGACAAACGTTTCAAACCTTAATAAATACTACGTCCATCTCCAGCATCTTATACAATACCTACTGTCTTCGAAATTGAGAAATACAAAAAGAAAGGAAAATCAATTTCAGTTTTTAGGGAAAAGCCATATTTAAATGAAGTCCCTGGTCCTGGTCAATATAAGGATACAGAAGGATTAGGAGGACCATTATTCTCAATTGGAATGAAAATACCTCCTTATAAGAAGAATAATTTTCCAGGGCCTAACCATTATGACTAATAAATTAAATAGTGCTTAACAAAATATAAAAATTTTGGAAATACAATAATTTAATGAATTATAAAATATTGATTCTATAATTAGTATAAATTTGAATTTTTATAATGATAACAGAGAATTTAAATAATAAGTGCATATAATTACAAATGTAGAAGTCATGGATTGATTAAATATCGAAAATAGTTTAATTTATAATGTGACGCATCATATAAGTTGAATAATTTTTGAGAAATGACAATTATTAAAATTATGTTTGTAACAATCCTAAGATCCACTACATCATTATAACTTAAACCAAAGCTTGTCTATTAGAAGTATTTGACAAGACTTAGAACAGTTTCTTTGGCAGGTGCTGTAACTGTGGCTGCTTCTGCTTATTATTGTTATGAATGCTTCTGGAATACTTCCATGGAATTTATTCACCATCCAGAAGCTATTGAGAAGCACGTTCTTAGTATTTTTGCAGATGTAAACAATAAGTTTATTGAAGATCAAGTATAGGCCTACTTTCTATATTTCTCACCGATTGATGTAACTAGCATATGCTACTCGTTGGGAAAAAAAGCTTGACACAGAATTTGAAAGATAACTGTTTAAATTATCAGATGGAGGATAATTAGCACTAGATTGGAAGAATAAACATGTTGTTACAAATAAACCACTTATTTTAATTACTCATGGGTTAACAGGTGGTTCTGAAACTAATTATATAAAACATGCTGCTTAGACTCTAGCTGATGCTGGGTATCAAGTAGTATGTTTTAATCAAAGAGGAGTGTCTAATTGTGAATTATTAACAAGTAAATATCATTTTCATGGATGTACTAATGATCTTAGAGAAGTGATCAATTATTTATAAGAAAATAAATAGAAAGGTCAATAAATATTTGGATTAGGTTTTTCAATTGGAGGTAGTCTTTTATTGAAATATGCAGGAGAGGAGGGATATAAATGTAAAGTCAACAGAATTTTCTCAGTTGCCAATCCATATGATCTTTTGGATTGTTCTCATAACATCATGAAATTTAGGAACAAAATTTATGATTGGTCAATCACTTGTAATTTCAAAATGCTCCTCAAATAACATTAAAATTCATTAACAGAAAATGAAAAAACTAAGGGAATACAAATATAAGAAGCATTACAGGCCAAAAATACTTATGAATTTGATGAATTAATTACAAGAAGATTATTTGATTTTGATTCTCCTGAATAGTTATACTCATCAATTGGATGTGGAAACTACATCAAAGATGTTAAAGTTCCTGTTCTCATTATGCATGCCAAAGATGATCCCATCGTTCCTCAATTTCTAGTACCTTATGATCAAATAAAGTAAAACCCTAATATCATTGTTGGCTTAACAAATAAAGGAGCTCATGTTGAATGGTTCACAGGATTGAAACCATAAAGAGTATTAATTTATTAAGATTTTTTAGTGGATTATGAATCCAATACTAAGGTATTTCGAAGAGATACAATCACTATGATTATTAAATAATTATTATATTAAATGAGCCGAACTAATTTGGGCAGTCCTTCATATTACTTTTCTTCATCAGCTCCTAAGCTAGAAAATTTTTAGTAGAGTCCTAAAAAGGAATTTTTTGATGCTTCTCGTTAATTAGAAAAGGCAAAAAGAAGAGTCTAACTACTAAAGTTAGAAAATGAAATAAGGTATCATTAAGATATTATATTCGTTTTTAGAGAGAAGAAAGCTTAAATATAATAGTAGAAGAATGAACAACTAACACGAATTCGTGAAGATCATGAATAATTTAGAGAATTTGTATATGAATTACATAAATATAGAAATAAATGCATAAAGAATAAGTAAATATGTAGATATAGAATTTGGTATCTCGAACACGCAATCTGAAAAGACAATAATCATAAGAGAAAATTTATATCTAATAAAACTTCCTTTAGATGAAATAATAAGAAGTCAAGAATATAAAGGAGCAATCTCAAAAAAATGAATAGCTTATTAGATAGAATCTCGACAACCTTAAACAATAAAAATATGAGCAAAAATAATAGATTATTACTCAAGAACAGTTAGCTTAATAAAGCATTAACAATTTTCATAAATAAAGATATCTTAAACATTAATAGGATCATTATCACTCGAAATCTTAACATATGATTGAAGCTGAAAATAAATTAAGTATTATTGAAGAACTAAGAAAATAAGAAGCTTAATTATTATAAAAATTAGAAACTACAGTAATTTATATTTGTATATTAGTCTAAAATGAACACAAGTTTAGTTGCTCGATAAATGTCAACAACAACTCCAAAAACAGAATTCTATAATTGAGACATTTATATATTATAAATATTTATATTGTAAATTTAACATAAATTATTCTTTTTAGATTTAATTTAATAAGTAAATATTAATATAATCATAATATGAATTTGCTTTCACCACAAAACAAAAGTTTAATCCTATTCTTTTTATTCGCTGGAATTGCAATTATTGCTAGTTTTTTTTTACTTGTTATTGCAATTACATTCTTTCCTATTACAATAGGGATATTTATAATTGTTAAATATACTCCTGTAAGTAAAAATTAATATTATTAGATCAGACACACTTTTACAAAAGTTTATCATAAAATATATGACTATTTGTTTTATTAGAGTGAGAAACCTAGAAAATTATTATGGGGATTTATTTATGATTTTATGTGTGCATATTTCCCATTAAATAAATGGAGAGCTATGAATTATGGATATGCATTATTGAATGAAAATGGACGTATTCTTAACAATTTGGATGAATAATAGGAAGAAGAAAGGTTTTGTATCTAATTATATCATATGGTGGCAACAAATTGTTTGAAATTAAAGGATCTTCAAGGAAAAAGAGTATTAGAAGTTGGAAGTGGAAGAGGAGGAGGATTATATTATATTCATTAATCATTAAAACCAGAATATTGTGTTGGTGTTGATTATTCTTAGAATTAAGTTGATTTTTGTAAGACCACTTATAGAGAAAATTAAAAATTGAATTATTTACAAGGTGATGCTGAAAATTTAACTAATTTAAATATATAAACATTTGATTTGATCATCAATGTTGAATCATCACATTGTTATGGCAATTTTTAGAAGTTTGTATAAGAAGTTACAAAATTACTAAATACAGGAGGCTTATTTATTATTACAGATTTCAGAGCTATCGAAGAATTAAAATAATTTGAATAAGACTTATAATCAACAGGATTGGTATAAGAAATCATTATATTGATAGAAATTGGAAACAAAAGAAGACATAACTATTAATGTCCTTTAAGCCTTAAAATTAGATGAGAAGAGAAAATAATAATGGATGAATAGACATTGTGGAATAAGTAAATTCAATTTATATTATTATTATAGTTTTTAGAAGCTTCTTTAATAAGTTTAGTGGTGTTTAAAGTTCTCGTATTTTTTAGGAGTTAAGTGAAAGAAAAACACTATATCTAATTTATGCCTTAAGAAAGGTCTGAATATAATAAATAATTTAATTTAATTTCAATAAAATCTATTAAAATATTATTTTTTTATAAAACTTAATATTTTATGTATGTTGATATTTTTAACTAGTTTTTTGACTCTTATTCTAAAAACATTTATAGTAAATCAATAAATAATGAAATTAAAAGAGGAATATAATAGTTAAAACAAAAGTGATAGATTGTATTAAGATTCATTTTAATAAATAGACTTTTGTAATTTAAATTCTTTTTGAAAAGAAGGAAACACACTTATTTATTGTTCAATTAATATATACAATTATATTCTTAAATGAAGATCAAATTATTTTTATAACATAATTTAATTCATAGTATTATTTTAATTAATGGGTCAATCTTGCGGATGCAGTGCAAAGTTTTGTGAAGCTACATAAATAACCACATAATCGAACATGGAACAATAACCAAAATACAATTAACCAGAAACGTCATCACCTGAAGAATTATCAGAAAAAATAATTTTCACAATCTCAGATGAATTCAATTTATTTAGATCATTTCTCGAAGATTCTTTAATTAACACTCAGAATAAAACACTTAAATAAAAAATTTATGAAATCAGTTGGGAAATTTAATATTTCATTATTACTGCAACAAATATTTTCTCCTTTGATTTGGAAAAGTGGAAATAGTTCATTGTTAGTCCTGAAAAATAACAAATATTAGAAAGCTTTAGTGAACTGATATCTGAGCATAACACTAAGTGTACCTCAGAATAATTTATTGATAAATTAAATTTTGAGGAATGGATTAGGAATACAGATTTACAGAATAAAAATTATAAATAATCAAAAATTCATATTCATTTCTTTGGAAAAAAATGAATAATATATTAATCATATATCATTAATAAATATAAAATGTCACTATTAAGTGAATTGATATCCAAAGTTATCTTGCACACTTATTTCAAATGGATCTTCAGAAGTTGAGAGCCTCTTTAGATAACCTAATGTTGTATTTGAAAAATATTATTATTAACAGTTATTTTATGGTGTAAATGTTTAATGCTTTCTTCTTACTTACTATTATAATTTGTGTCTAGTTGTAGAAATTTTAACAATTTAATTATATTTATGAATTTCTTCCAATTTTTTTTCATTTATTTCTTTCCAATATGGTTCCTTAATATGTTTTTCAACTTTATGGTAATAATGTAATTAATAAAATTCTTTAATAGAATTCTAAATCTTTTATATGTCTGGAAGTAATTAGTAAATTTAAAAGAAAACTGAAGTTGAGAGGGATGAATATTCCAACTCAAACTCTTTAATTAATCTAAAATAAAATTTTTAATTACTTTTCTAGAAAGAGATATAATGCAATGACATCATTCCATAAAAGTAATAATAATTCATAAATAATCTCTTCTTTGTTAGATGCTAAAATATCTTTAAATAGTGGAGTTTGGCAAAATACAAAATTTAATAAGTTTATCGCTTTATAATACATATTTTAAAATTCTTCAAATTCTAGTTTAGATGATAATTAATACATTTGATTGTGTATGATTTTTAACTTTTCACCATCTTAATCAAAGAAATGCTATTAGCAAATCTTTGCAATACTTGAAAATAGAAATCTACAAATTTATCTTCATTTTAATTATTATTATCTATAAACCCATCCCAATCATTGACATACTCTGCAAATATGGCACCATGCATCATATCATCTAATAATACATGACATGCTGCTAAAATCTTTAATTTTACTCTATATGAAGCCTTTTATGGAAGTGCATTAATAAACTTCTTAAATATCGTTCTTATTGAAATTGGAGTTTGTTATTCTTGGAATCCTTTCATTAGGAATTTCAGATCTGTCACATTTAACTAAACTGCATTATTTAGTATTGAACTTGAATATAGATGTCTTTCAAAGTCAGATTTAAATATATTAATCATTTCACTATTGTTTTCATAAAATTTTATGAATTTTATTAGCTATTTCTAACAAGAAAATAGAATAATATTTATTAATATGAAAATCAACCTGATAAACAATACTCTACTTAATCTAAGAACAAAAATTATAGAAATCATTAATATATTTTTTAATAATATTAATCCTATTTTTTATCTCCATAACTTCTTTTGAATTGAGACTAACTAGCAAAATTATTTGAACTGAATTTCTCATCATAAATGGAATGATATTATTTTGTCTCTTTAATTGGTATAGGTTATTATGCTATTTTTTGATATTATATATTTTTCTTAGGTATTTGAGGGACTAATTAACTATTATCTCTAATCTTTTTAGATAAATGTTCTAATTCTTCCTTCAAATTTACCTAATAAATATCAACATATTCTGTAAATGTTTAGATTATTTTTTATAACTTGTCATCATGAACATAAACATCAAAAGCATTAGATAAATATATTTTAAGAGCATCATCAACTTCTAATGTTAATTATTCAAAATCATGATTTTATTCATCACTCATTACCATCAAACATCCTCTTATATATTTAGGTTAGAGTAACATCTTTTCTTATTGATCTAAATTAATAATAATTTAATTAAGTTTATGATGAAGATCTTTTCTTTCTCCAGGATGAGATTACTAAAAATTATAATTCTTGAAATTACTTTTTGTAAATGAATTTTTTATTTAACTTATTCTTCTAATTAAATACAATATTCATTGACTGCTGTCATTAATGTTTATTTAATTCTTTGTAATTTATTTTGTATTTATTTCAATAATTCTGGAGATTCACTTACATTAAAATGATGTAAAATTGTTCTCTCTCTTTTAAAATTAGAATATATATGTACTCTTCAAATTTTATTTTCATTTCATGCACATTATTCAATAATTACTATCTTACATTATCAACTGTATCTAATTGAGCTTATGTACCATTTTAATTGTGTTATTGCACATGTAATTTACAACAATCTTTACATAAGGGCTATTTAATTTTTATAGAATATATTTAAAACCTGTCTGCATTCCAAAGACATACAAAAAAGAACTATATCATTTGATGGATGTTTATAGCATTTTTCAAATTAGGAAGGTGCAACAGACATTTAATTTATTAATCAAATACAAATTAAATAATGATAATTATACTATTGATCAAATTTAATAAGTAATATGTAATCATTTTATACTCGTTATACTCGAAATGATAGGTATGCTAACCAAGCTTTTTTAACTGTATGGTTATTATTTTACTTCCTTTACTTATATTATTGGTAATCTTTTAGCACTAAAATGAATAATAATAATTATATACTGTGTAATTTAGAATGACTTTTCATCTGTAGTTTACAATTGTTAGATCAAATTGTCATATATCTTTTTAGTCAAACCTTTGGGACCTATCATAGTTTAATTGAGATTATTTGATTATTAATTGAAAGTTTCCAGTTTATTTTTTAAATCATTGCCTAATTCAATCAATTTTTATGCTTATGTTTCAAGTGAGCAAGTTTATTTAGTTTATATTTCTTTATTAAGTCTTCCTAATCTCTTATTTTCTTTAATTAGAAATTGTAACTTCTACTCATATTCAGATTTCATATTATCAAGTTACAATTAGAGTTAATCCTTTTGCATTTATTACTCATTATATATGAATGTTTATTCTTGTAATAATTAATTATCTTTTTTTAATTGGATTATCTCAAATTGCAACAACTCTAATTTTTCTTCAATTTATTGCACATAATTGATCTGAACTGCAGCATTTTGTAATTGTCGTTATAAACCATAAACAAGAAGTGATAGTCTTTAATTTTCTTCTGTTAACTTTTTATTTAAATCATGAAGGTTGTCTTTATTTATATGATCCATAAAATATAAATGATTAAAATAAGTAATTAATACTTTGTACTTATTACTTAATTTGCTATACATGATTAAGTTCTGTTATTAATTATAAATGTTATTTCAAACTAGAGAAAAAACATCTCGTTCTGTTTCACCAGCAAATCGTTCAGATTTAGTTACCATAATACCGAGGTCTCAAAGTCCAACCATAACGAAAGAACAATTATAAGTATTAATTTGTATAATTAAGAACACCAAATTTTACAATCGTTTCTATAGATAGGAACAACGTTATCAACTTTTATAAGATTAGGTTTACAGATATTTATAATGCATAGATTAATGCAGAGATCAAGGCATTATCAAACAAGAAGAAGATTACATAAAATTCTTATGCAATTATTGCCAATTAATTACAATAAAGAATTTCAGATACATTATTTAGATTCTAAAGTGAAAGACTTGATTTTGCATAAATTGGAGCAGCATTCACAGATTTAAAAATATTTTAAGAAATAATCTTTGATAGTAATTGTGAATGTAAATTTATATTTAAAATATAGTAATAAATAGCGATTAACCTCTTAATTTAAGAGGTAAACAAGAGGTATTTATAAATATATATATATTTAGATGTTGATGCATGAAATGTTGTGGAATCTAGTATCACAAGATGGTGAACATGAATAAGTTGAAACATAAATGGTATTATGTGTATTTAGAATCTTAATGGATCCAGTTAAATTGACAGTTGAAGAAACAGCATAATTAGTATTAGACTTTTTAAACTACGAAGTCACTAATTACACTTAAAAATTTGATCAAGCAAAAAGATTAGTTATTCAATTTAGAGCTTTAACATAAAATTAAATTTTTTCTAGTTATCCAGATAAAAAAAAAGAAATTGAAGATGTAAAAGAAAAATATTCTCCATCAATAAATTAGAAATCTTAAATTTTAGCTTATCAAAACAGATAAAAATATATGGATAAATAATTAAGTACTCAAAGTTAAAGTTGTATTGATGTTCTATTAAAAAAGAAAGAAGTATTTGATAGGGAAATTTAAAAATAATAACTATAAAAATAAGAAGAAAAAATGAAAGAATGCACATTCTAACCTAAAATTAATTAAAATTATTCATAAAATTCTACTATTGATGTTGTAAGTAGATTATATACTTAAGAATCTATTCATTAAAAAAAAATGTATTAAGAAGAAACTATAAGAAAAACTTAAGAATAAAAAGAATTAAATGAATTGAATTAATGCACATTTACACCTTTAATAAATGATGGTATACCTATATCAACAACAACTGCAAGCACTCCTAAAGATTATGATAAAATGGTAGATAGAATGAGAAAGGCTAATAATAAAGCAAGAGAATAAAAAGAAAAATTAAATCAGTATTAATTTACCTTATATTTAGTATTTCTACTGGAGAATAATTAGAAAAACTAAGAAATTCTCCATTTAATCCACCATAAATGGTAAATAGACCAAAATTAAAAAAAAAACCAATTGTTATTATGGATGTAAATATTTGTCCGGGAAAACAAGGAAGATTAGCTCTTTATGAAGATTAAGATCCTTAAGATGTAGTAAAAAACTTTGCAAAATTATTCAATTTGAATACAGAGATGTCAGATATATTACTAAATGTTTTAGAATAAGAGAGATAAAAAATGATCAAAAAATAATGCACTTGATAAATGAGGATAATAAAATATATCTTCTTTTTTAATATTATTTTTGTTCATAAAATCAAAAATTACTCTTTCTTAATACATATACCATATATAATTTTTGTCTATCTTTTATTTGTTATAATCTTTATTCATGAGGTCTTAATTTCTTATTTATTAATTTAGAAACTAAGTATTAATAATATTGCTTACTCCAATTCCCTTAAATTTCTTAATGTTATTTTATATAAGCTATTTATAATTACATAGCTAAAGCCAATCCAATTGTTAAATTCTATTTTTCAATCAATTTTAATCCATCAATATTAATAAGATAATCCTCTAATTATGAAAGATTTTATATAGTGTCAAAATCGGATATAATTAAATATCCTTCTTCCTTCAATAAATTCATTGATGATTCCAAATAACTAAATATCTTTTAATTACAACCTTTTAATATTTATATTTCTAAAGGCTAGTTTTTTATTGAGTTCAATACCAATAATTATATCAACCTTATTTGATTCAATTGATCTTAGCTCATTTGGAGTTATATTCTAAAATTTTAAATTAGTCTATTAATTAAAAAGTTTTATATTGTTTTATATCTGATTTTCTGATGAATCAATTCCTATACATATTTAAGGACCATATGTTTCCGCAATAAAAGATAAACCACCAGCATTGCCACATTCAAGTTCTAAAATTATTTGATCTTTAAAAGTCTTATTTTTCCAAAATTGAGTTATTGCATATTAATTTATTATTGAAATTGTATTCTATGTTGTTGTTTATGGCTCATTCAGGATGGAATTTCTTATCATATCATATTTAGTACTAAAACATGAGAACTATCTGATCATAGATTGGAATTGTTACTAATTTTTCATCTACATTTTTGATAAAACTATCAATTTTAATCCAGATATAAAAGGGAATAAGATAGTTTGCATTAATTTAATATAAAACTTTCTAAAATTTTAATCAAATAATTACCCATATTTTGTTAGTTTTTATGATTTTTATGATAGATTCAAAAAATGGAGACATAAATTTAATTAAAATCTATATCAATCTGTAATTCAATAGAAAATTTAAATTATCCTCTATGAATCTCTTCATTCTAACAATAGGGAGTTTAAACAATCCAGATTCCTTGATTATTCGTATTAATTAAAAGAGTGGCTATAAAGAATATCATATCTATTACTTCATTAAGCATGTACTAAAATGCAAATAAAAGTGATTAATTGAGGACATTGTACAAAAAGTTCTATGCAGATTAATATTACTTTTTTAATTGTTATTTGATCTACAATGTGAATCACAATACTTCAAATTTATAATTCCAACATAACAAAATAGAAATAGGGAATGTTATTGGAAGAAAGATTAAACACATCGTAATAAAGCTAGGCATACAAAACAAGGCAACAATTTTTATCAGAATATGCAATTTAAGTTTTCCTTTCAAAATATTAAGAGTTTCCATAATTTAATAATAATAATTGAAATTAATATTAAATATAATCTGGTCCTTTATCAAACAAAATCATTTTAATTATTCAATTATAAATAAAATTAAAAATTGGTTCTTTATAGTCATTCTGTAAAATTAATAATTTTCATCAAAAGGAACCTGATAAACTCTTTATTGAAAATTATTTATTTAAAGATTTTGGAATAGAATTAGTTTTTATAAAATTATATGAATCCTATTCCTATAAAATTTATAAATACTAATTTTGAAGTTTTTATTTTATTAAACTTTAATCTCTATAAATATAGTATAAGTAAAATATATTATTGTGTAAATACTTAATTTAATAATGTTCATCTATTTTAAGGCTTTTTACTCATAAAAAACAATATATTTATGTAAAATAGTTGGGAGGATAACAATTTAATTTTAAATCATTTTATATGTAGAAATTATAAAAAATTAAATATAAATTAATATGTTTCCATATCTTTAATTATCTTCATTTGATATATTATCATTTGGATTAGATATATTTAGTTCTGATTAATGAGGAAATTTATAAAAATTAGAACTCCTTATTATTAATATATTTAGAGTCAAATTAAAAATTCCTCTACTTTTATTATAAATTAACAATCACATATAAAACAAAAAGATAATATCTATGCTAAAATTGATATGTTAAAATGAAAAATTGCAAGATATAAAATGATGATATTAATAATGCAAATTAACTTTAATCTTATAGAAATCACTCATCTTGAATGTCTTTAATTTGATCTTTTTATCCTACAATAGGATAATGGTGAGTTTCGAAGGTCTACTGTAATTGATTAATTTATCGATTTTTTCTATAATTTTTATTAAATCAAATTAATTACATTTTATCAAATGCATAAGAATTTGTAATATTTTTTGAGAAATTCAAAGAACATGCCAAATAAGGATTTCTGATCAATTATTGTCCTTCTCGAACTAAGCTTGGACTTCTTACACTCAAATGATGAGTGTTAGGACTTGAATCCAAATTTCTCTCAATAGAAACTTAAGATTATTATTTTTTTAATAGAATTATTTCTTTAGCTAATGGGATTAAGTAGCTTCTTAATTTTAGATATTATTTTCTAACTCGAATTCTTTACTCACCTCGATCAGCTAATATTCTTCTTAAAAATGCTATTTTATTGAAAAATGGTAAAAGTTTTCTTATAACAAATCTTAATTTGTCAATTTTATCCTAATAATCATTTGTTTTTTCTTTATAGAATTCCACTACAATTTTAGATATTAATAAATAAATGATATGAAGGTTCAGCACTATTATTATGATTTAATAAGGAATTTAGATTTCACTGGAATTTGATTATTATGAAATATAGATACCAATGGCTAAAACAATTGATGCAAGACAAACATTGGTGGAATAATAATCTAATTAATTCAAAGTATTTTATTTGTAAGGCTTATACTTTTAATTTAATACTTAATATACTCCAGTAATAAGTAAAATAATAGTTGCTTTTATTATTATTCTATCTTCATAATATGTTAAGGATATGATCATTAACTCTTTTTGGGCTATTTTAATTACCTCCCAAAAATAAGCGGATTTAGTATATTCATTATATAAATAACCCCATTAAAGTCTAACTTTCTTTTGATCCAGTTTCTTAATATTACTATAAAGTCCAAAGAAAAAGTAAATGGGGACAAAAATTGCAAATACAAAAAGCATGGGAAAACAAAGTTTAAGCATCCATTGTTCATGTTAAGATGTATCATATCTTTATGAAATATTTGATTAAATCCATTTATATCCTGAAATCTCTCTGTATGAGATTAATTGAACGAGCCCTCCAATAACACTTGGTTGTAAATAAATGTACATATAAATAAAAGTAGTGGTAATAACACATATATTAAAAGAAGTACGTTATGCAAGAATTAGAAATAAGTAACCTTGAAGAAAAACAGAGATATAAAGAGATGGCATAATTATTTACCAAATCATTCTAGCATATTAAATTTCTAGTTAAAAAGCATATGATAAAAAGCAATCTAAAGAATAAGTCATTGCTTAAATTGGAGAACCCATTGCATTAAAAGTACTTTCAAGTCCAACAGGTAATTTGAGTTAAAATGTAACAATTGATGCAATAATTTATAAGTAATTAGTGAGCATTTTAATTAGAATTGCTGATTAATTTGTATTCTAGTTAACTGCTAATCCCATTTTTTAAAAGGAAAAATTCCTAACAAATTCTTAGATGGCTTTAATTGTACTTTGTACTGAAATGAAAATCGAAATCAAAGTCCTATTTTCAGAATATAAAAATACCAAATACTAACTAATACAATAATTAGTATATTTTAATCATTCTTTGTACATGGCCCACAAGAGTACTTCTAACTTATAGAAAATTATCCATCTCCTCTGATATCATATAAATCACATTATTCACATAAGGCTCCAATATGTCCTAAAAAACATGATTCATCACCCTCTTACCAACCACCTAAACAATTTTATGGTAGATTTAAACAATAACTAATTACATTACTGTAAAAATAAGGTCTCCAATAACCAAACTTTAAGTTTAATAGTGCTGATTTCACACTTATTGTTGAAATTTCATCTTTGAGTTCACATTTTTAAGAATTAAGAGTTAATGAATACAGTCCTTAATTACTATCACATGGTATACAAGAATAATCAGTATAATTTTTAATTTCTCCATATTAACAAGGT
The DNA here is from genome assembly GCA_905182975.1 of Paramecium primaurelia. NCBI lineage: Eukaryota > Ciliophora > Oligohymenophorea > Peniculida > Parameciidae > Paramecium > Paramecium primaurelia. The sequence continues at coordinate 31,784 of CAJJDM010000073.1, read as the reverse complement.
AATGTTTTGATATTGAGTCTTAATTTATAATTTGAATGTGTGCTTAATAGATTATAAGGATATTATTAATTATAAATAGGAACAACAACAGAATTGCAATTGAATTACAATTATAATACAATTTCAGAGGGTAGTTCATTATCAAAATATACAATCATATCATCTAAATTATAATCTTATGTTTATTCATTAAAATAGACACTATCAAAATTTGTAAATTTGTTACTAAAAGGAATTTATTCATCATCATAATTTGATGTATTTATTTTTCTACTATCAATATTGCAATATGAATTTATTAGATTTTTAATTATACTATTATCCTTGCCTAATGCAATTAGACGGAATTTTGAATTAGAAGCAGTATAAGTACGATTAACTTTAGAGAAAAATTCATATTGAGAAATTTATTAACCACTAGGTAAGTAAAGATACTATTGTTAGGCAGAATTATTCTATTAAATAATAACCTATTATATCAATAGATCTTAAGATATTATGATTGATTTCGTGCTTAATTTAGAATTTTCATTTTATAAAGTAATAGTCAACTATTGAGGAACAGAAATTATATTCTATCCAAAAAACTAAGCTTAGTTATTATTCACAATTGTATTTAGATTAAAATAATCCATATCTTATTAATCAATTAAATATATTCCTCCTCCTATAAAAGCTGAATTATGAGATATCACACTACTTGTAATCAGGATATCTTTTTTATTTTTTACAAATATGGCACCTCCAGTTTCAGATGCTTTATTATATTAAAAAATAGAATTATGTATCAAAACTTTAACATTCTCTATAAATAAACAGGTTCCATTATTAGCTATATTATATTGACAAATATAATTGTCTATAATCACTTCTAAGTTCATTTATTAAATATTCACTTCTGTTTATGTTAGCAATCTACTATTAGTATTATTTACTTTTTTGATTTAAAAACAACCAGATAATCCACATTGAGAATTAATAATTTTAAGACTAGAAATCTATTATTTTAGTAAATTATCCTCAACCCTCACAAAAGAATATTAAATCAATCCATTTGAACAAAATTTGCAATTTATTTATGAAAAAATAAGGTTATTTAATTTAAGTTAAGTTTAATCTGTAAGATCTAAGAATAAGATCAATCCAGAATTTTGAATATCAACAACTAAATTATTTTCTGATTGATATTTTTCTTAAATTTAAGATATAATACAATCTCCATAAGAATTCTACCAATTTTTAGGCTTTTATTGCAAAATGAGTGGTGCAGTCTTCTTTTAATCATTAGTAATACATTAAAAGTATATGTTTTAATATATTACTGTTGATTATTCACAATTGTAATTCTTTAGTTATAAAACAATTGAGATATTCTAAACTTCTAGATTATTTATTTAAATTTTATTAGATTCATCTAAAAATAAATCATTATTAATATATACATAAATTTGGATACAATCTTAGTAGACAATCATTTATTAGACTATTTATAACTTTAAAATTTTAAATAGAAACTATTTAAGCATTTCTCATTATAATTGCAGATTCCATTAGTAAATAATCAATTTCTACATTTTAAATGATTAAATTAATAACTTAATCAAAATAAAATAAGGCTCTATTATTAATTAAACTTAATTAATCTTAGTTTGATAGTTGAGTATATTAATTTAAATAATTCTTAAATCCCTCTAAAGTATTTTGAATAAAAATGGAATCTAATTTCATTATTTGTTATTTTGTAGCCACATTAGAAAGTAAAACATATATGAAAGATCCAAGTTTAGAATATATATTTTTAATATCCAAATGATAAATTGAAATAGAAATCATAGGAGAATCTGATTAAATGTAAATGAATCCTCCCTCTTCCTTAGCATTAATATTATTAATAATTAATTAAGAGATTGATAACTTGAGAGTTTCTGCTTTAGTTCCATCTAAATAAATAGATCCACCATATCCTAAATCTTTGGAAAATGAAGTAGAAATATTCTTGAACAAAGACTGGGAAATTGAAATTATACTATTTCTTTAAGCTTCAATATATATTGCTCCTCCTTAAAAACCTACTGATTACTCAAAATTGCAAAACTTTATTTCTAAACTCTCCGCTACAAATGAACCAACTCCTGCATTAGATTTTACTTAAAAAATACTGTTTATTTATTAATAAGATAATTATTCATATTCAGCAAACCCCCATAATAAAAAAGGTTGGATATTTTGATAATTAAACTAACTATTTTAATAAAAAGAACTGTTTAATATTACTAATTATTGACTTTTAATGAATATGATATTATCTGTGCTATTGTAAAGGGTATTTTCCGAAAAATGGGAGTTGGTTATAGTAACTAAGCCTAAAATACAATTGAAGTTTAATAATAATGCGGATATTTAAAGATTGTTTTAAACATATTCATGTAAAATATTATTTATAAATGTAACATTTTAAACTTCAACAGTAGTCTATTGAATTGACTCCATAAAAATGATTCCAGTTTAAAATTATTAATTTGTTAGAAGTAATAAATTTGATTCCACAATAAAATTAATAAAACGAATTTTTTCTAGTTATTATTGTGTTATACTATCAGATGATTTATAGTATATAACTGGAGAATTATAAGATTAAACATTTCTTATTTGCATATCAACCACCTCAAAATCAATCACAGATGTTATAAAGAGCGATTATAAATAGTATTCACCTTAAACTTGTTATAATTGGCAATCAAGATATTAATGAAGACCAAGGAATTTATGTTCATCACTTTAAGTAATTATACTAGACACTATTCTTAATACTTTTGCATTTTATATGCTAATATCTTTCAATCCATAACCTCTTTAGATATTTAAGTTTGTTATATAAACAACATCTAATGAAATTACAATTAAAGCTAGATTTTAGGTTTTCAAATTAAAATCAGATTAAATGGATGTAGCATAATTATTAGATATCATTAAATTATTGATTTTAATAGATGAATACCCATTATTGTATTTGTGAAAATACATAAATTTTGTATTTTAATGATATTCATTATGTAATAAATAAATATTTGTAAATTCTATATTTAAATTCTCTTCAAAGATTTAATTAGAATTTTAAATTCCATAACTAAAATATTTAAATGAGCTATTATTAATGGTTACACCACTTAAATTATTATTATTATTGAGAATGATAAGAGTTGAGTTATTGATTTCAGAATTTTCAAATGAAATTCCAATTACTCTTATATCATTCAAATAAAGCCAGCTAATGAAGGTTAAACAATTGAGTAAATTTACTTTAAAATTCATATTTTTACATATAAGATTTCCATTTTTCATAGACATTCCAGTTTATATAAAAGTTGAATTATTAAATTAAGCATTTACATATAAATCTTAAAGTTCGATGATATCTTGTTTGTTAAAATTAAAAAATAGAGTGATTTGATTGTCCAAAGCAGAGTTTATAATCTAAAAATTTTGAATTTTAATCATTTTAGTAAAAGAGGTATTTGTAATTGAAATGAACTTATCAATATATTTTTAAGTTAAGTCAATTATTTTGAAATTACTTAAAATTAACTAAATAACATTTTAAAAAATGATTTAAGATGAATCTACTTTCTATTAAATTTACTAATATATAAAATTATCTAAAACAATCACTTAAGGTAATATGTTCTTAAATATCAGTTATTTTATATTATTATTTTATTAAGGTTAGAATATACCTCCTAAAATTGTAATTTTGTTAAAATTCTAAAAAGTTATAGTTCTTTCAAATTCAATGATGGTATTCTGATTCAAATTAAATTATAATTCAACATTTCTAGAAAATAAACGATATTATTTACATAGTGGAAAAAATGTTCTAACTAAATAACTATTAAATTGTAGCATTTCCTTTAATTTTACATTTTTAAGGTTTGATACTAGTAATTTAAAGAATAATAGTTTTAATTAAATTGGAATTAGATTAGAAATAAAAATCATCATTTTCAAACTAATATATTAATTTAAATTATTATTACTTATTTAAAACTTTATCCAGAAATTAGATCCTCTAAGAGTATGTTACGTTTATAAAATTGTTGTTTTTCATAATCTGTCAATTGAGCATTTAAGGCTGTTATGAAATCTTCTTAAGAGCAAAATAAATTAAGTGGAATTATGAGTTATTTTTCACAATTATTAAGATTAATACAATTAATGAAGCTTCCTAATTATTAATCAAAAAAATAGTCTTAATCTTCAAAACTTTGTAAACATTGGTATGAAGCTGTTATGTATTTATCATTCTTAAAAAAAGGATTAATTAATTCAATTTCTTCTTATGACCTAATTCTACATAATGCACAATTTTATGGACATTCAATACATTAATTTTCTGATAAACTTAGTCTTCTTCCTTAGAATTCAAGATAACATCTTATACATTAATTATGACCATTTAAATATTAGCATTCTAAACATGAGTCAGGACAAGCTTCGATACAGATTTCATTTACTAATTCGTATCCTTTAGTACAAAACGTACATATAATTTCATAATCATCTTTGTCTTCACTTTAGGCATTTAGTTTAAATGGATGATCATATTTCGAATTAATAAAATATTAATAAAATGCTCTTATTTAATTTTTCCAATGATCTTTCACTATTTTTTATTGTTAAGTACAATATTAGCAATGTAATTCTGACGGGCATTAGAAGCATTTACCTGATATTCTATCAGCAAAATATCCCTTTTTACAAGTCAGACAAATATGGACTACTCCTGTATTTGTTACCTTTTCTCTTAAACAACTTTCACAATTCTCTATATATCCTGGACATAATTAATTGAATTGAACGATTTTGTATCTTGGTGATTCATCATATGTTAAATGAATCAAACAATATTATTGTGATGTAGCATAGATACCATACATATTAGGATTAAATGCAATAGATATGATCTATTTATCAATTTCTTTTTCAATAATCACAATTAGCTCATTAATTAAAATATCATCTAGAATAGTAGAATTACTAAAACGTTCTGCATATGAGAAGAAGCATTAATTATCAGGTTAAAATAAACAAGTATTAGTTTCCAATATCAGAACACAATTAAAATGACACCTTCCACATGTGGTAATAATATTATGCCAATCATTTCTTGGTTTAAAATTGAGATCAAGAGTATTAATCTATAAATCAGTTTACAAAGCCTAAAAAGCATGATGACAATTTTTGATTGGATTTTCAAAGCAATTTATTCCATCAAATGATAAAAAGTATTTTGTATCATCTAAACATTTGTAGCATCTTAGATAATTTTAACCTGTATTTGAATCATATTAATTTTTGCAAACAGCACAGAAATTTCCACAACGAACACAAACTCCATTATCTAAATTATAACCATTCAAACAAGATTAACATTATAAACTTTTTAATTCAACATCATACTCACAAGTTAAACAAGTAAACGGACATTAATAGTAACTAGAATTATATTAGTACATTCCAGCTTTAGTTTATTAACATTTTCCATCTTTTGATGCTTGTAAACAATTAACATCTATAAACATACAATCTTAATTTTTTTAATAATAATTAGGTTTACATTTTACATTTACATATTCATCTAAATGTTTATATTTTGATGTAAAGCAATCAGAGTCTAATTCTATATCACAAAAATCCATGATGCCTGGATGAATCTCAATAAACTTATCTTTATCAATAAGATAAACATCATAATTTAATTAATCTCTTTTATTATAGTCAAATGCACCTTAAGCAGTCTATTTTAATGATATTAAATCATATTTGCATATTGGTTTTAGATACCAAGTTAATGGGTAATAAATACAATCCATACATAGAATTTCATAGGAATTCGATTAAGGACTCATTATAATTAAATTTATTACCATTTTTTACATTCAAAAGAATCATTTCCAGTCGGATAGAGAAAGTATCCAAATTAACATAAAGTATCACTAAAAGGTGCTCCCTCTTTTTTTTAAACTGAAGAATATTCAATTTCAAATGATTTACACACTTTCTCGTCTGGTACGTCTATAAATCCATGATTGCATTTGCATTTTTTTTGTTCATTTAAATAATGTCTGTTAGAATAATCTTCACAACTTATACAATTATTTTCAAGAGGTCCATCGCAAGTCTTACAAGAGTAATGACAAACTAATTTTGATTATTTAATTATACCATTAAATAGAAATTACTTATCATCCACATAATTATATTCGAATTTAAAATCATAAAGTGATGCTTGGAGCAAATCTATTATAAACTCATCTGATCCCAAATAGAGATAAAGAGGAGAGTTGCATATTGATGCATAATTTTCAATTGTTATTTATTAATTTAACTCGTTGTAAAATTGTATATAGGTAATAGTTCTAAATTCTTTTGTTAAACCTTATTCATAATGTAAATAATGCCATTATTGTAATCCTTCAAAATAAAGATGATTATTATCATCAAAAAATCCTGTTTAAAATACATTAATTGTTGGACCTCTAAGCAATCCCATTATAGGTATCATATGGAAATCCTTAAAAATTTCAATACCACTTGTTTTAGGTTCAATTCTGTTTAGAATTACTCTTAGCACAAATATTTCATCACCAAAATATGTTTATTCAAAATAATTTTTAAAAAGACTTATCCTTATCAAAGGAAAGACTGATTTCTCAATTACTCTTGATGCATCATATTTTACCCATCCAGATAAACAGTATCTAGTTCCAAATTAATTAATGGTATATTGGAGAGATGTATCACCATTGAATATTTATAATCCTTTGACCAAATAAATTTTTTACTCTTCCGTTAATGGAAGCGGTACTTAACAATTATCCTCCATATATTTGAATAAGGATCCAATCTAAAATTCTTCATTTCTAAGCAAGATCTTGGACAATCTCCCTTTATAATTATTTAGGTTTAATTTTCCAATCTATTCAAATTTACAATATAATATTACTTTTCCTCTTCCTCCTAAGAAAATTTAAGTATAAATTGTAAGCATTGTTGTTACATTTATACTTTATTTAACTTAATCTGTCATCTCAAAAGAAATTTCACCCTTATCAAAGTCATATGTAAAAACATTTAAAATCCATTTCCCCTCATAAATAATGGGGTGATAGTTAAAATCTAATTTTTGTTTGTTGTCTCCATTGATTATTATGTTATAAATAACTAGATCAGGTTCTAAGCTCATCGAAATAAATCCTATCACTGAAACACCATTATAGCCTTTAACTAAAAATAAGAATTATCCATCTTCTAATTAGTTTTCATCAAATTCTTAATCAACATAGGGGACATTTTTAAATTGTTATTGAGGAACACATAAACTCCAAAACCCAAATTCAAATGAAATTCCCATATATATATTGACATATGAGTTAAGAATTGGAGACTCTATGGGCAATAAGGCATCTTCATAATCACTATACGGGCAACAATATAGTGTTGGGAGACTAAGAAATACATAAATAAAAGTTGTCAGTGTAGAAAACTAGTAGACAATTTTCATAATTTACAATAAATATTGATTTTGAAATATTATAAATTTCCATTAAAACAGCAATAATTTTGGAGATAATTGGACTTATTTATTTACAAAAATTAAAAAATATTAAAACAAATATCAACACCAGTCTGTATTTAGTTTTAATGTAATTTAATAAATTATAATTCACAATTAAAAATTATAATATATAGTTATAAAATAAGTGACTGAAAATTGTTTTACTTTAAAAAATATCTAATTGCTACATCTTAAATTCTTAAATATTTATAGAAAAAATAAACAAGTTATATTTAAAGATTTTGGATTTTGTATCTTCTAATAGTTTCTAATCATTTTTTATATTAGAGTTCATATGTAAGAGATATATTTATTTGATTAAAATTAATTTAGATATACATGGTTGATAAGCCAAAAATGAATATACTTTTTTTAAATTAATGATATTCGTTAATAAATAACATTGTATATGGAGTTGGGATTGAATTGGGTGATAATTTGGATAGATATTCGTAAGTCATTTATGAAGGAGTATATTAAAATTGTAAAAAAGTTGGTNCCAAATTAATTAATGGTATATTGGAGAGATGTATCACCATTGAATATTTATAATCCTTTGACCAAATAAATTTTTTACTCTTCCGTTAATGGAAGCGGTACTTAACAATTATCCTCCATATATTTGAATAAGGATCCAATCTAAAATTCTTCATTTCTAAGCAAGATCTTGGACAATCTCCCTTTATAATTATTTAGGTTTAATTTTCCAATCTATTCAAATTTACAATATAATATTACTTTTCCTCTTCCTCCTAAGAAAATTTAAGTATAAATTGTAAGCATTGTTGTTACATTTATACTTTATTTAACTTAATCTGTCATCTCAAAAGAAATTTCACCCTTATCAAAGTCATATGTAAAAACATTTAAAATCCATTTCCCCTCATAAATAATGGGGTGATAGTTAAAATCTAATTTTTGTTTGTTGTCTCCATTGATTATTATGTTATAAATAACTAGATCAGGTTCTAAGCTCATCGAAATAAATCCTATCACTGAAACACCATTATAGCCTTTAACTAAAAATAAGAATTATCCATCTTCTAATTAGTTTTCATCAAATTCTTAATCAACATAGGGGACATTTTTAAATTGTTATTGAGGAACACATAAACTCCAAAACCCAAATTCAAATGAAATTCCCATATATATATTGACATATGAGTTAAGAATTGGAGACTCTATGGGCAATAAGGCATCTTCATAATCACTATACGGGCAACAATATAGTGTTGGGAGACTAAGAAATACATAAATAAAAGTTGTCAGTGTAGAAAACTAGTAGACAATTTTCATAATTTACAATAAATATTGATTTTGAAATATTATAAATTTCCATTAAAACAGCAATAATTTTGGAGATAATTGGACTTATTTATTTACAAAAATTAAAAAATATTAAAACAAATATCAACACCAGTCTGTATTTAGTTTTAATGTAATTTAATAAATTATAATTCACAATTAAAAATTATAATATATAGTTATAAAATAAGTGACTGAAAATTGTTTTACTTTAAAAAATATCTAATTGCTACATCTTAAATTCTTAAATATTTATAGAAAAAATAAACAAGTTATATTTAAAGATTTTGGATTTTGTATCTTCTAATAGTTTCTAATCATTTTTTATATTAGAGTTCATATGTAAGAGATATATTTATTTGATTAAAATTAATTTAGATATACATGGTTGATAAGCCAAAAATGAATATACTTTTTTTAAATTAATGATATTCGTTAATAAATAACATTGTATATGGAGTTGGGATTGAATTGGGTGATAATTTGGATAGATATTCGTAAGTCATTTATGAAGGAGTATATTAAAATTGTAAAAAAGTTGGTATATGGATGGAATTGGAAAAAAGATATGAAAACTTTAAGAAAATTTGAAAAAAAAAAAATATTAATTATGATAATTGAAAAATTTCAAGATTTTTTAACCATAATGAACTATTAGATTTAATTTATTATTAGTATTCTAAATTTTATCTTTTTAGATTTTTTTATAGTATGTGTGATGATGATTTAAAACTCATGGTTTTTTTTCAAATTTTTTCATTTTATTAATAAGTGGTTATCAATTTTTTATCAAGCTCACTTATATTTCGTACATTTTGAATAAACCTGTTTGTATGAAGAAAAAAATGATTATTTTTCTTTTACAAGGGTTGGGATGAGCTTTGTACTTTGAATTTCTTTTTAGTTAAGCAATTCAAGCTTATGAAGGCAAGGGCAATCTAAAAAATGATTAATTTGATTATAATATTCTTTAGATTTGGATTAACCAGAAACTGTCATTGGTAGTAGATATGATAATATCAAGCCTCCAGAACCCTAATTTTGTTAAGATATATAAGATTTTTAATTAAATCGATTAGAAAACTTTGAATAAATCATATAATTAGATAGTAATTCTTTTCAATCTAAAGTATTCGAACTAGAAGACTTGAAACTTAAGCAAATAAATTAAGAAATGTTCTTATTTAATTACTTTTACTATAGGATTTGTTTATAAATCTAATAAAATTTCACTATCTTCATCTTGCTTGGAGAATAATTTTCCAATTATATTTTATACAAAGGATTAGTAAAGTAATAGCGAATGAAATGAATTTATTCAAAAATTAATTGAAAACATAATATAAAATTAAAGGAACATATAGCTTTTTAAGAAGATTATAAACATTTTTATTATTTAGAGAAAAGCATTTAGCTAATGAAAGTATTTAAATAAACATCAAATATTTTACTATTAATCTAAAATATATTAATATTTTAATTTACAAAGAGAGGATTTCAAGTAAAATAGAAAATATTTTAAGATGGGTAAAAGTATTTCTCCTATTATCTATGTGAGATTAAATGTTTAAAAAGCTTAACTACTAAAAAATAGCAATTACTTTATTGATTTCCTGTTCATAAAGTAAGTTGATAGATAATTTCATCCATTAAAGTTAAGGAGATTATAAACACCTTTTCTTATTTGAAATATTTGAAACATTGAATTCATTTTATCGATTAATATTAAAGGGATGCATGAGAAGTTGGATAGACTAATTGTAATTTAAAGTTATTGTTATTGAAAATTGTATATTTATAGAGATTGAGATGATGTAAACGATAGATAGTATATTACAATTATATAGTAAATAATAATAAGCATATTGACCTATGCAGAAAAGTATTTTAACTTAAAGGTGATGTAGTTTTAATTGTTGAAGAATAAAAATATTTGAGCAACTATTTGCATTTAAAACTCCTTTAACACAGAAAGGTCTTGCAGAATTTAATTAAGAAAAATAAAAACAAATTAAAGATTAACCATTTTGAAAGTAATAACCCATAATTATTAAAAAATATATACTATATCTTTAAAAGTAGTAAATTGTTAAAATCTTCTTTTAAAGACAGTTTGGTTGAGATTTCTAATAATGTCCTTTGATTGATCTGTTCCATTTAGCTTCCATTAAATATTCTTCCATTAAGGATTTTTAAAGATATGAATTAAGATGTTGTAGATATATATTAAAACAAAAACAATCAATTTACTTTATTTCCTAGTCATGAGAAATTAAAATTGGCATATTCGATTCTTCAATCATGTATTATTTTGAATACATCGATAAAATTACAATTCTTAAATTAAATTTTGTACCACATATGACAAGTTATATGGTTAAGACAAAATGTAAGTGGATAGAATCAATTTTATAAAATAGACCTTTTGATTTGGTTGGTTGTTAGAAATTCAATTATAGCTATCAGTAGTTTCAAAAGAAGAATTTTTTCTTATTTTCGGGAAAAATTTCATTGTTTCTAGNAATATAAATCGCAACTGTATATTATATTAATCTTTCAATGATCTAAAAATGAAAAAAAAAAAGCTATATGTGTAAAAGAAGAAAATAAGAATTCCGCAAAGCAACTTCAGCTGTTAGTTATCTAAACTATTTAAGATTAATCCCATTAGAATTTGATATCACGAAAAGGATTCACTTATTGATTTAAATTTGCAAGAATGTGAGTAAGAATTAAGGAGACTTAAGTAAAATTGAAATACTCTGATAAGAAAAAAAGATTAAGGAAGAAAATATAATTTGATTTTAAAAAATGAGTGCAATTTTTACTGAAAAAGCTGTAAAGTTGAGAAACAACCAATATAAAATTCTTTTATCGCTGCTTAAATTTTTCTAAATCCTTCTTAAGTCAAAATATTTTGAAAAAATAGTTGTGAAATATATTCTTTCTATGGCTATTATTAAATAAAATAAATTAATTTAAAAGGCAATGATCAAAACATAAATCATCTCGTCAAAATGTCGATATTCACAAACAGATAAATTTTGATATAGTGGTAAATATCTTCTATTTGATGTATCAAAACAAGATAAGCAATCTTGCTTTTTTGAAACATCACATTCCTTGAAAATAGGATGGCAATTGATCTTTGGTTGATTTCTATCAGGACAATTAAAAAACTTAAACCTATAATTTATACATTTAAATAATTTACTTAAGATAAAAGTATTCTCATACACAGTATTAACAATTAGTATATTAAGATAAAAATTAAAAATAATCATATTTTTGTACTGTTTAATTACAAAAATTAGTTACGTTAATTTTGTCATCTAACTCTCAAAATACATTTAATATAAAATATAGAATTATTATAATTAAAATTATTCATTTCAATATTAAATTATTAGTTTTGAAATACTAAAATTTAATTTTTTAATCGATTAATGACACTTTATTATATTAAATTTAAAATTTATTTTTTACTCTAAATAACAGTATAAATTAATCAAAATTTACTATTTTATGTGAGCCTCTAAATATTTTATTCAATAATTTCAAAGATTTATTTTTAAGTTTTCTGAAGTTAGCAAAAGAATAGATTTGAGATGACTTAAAACTAAGAAAGCAAAATAGTTTTGATATGTAAAAAATGGTGAGTTTTTATTTATAATAAAAGTAAGTTAATTACGAATAATATTAGATTATATCCAATTCATAAATTAGAATTAATCATCAAGAAGGGAAATGATTTTAGAACTTCTTTGATAGCATCTAATTCATTTTTTCATACCAATATCATGACTTGTTTTTATGTAGTAATTGTAATAAATTCTTAAATTTCAAGATATATTTATATGATTCCTAATTGATAGGTAATAATTATACTCAACCAATTTTAAATTGGAATATTCTTTAAATCAACCTTGATATATCAATATATTTATTTGATCTTCCCTCAAATATATTAATATATATTGGTGAAAAAGTAATAATTATTTTCACCAATGCATTTAAATTGAATCTATATTAGTGAAAATTGGTAAATTATTTTCACCGAAAAATGCTTCTCAATATTTTTTGGAGAAAATAATTATTCCTCTATATATTAATATATTTCAGAGAAGATTAAATAAATATTATTTTATCTCCTCATATTTTAATAAATAATTACTGATATCAGTTATAAGTTTTGTTTTTTATATTTTAATTTTACACCTATTTATGTATCGATTTTTTTATTTGAATTTGAAGATACTTTATTTTTTTTTCTATACTATAGTTTTAAAAATATGTATTTGATCGAAAGATTCTTAAAAATAATTATCAAATTACAATTTATTTTTCATTTTTCGATAATAACTATATGGATTTCTATTTTTGAAAAATTTCTCTATTTCTGCATTTATTTTTGTTTTTTTTTTATTATTTTTCTATATTCACAAATTAGATCTCCAATTCTAATTTCTGACTCTAATTTACTTGTTTAATTTTGATTTGTAATGAATAGAATTTTAAATAATCAGATATTATTAAAATTTTATATTCTAGAGTAACTATATTACCATAAAAATTATTTCTCGTCTGTATTTAACAATTTATAAAAAATGTTATTAGAATCATCTAAATAACTGACTTAGTCACATTAAAAGAAAACCTTCATCTATATTATTTCTAAATGGGTTCCTATTAAAAGAATTTTAACAAAAATAAATTAATAACATTATTATAATAAATTTAGAGAATTCTTATTGAATTATATTTTTAAATATCATGAATATTAAATAATTATAAAGATTAAAGCAAATTTAGAGTATCCTAGAGAAATTATATTCACAATATTGTTGAAATATTTTAAAAATATTAATTAAAACAATTTTTGATAATTTAGGGAAATTTTATTTAAAATATCGTTGAAATATATTTAAAATTAGGGAATATAAAGGAAATTATATTCATAATTTCATAAAAATTTATTAATTTTATATAATAATAGAAGTATAATTAATCCAAAATTAAAAATTTTTGATTGCTTTATTTTTTCTTTGAAATTTTCATTTGATTTAATATTTTTGGGATTACAATCAATTGATTGTTATCGATAAAAATGAGCTTGATTTAGAGAAAGGTAATTTTTTTTTTCAATAAAATCCCATAAAATGCTGACTCATTGATTAAATTTGTTCTTAGATTGTTATTTTCGTAATTTTTAATATTTCTAATTTAAGTACGCTAAAATAAGATGATATTTTTTGAGTTAAAATATTTTTTCATGAATTATTTCAAAATTCTAACCGATACATATTTGAAAAATATAAATTATGTACATTAATTAATTCTAAAGTAAGAACACAGATAATCTTAGACCTTCTTTCAACTAATCCAAGCCTTACTTATACTATAAGAATTAATTAATTATACGAAGATCATAATTGTTTTAGTAAGTGTTTAAATTATGGTAATTTAATAATTTTGAAGTATCCAGTGGAAGCTCTATCCAAATGAAGTGCATACTTTATGTTAAAGGCTTATTGAAAACAGATACTATTGGGAAAAAAGTGATATTAATTCTAAAAACTAAAAGTTAAAATCGGTAGTCTAAAGAAAAATTATATGTTTAGCATTAAGGTAGAATATGTAAATAAAAATCTAAATTAATTCTATTTTTGTATGATGTCTCAACAGTCAAAATATACTAAAAAAAATCAATCAATGATAATCACTTCCACAATAGGTTTGGAAAATAATAAAGTCATCATTTGTGAATTTAGGCAGACTCCATAATGAATCTAATTATTTTTGAATTCCTTTCCTTTCGTCATATAAAATTTTTCATAATAAGTAAAACATTTTATAGATAATATATTTATGAAATTTAGTTTGAAAATTTAACTATTTACAAATCCATTTTAATTTAGTCTTTTAATTTTTTTTTCTAAATACTATTCTCATAAATGATGTATAATTTCCATAACATATTTTTTTATAAACTTTTTTGTATTTTTTTCATAATTTTTTATCATAATTTTATTCCTTTACATCTTAATTTAGTTTGATAACTCATAGAGTAAATTAATTAAAAAAATCATTCCAATGATCATTTAGTAACAATGTTACATCAACTACTAAAATGTGTAGGTATTTTTGTTGAAGTAAAAACAATTTAATTTATAAATCAAAATCAAATTTGAAAAAGTTAATATTATATGATATGGATTGCCAGCCTTAATTCTTAAGATTTAGGTTTTTTAATTCGAAAATGGCCTATAAACATAGTTATCTAATATATTGAAGTCCAAAGTTAACGAAAAAAGAATCCTATTAATTAATCTCTTTGTCAACCTATGAAAATTTGAAAAATTATAGAATAAGAAAAAGTTGTCAAAAATAAAATGGTCATTATTGATTAATTTTGTTTTTAATTTAAGGAAGAATTACTATAAGGAAATTCTGATATAAAATGAATTATATTGGCTACAATTGTAGATCATGAGAAAAATAATTGGATCCCAATAATTTCAATATTTTAAATCAAGAATAAAGACATAATAATTAGTTTTATAATTGATATTGGGTGTATATATTTAAAACCTATCATATTTAATTTAATATTATTGAATCTGTGTATCTCAAAGTTTCAGTCTCTAAAGCTCTAGGACTTATTTATTGTGAGGCTCCTCTAAATAATAATATATTCTTGAGATTTTTCTTACTCTTTACAGATGTGTGAGAAAATAAATATTATTTCAACTTCTTAAAATTCTAATTGATTTGTAATTACTTTTTCTCATATAAGATCAGTTTTCTTTCAAAAAATTTAGTCAAATAATTATTTGGAAGGCAATACTTAATAATATGATGAATAGAAGTTAATAAATTTATTTTATAAATTTTAAAATACGCTAATAAGATATTCTTTATAAAGGGATAGCATAACTTCATCCAAAGAAGAATTATGAAGAATTAAAGCATTACTGACCAATTAAAGTTATTTTGTTATTCGCTCGCATATTTTCCTATTGCTATAAAGATGGATATTGAACAAATCTAAGAAGTTTATAAATCTAGATTATTGAACTTTAGAATTATGTATGGCTGAAATTTCAAAGCGAATGCCTGATAAAGTAAAAGACATAAACCTAATAAAGATCCTTTTAAATAGATATTCGTTTCAAAGTATATTATGATAAAAATCATAATAATTTTTTACCAAATTTTGATAAATTCCCAATAATAATTCTCTTATTTGTATTCATTAAAAACATAGCATATGTGTTTTCTTAATTTGATTTCATCTAACTTATTTTTCAGTATAAATAATAATATGAAAGATAGAAAAGGTACTAAAAAACAAATAATGATGTATCCTGGAATAACAAATGACATAATCCATTATTAATGGGTATAAGTATCATACTCTAATGATACATCACCTTAAATAAAATCAATGTTCGAAATTTTTCTTTTGGATATTAAGGATGTAAATCTAATAAATTAATACATTTATACTGTTTAGCAAATTCAGCATAATTTGAGATATAAAGGTAGATTGCTGTATTAGATAAAATGCTATTGTTGAATATTTTATTTTTTGTTAAAGAGCTAATCTCATAACCTCCATATATTATAAGGAATAGTTTTAATTGTAATATCAATAATATAATAATTCTTGAATAGATTATTTAGATATTATGCATTTCAGAAGTATAACATTCAAGACTAGTAGCCAGAAAAATTGATGGATTACTAGTTTTATCTACGAAACCAAAAAAAATGGGAAACTATATATTAAAAGTAAAAATAAGAGCAAAAATCCATAAATAATTGATGAACATTTTTATTAAAATACTTTGATGATCTATTAAATTAAACAATCATAATACCTTAATCTAATTTAAAAAGGATTTTACTAAGTCTTTATCTCAATTTTAATTATGAAAATAATTAATTAGATTAATCAATACTTCTTAATGTCAAAATAATTTAAAAAATTGACCTATATCGAATAAAATATATATACCATAAAGAACCAAAGATTATTGTCATAATGATATTTAATTTACTATCTTAACACTCAGCACATGTTGAATCTTAAGTAATTTTAAAAAAATTTCCTTAGCCTCGAATATTGTAAATATCACATTCTTCACATAATGCTCCAATATGACCTTCATAACATGAGGTATCTCCTTCTTTCCATCCTCCAAGACAATTTTCAATTAAATTGATACATTCACTTATTTCATTAGTATAAAAATAAGGTCTCCAATATCCAGCTTTTAATTTTAATTAGGCTGATTTAATGTCACTTGTAGTAGCATCATCCTTGTATAGACATGTATTTGAATTAATACCAAGAGAATATTAACCTTATTCAACATTGCAAGGTACACAAGTAGAATCTACTAAACTTTTGATTTCTCCCATTTAACAAGGTAATGTTTTAAGATTGATTCTTAAATAATAATTATTGTGATAACTAACAATTTCTTTATTCTGATCATAAATTGGTATATAAATAGAATTACATTAAAATTACAATTATAAAGTTTTATTAAGTTGATCATCTAAATAGATAATTAAATTATCTAAATTATAATCGCTTTTATTGAATTCTATTCTTTTTATATTAGTAAAATTCTAAGTGAATTCATTCTCACCACTTTCCATAAGTAATCTTCCACTAATATCACAGTAAGTACTCTCTAAATCTTATTAAATTGAATTCAATTTATCTAATGCAACTATTCTAAAATGTAAATTATAAGGCACATATTCACCTTTATTCCAATCAAAGTATTAATATTAAGATATTTGTTATCCATTAGGTACATAAAATGCATCTGAATATTCATTTGTAAATACTTAATATGGTTTTATTAAAATCTATTAAATTAATAGATTTTCTTATTCTAATACTGTAAATCTAGGTAGAATATCTATTAAATTAATAGTAATTGATAATTAAGATGGAACTTAAGAAGAATCATTACCAAATAATTCAGCTTTATTATTTGCAACAATAGATCCAAATCTAGTCATATTTTAACTCATTTAATCTTCTATTTCTAATCCTCCTCCATATTTTGCAGTATTGTTATAAATGAGACTTTGAACAAGATAAAATATTTCATTACCAATAACTTTAATTGATCCTCCAGAAGCATTTGCATAATTATGTTCAAATATAGATTGTTAAATTAAAGTCTTAATATTTTTAATCTACAAGCAAGTACCTTCATATGCTTAATTGTATTTACATAAATAATCATTTATTTTAAGATCAAATTATTTTTCATTTACTTATGAAACTAAATTATAAAGCAAACGTTATAAGGTAGACAATTTAATTACATTAACACAACTTGATTTACCACAACTATTTTATTTAAGTTTTAATGATTATATTAATAAAAATGAATGAGTATCTATAAAATTTACATTTATTAAACCATTCTAACATATAGTACAATTGATTTCTGATAAAGTT
>CAJJDM010000072.1:394205-452144 GCA_905182975.1 Paramecium primaurelia | reverse complement strand
TATCTATTTAAAAGCAGCTGTTTACAACATTTTTCTAATATTTCTCATAAAAATTTATTTCTAACAAAATTTAGCCAAAATATATCCAAACCTCAATTAAATTATCCAAACACTGTGTAGTTGTGTATAAAAGATGTTTATTTTTGATTACTTCTATTCATCCTTCAAAAATATAAAAAATCTTTATATATTTAGTTGCTGGATTTATTTTCCAATAAGATCTTTTAATTTCCATAAAACAATTTTATAATCCTCAATGTTGTTCCTAATGCTTCATTTTTAGTAAATTCAAATAAATTCTCTTATAATCCTTGACTTGATATTTATAAGAAGAAGATCTTGATATTAAATATATAATCATAAGCGTATAAAACTATTCTTATTCAGTTTACATTTTTTATACTATGCATTCAGATTATCCCTTAATACATCTATCTCGTTAACTTTTATGAATTTGATAGGATTTCCTTTCAATATAGAAATTTTTTATACTATTTTGTGTTCTCAAATTAATACTCAATTCTTAGATGTGAAAGACCATCAATAAAATCCCATTATATGATCAAATCCATATGATGACACTTTATCAATATGAAATAATAGCATACTATAAAAATTAAATACAAATCATGAGTTTATGAAAAATATAAACGAATATATTATCTCCTATATCTGTTATTCTACTAGATTCCCAATTACAATTAGAATATACTCTAAATTGTATATATCATTTGAACTCTTTATTATTTTCTAAATGTAAAATAAATAAAGCGTTAGTTTATTAAAGACTCAGTTTCTATTATAAGTAAATTAAATGTTGTTAACAAATAAATTTCAAAATATTTGTTAAATTAAAAATTCATTATTATAAGAAAAAAAGATAATGAATTGTACTAGGTAATAGGAAGAAGCTCTAACTGACATTTTTGCATTAGTTAAAGATGTGGAGAAACAAATATTGAGTGTCATATTAGAAATATTTCGATAGGAGAAAGTTTAAAACTGTATTGGATATCTTTCAGATAATCTAAATCAAAAACATTTAGAATAATAAATCCTACAACAAGCAGAGGATTTTAAACAAGTTGATATTGAATAGAAATTGTATGATGTTAAAAATAACATTAAAAAAATTACTGATGTCTTAAAAAAAATAAAAGATCATGATTTTAATAACAAAGACTATTCCACTAAAGAATATTTAGAATTTATGCAAGATCTAATTAAAATTATAAAGAATCATTGTCAAATCAACGAATTTTTGTAATTTTTAGTTTTGCTCACTTTCGTAGATAAAACTTTAATATAATGTGGGTCTAATTCTTTACATTTACTAGTTTAGATGAAGGTGGATCTAAGAAACAAAAATTTTGAAAATATTAAGATCAAAAATACCTCTTTAGTAGGAGCTAATCTTTTTGGATGCAATTTAAGTGGATCTGAATTTTATAATGTTGATATAAGTGGAATGAATCTAAATGGAGCAGTGTTATTTAATTGTAAATGGAACAACATAAGAATCCAGGTATTAAATTAATTAAATGGTCATACTTTATCAGTCAATTCAGTCTGTTTTTCTCCAGATAGAACTACATTAGCATCTGGTAGTGCAGATTTCTCTCTCCGCCTATGGGATATAAAAATAGGATAATAAAAAGCCAAAATAAATGTTCATACTAAATATATCAACTCAGTCTGTTATTCTCCCGATGGAAATATATTGGCATCTGGTGGTAGTGATAATTCTATCCGAATATGGGATGCTAAAACAAGAAAAATGAGAGCCAAATTGAATGGTCATAGTTAATGTATTAAAACCGTCTTTTTCTCTCCTGATGGAAATATATTAGCATCTGGTAGTGACGATACGTCTATTCGGTTATGGGATATTAAAACAGGATAATAAAAAACAAAATTAGATGGTTATAGTGGAACTGTCTACTCAGTCAGTTTTTCTCCTGATGGAAATATATTAGCTTCTGGTAGTGATGATGAGTCTATATGTCTATGGGATATTAAAGCTGAGTAATAAAAAGCCAAATTAAATGGTCATAGTGGACCTGTCTACTCAGTTTGTTTCTCTCCTGTTGGCAATACTTTAGCATCTAGTAGTAGAGATAAGTCTATTCGTCTATGGGATATTTAAACAGGATAATAAAAAGCCAAATTAGATGGCCATACTGACGCTATCTACTCAGTCTGTTTCTCTCGTGATGGAAATACGTTAGCTTCTGGTAGTAATGATACGTCTATATGTCTTTGGGATATTAACACAGGATAATAAAAAGCAAAATTTCATGGTCATACTAGTGCAATTATGTCAGTCTGTTTCTCTCCTGATGAAGATACATTAGCATCTAGTAGTAGAGATAAGTCTATTCGTTTATGGGATATTTCAACAAGGTAAAAAAAAGCCTATGGCCATAGTGGACCTGTCTATTCAGTCTGTTTCTCTCCTGTTGGCAATACATTAGCTTCTGGTAGTGATGATGAGTCTTTATGTATATGGGATATTAAAACAGGATAATTAAAAGCCAAATTAGATGGTCATAGTGGAACTGTTTATTCCGTTTGTTTCTCTCCTGATGGTAATTCATTAGCATCTGGTAGTAATGATAAGTCTATTCGTCTATGGGATATTTAAACAGGATAATAAAAAGCCAAATTAGATGGTCATATCGGAACTGTCTACTCAGTCAGTTTCTCTCTTGATGGAAATACGTTAGCTTCTGGGAGTTATGATGAGTCTATATGTATATGGGATATTAAAAAAGGATAATAAAAAGCCAAATTAAATGGTCATAGTGGACCTGTCTACTCAGTTTGTTTCTCTCCTGTTGGCAATACTTTAGCATCTAGTAGTAGAGATAAGTCTATTCGTCTATGGGATATTTAAACAGGATAATAAAAAGCCAAATTAGATGGTCATATCGGAACTGTCTACTCAGTCAGTTTCTCTCTTGATGGTAATACATTAGCTTCTGGTAGTTATGATAAGTCTATTCGTTTATGGGAGACTAAAACAGGATTATAAATAGACAAATTGGATGGTCATACAAATTATGTCTACTCAATCTGTTTCTCTCCTGATGGAAATACATTAGCTTCAGGCAGTAAAGATAACTCTATCCGTCTATGGGATATTAAAACAGCATAATAAAAAGCCAAATTTTATGGTCATACTGGATATGCCTACTCGGTCTGTTTCTCATCTGACGGAACTAAATTAGTATCTGGTAGTAGTGATACTTCTATCCATTTATGGGATATATAAATAGAAAAATAAAAATACAAATAGGATTGTCATATTGATTGCCTCAACTCAATCTATTTTTCTCTTGATAGTATATCATTAGCATTTGGTTGTGACGAAAACTCTTTTCGTTCATGGGATAATAAACAAGAAAAAGAAACCGAACTAAAAGTTCGACGATAAAAAGATATTTTAGCACAATTTAAGTCTTTTCTATTTACCCATGAGCCTCTGTCATTTAATAGTATCTATTTTCAATTTATTTAGTATAACCTATTATTCCGGCACTTCTTATAAACCAATACTTATGCTTTGAAGCATATTCCGCTTTAATCTTCAAAGGAGAATTCATAAATCATTAAGGCAAAGATTTATGTTATTTATTAAAAAATAGGGGAGCTTTTTTTTTAGAAAGCTTACTTTCATAAAATATTATTAATAAGTGAATAAGAAATTTATATTTTTAATGATATTTATTTATCTTCTTTTCATCTAGATTGCATTATGTTTTTAAACATAATTTAAAATGATTAAAAATATTTTGTTAACTAATTATCATATTTCTAAAGTTGGAAATAATTATTTAGAAGTCATAAAACAATTATCAATTAATTTTTATAAAGATTTAAATGTAATAAATAAATAATCAAATACTCTAGTTAAAACCAGAAAGCAAGTAAAAATAGGATTAGGATGAAAAGTTTACTGTTTTTAGAAGAAAACAATATCTAATTATCTTAATTACTAATTAACTTAGGTAATATGTGAAATTATGCATACTATCAAAGGAGCAGTTTTCAACAATCTTTTACTTGATTTTTTATTATAACCACTATCATAATGTTCACAGCTTTTAACAGAACTATATAATCATAATGCCTTCTAGATAATTGTAACCAGAAATTAATATGTAGACATACTAGCATTTGCAAACTGAATTCTGTTATCAACTAATCAACTTTTCAAATTTACAATTAAAAATTCATATTAGAAAAAAATTTAATTTTCTATGGTTTTTACTATTCATTTTTCAAATAGAAATTAAAAACCTAAGCTACCACAATAATGAAGATATCTATCTTCATTTAATTATTCATCAGGTAAATATTCAACTAAATAAAAATAATCAATCTAAGTTTAGAATAATAGCATTTTTTCTATTCTTATTTTTCCCATATTTGCATGCTTTTTTAGAAATATTTTATTTGCAATGGTACTCAAAAATTAATCTAGAGTTGCACAATGTTAAACATGCTCCTATAGAAGTTGTTTAGACTGAGTCTAATATTACAATTATAAAATTTATATTGTTTTATTTATTATCTACAGCTGAATCAATTTTATTGCTCGATTACCATTAACCTTATTTAAATTACAAATATCACATTAAGGATTGATATGGTAATAAAATTAACATAAAATAATTTCTGGATTGCAGATCTTTCAAACATGAAATAATTAAAATTTAATATAAATTCTTAAATAAAATAAAATATTGCCAATTTACATGAAGTGAATTACAATCTTATTCATGTTAATATCATCATTTGAGGAGTTTGATCCAATTAAATTTATATTCTTATATTTTTTTTATTAATGATCTCTGTGTAATAAAACATTCATAAAAATTGACTTATTAAATAAAATGGATATTTGAAATACTATTAACATTATTTCAGAAAAATGTTATTTTCATATTTCAAATTTAATGAAATTCTTTTTAAAGGTTTCAATAATACTTCTAATTCAATTTATATTAAAAAAATTTATTGATCTAAAATTATCTTATTTCATTTGAATTCATCAATATTAATAAATAATTTGGATTCCTATTTTTTTAAACTCTTAAAGTTGTATTGACTCCAAATCAAATAAAAAAATTCAATCGTTAAGTTGTAATATTTCAAGAATATTCATTAGCTAAGCTCTATCAAATTTTGATGAATTAAAAATTAAATTGATTATGATTTTAACTTTGAATCATATCTTCTAATTAGAGCGCCATAATCATCCTGAATTGACAAGAATCCAATTAAATTTAAAAAATAATATTTTTATGGCTTAATTCTAAAAAAATTATTTTTACTATATTAAGTTTTAAATAATATTAGAAATTCTATTAAAAGATATTAACATTGTTGTTATTTTTAATATATTTACAATATATTATGAATTCCTGCAATCAAAATAGACTTCCTGTATTTTAAAGCTTAGATAAATTTAATGTAAAATTCTTTACCATTAGTTTATGTCATTTATTTATAAATTTTAACAACTAATATAATTATGTTAAACTTTAATAAATTTCTCTGCTTGAGTATTCATATATTGAATTCTGTTACAAATGAATTTATCTTACTCTGTTTTATGCATTGAGATACTCACATTATACAGGATAGGTGCCTATAACAAAAAATTTAAAACATTTAAAATATGACACCTCTAGTATGATGGTCTGTTCAAATTATGTTATTCTAAATCAAAATAAGGATTTAAACTCAAATAAATGATTAAAAACCGTATATTAACCCGAGAATTACTTGAGAGTTTTCTAATGGTCATTTTAACCAACTGCATCTTGTGGTTTTGACTATAAAGTCATTATAAAGGATATTCAAAAGTAGTATATTCTAGTATAGAATGATTTGTTCTACAAAAATATACTAATTTAAACATTATACATCATCATCTTCTATAAAATCCTGCATAAAATTTTCCCTTTGAAAATAATATATATATAAAATCTATGTCAAGATGAAATGATACAATGTTATGATGCATTAAGAATAGTCTTAAAATCCTCATAATCACCAAAAAAACATCATTGAAGACTATTTGTATCCCTGTCAGTTACTGTCACCTTGAAAAATATATTAAGTAAACAAAGAGATATATATATATAAAATAAAAATTATAAAACATTAATTAAAATAAAAAATATTTTGATGGAAAATTAAAAACATTAATTTACATAGGATTAGAAAAGTGATTCATAATAAGACATAAATATTATTGAAAGATTGCAAGAACCTTATGGGAGAATATTTGGGTTTAATTGACATAAATTGATTATCTGTATTTACTGTTAAGAAATTGTTGAGGAGATAGAATTACATCTGCCAAATGTTGCTCATCTCACTCAATGTTTAAAAAAATTAATGAACATTAAAAAAATTTGTAAGATAAGAATAAGAAAATTTAGAATTATCAGTATGCTTTGAAAAAAGAAAAGCAATTATTGGGTAAATTTAACAGGGATTACATCTAAATATATAATCATCTAAAATTTTATTTTGAGGAAACTTTTATAGATTATGGTATATTTGCCTAGTAAAAAGGAAAATAGAAATTTGATTATATAAGAACCACAACCAAGTTCTTTGAATATTTACTTATAAATGATAAATAATTGATAGAAGCAGAAGATATTGTAAATTTTGTGAAGGTTGAAAAAAAAATTAATGTTAATGCGTTATTATAATATGCAAATTAATAGTTGATTATGATAACTGATTAATAATTAAATGAAATTAGAGATTATCAATATATAAACGGACAGGATAAAAATTGCAGTTAATAAAGAATCAGATAAAGAGACTGAATAAGAAAATATTTATAGATTCATATAAGATATGATAAATTCTGGTTAAAATGATGTTGCAATCATGATGAATTTATAATTAGCCTTGAAAATTAGTCAGGATGAAATATATCAAATGAAATTTTAGCATATTTACAAAGAAGGTAATAATTGTATTATAACATTTAATAATAAGAAGGAATTAGTATTAAATAATGAACATTTACTGTCAGAGTTATAATTGATCTTCAAGGTCAATATAGGAGGAAAAGTGTCGAACAAAAGAAACAGAATAATTGAAGCCTTTAATCAGACAAGGAAGTTTAAGCTTAATCATTTAGGAAATTCAGAAAATGATAAGCAATATTAATAGTTTTTATAATAAATAAGTTTGAGTAAATATAAGATGATGGATAGGTCCAATTTAAGAACTTTTACCTTATTGGATAATTCTTTGTAAAATCTTTAATCGCAAAAGAAGGATAAAAAGGAAGAGAAGTTGCGCAAACATGAATATACATTGTATGATAAGGTATTCAAGAGGACAATGAGTGGTGATTTAATAGAAATATCAAATGATCAGAAAAGCCCAATAGAACAAATAGTTAAATTAGGTCTATAATAATCAGAATGAAGGAAAATGATTATTATTAAGCACATAAAATATTCAAAACATAATTTTTTATATTAAAATTGGTATTTTTATTTATTTTTATATATTACATCACAAAATAAATAATTATTGAGTGAATTCTTAAAATATATAAATACGGGCTTATAAAGTAATCTGAAGTTTAATTAAGAAAATTAGATTTTCGATTCCCTAATTTATGGAAAATCCTCAACTTTTTATAAATCATATTAAACCCCAAAAATTTAGGATGATTTAAATGCTGAAAAAAATTTGAATTTTGAACAAAATAAGAGCATATAGTATAAAACTAAGATTATAGATTTAAATTAATTCCATATTGATAATCTGGCGCCATTACTATTCACAGCCACATCTTAACTTCAAACTTGAAGTGATTTAATTGAGGAATAATAGCAAGGATCAGATAAAAGTTTCTACACGCATGAGGAATTTAATAAAAGATGAATAAGGAGATGACAAAGAATATATAATGAGCATATTTTTGAAAAATTAATNATTACATCTAAATATATAATCATCTAAAATTTTATTTTGAGGAAACTTTTATAGATTATGGTATATTTGCCTAGTAAAAAGGAAAATAGAAATTTGATTATATAAGAACCACAACCAAGTTCTTTGAATATTTACTTATAAATGATAAATAATTGATAGAAGCAGAAGATATTGTAAATTTTGTGAAGGTTGAAAAAAAAATTAATGTTAATGCGTTATTATAATATGCAAATTAATAGTTGATTATGATAACTGATTAATAATTAAATGAAATTAGAGATTATCAATATATAAACGGACAGGATAAAAATTGCAGTTAATAAAGAATCAGATAAAGAGACTGAATAAGAAAATATTTATAGATTCATATAAGATATGATAAATTCTGGTTAAAATGATGTTGCAATCATGATGAATTTATAATTAGCCTTGAAAATTAGTCAGGATGAAATATATCAAATGAAATTTTAGCATATTTACAAAGAAGGTAATAATTGTATTATAACATTTAATAATAAGAAGGAATTAGTATTAAATAATGAACATTTACTGTCAGAGTTATAATTGATCTTCAAGGTCAATATAGGAGGAAAAGTGTCGAACAAAAGAAACAGAATAATTGAAGCCTTTAATCAGACAAGGAAGTTTAAGCTTAATCATTTAGGAAATTCAGAAAATGATAAGCAATATTAATAGTTTTTATAATAAATAAGTTTGAGTAAATATAAGATGATGGATAGGTCCAATTTAAGAACTTTTACCTTATTGGATAATTCTTTGTAAAATCTTTAATCGCAAAAGAAGGATAAAAAGGAAGAGAAGTTGCGCAAACATGAATATACATTGTATGATAAGGTATTCAAGAGGACAATGAGTGGTGATTTAATAGAAATATCAAATGATCAGAAAAGCCCAATAGAACAAATAGTTAAATTAGGTCTATAATAATCAGAATGAAGGAAAATGATTATTATTAAGCACATAAAATATTCAAAACATAATTTTTTATATTAAAATTGGTATTTTTATTTATTTTTATATATTACATCACAAAATAAATAATTATTGAGTGAATTCTTAAAATATATAAATACGGGCTTATAAAGTAATCTGAAGTTTAATTAAGAAAATTAGATTTTCGATTCCCTAATTTATGGAAAATCCTCAACTTTTTATAAATCATATTAAACCCCAAAAATTTAGGATGATTTAAATGCTGAAAAAAATTTGAATTTTGAACAAAATAAGAGCATATAGTATAAAACTAAGATTATAGATTTAAATTAATTCCATATTGATAATCTGGCGCCATTACTATTCACAGCCACATCTTAACTTCAAACTTGAAGTGATTTAATTGAGGAATAATAGCAAGGATCAGATAAAAGTTTCTACACGCATGAGGAATTTAATAAAAGATGAATAAGGAGATGACAAAGAATATATAATGAGCATATTTTTGAAAAATTAATGGTAATAATTTTTAAGCTAATTTATTTTCATCTTTATTTTATTCAGAACTTTTTAAAAAAATGAATACATTCATACTCAATTTAATAAATTATATTCTAATTACCTTATAGCTAAAAAAAGTCTACTAATAATGATGCAGGAAAGACTCTTATAAAAATAGTAAAATATTAGATTTATTTAAAGGTTTCTGCATTTAATTGTCATAATTTAATATTTTGATTTGAATGAAATTAAGACAAATATTTATTATTGAGTATTACATTTAATATTCTAATGAAGATTCTTTCCATCATATTATGATCTCATTTACCAATCAAGTATATTTTGCATAATTTATTTATCTAATGAGTCTAAATTGAATTGAATATCACTACTAAATTAAAAATTCTTGTAGAAATACCCCGACACACATCTAATTCGAAATAGATTATTGAATTTATTCACTATTTAAAATTACTTTAATAATTAAATTTTATTCCCAATAAAATATTCTCATTTTATTAAAAGTTCAATGAAAAATTCCAATTCTTCTTCTAATCTATTAATTTTACCTCTAGTTACATGATAGTTATTATAAAATAAAGTCAATGCTAAAAAGCATGTAAAATTAATTACACTTTTGTTATAATGAGTAGGATTATACAAAAGTAAAATCAAAGCTAAGTTAATTGTTTATAACTTTTTATGCTCTGTAGTTAACTGTTAGTTTTTTATCTACATTTTATTTTATATTTTGCTTTAACATTATACCATCCCTATTCTTTTTATTGTTCAATAAATCTAGAAATTTTGTTAAATTTTAAATTCATTACTGATTATAATCATAAAATGATAAAGAAATAAAGTATTAAGAATATGTTGATAATGAATTTTAATAAGTTATTAACTGCATCTTTAAATAGAATAATTATTAATTGCATACCAAATTAAATTTCTATTTTAATAGTATTCTGATTATATTATTTCTCTAATGAAACTTAATATAATTTTTTTGCAAAAGACTATTAATATTTTCAAATTATTTATCTTTAATAGTTAAATGAATTTAATAAAATCAAAATAATTTAAATAGTCTATCTACATACTTCATTCAATATCGTCTTCATCGAAAACTTCACAAGAATGGATTGCTCCATCTGTCATATCTTCATAATCTTTGCTAAGAGCAGCTAAATCTTCTCTGCACTCTGACATCTCCCCAGACTCACAACCTTCTCCTACGAACCAATGAACAAAGGCTCTTTTCGAATAGATTTTGTCATACTTCTTTCCAAGCTTTTCAAAGTAGTTGAACAAATTTGCATCATTTGAAAGTAATATGCCAGTTTACTTTAATTAAGCAAGCTCTGATATAGATGTGTAATTTTAAGATAAACATTGATACACATTAGGAATATTTTAATGTTTAATTCTCATCGTTTAAAGAGTTAAATCAGATTAACCAAAAAATTGATTATTATGTTTAGAACGATGTACTATGGATGCGCAAATGTGTTCAGGATTAATTTCTGATTGAAATAACCTTTAAGCAGGTTTTGTTATTAATGATATCAGTTATTTTTCATTTAATTCTTAATTGATTTAATCATTAATAGATGCCAAAGGTCCATATGAGGGAATTACATAATGAATTCTTGGGTAGGGACAGAGTTCTGACAATAATTTCTTATTATCTATCTTACTAAATCTTCTTAGACCAGTGTAAGAACTAATTAATTATGATACTAAATTATTTAAGTGAGTATAATCAACATAATCCAAACCAATCTGTGAATCTATGGATTTATACATTGATTAATTATCCAACATTACTACACAGTCGCAATGTTCTATAGTCATATGAGTAGCTAAAACAGCATTAAAGGCATCCACTGTATTGTTAGACATTTCTTGAGAAGGATATATTAAAAATGCATTTTTTTCAACCTTTACTCCATAATCAACAGATAATCTTTCCAAAAGTAATGAAGAAAAACCTGATCCTGTTCCACCACTTAAAGCAGAAGTAATAATGAATTAATCTATTTTGTCAACACTTTCCACTTATTTTCTCACATAATCTAAACATTTATCCATTATTTCTTTTCCAATTGTATAATGACCCCTACAATAGTTGTTTGCCGAATCCTCCTTCCCTGTAATAAAGGAGGTAGATTTATAATTTATTGATTTATTCTTTTTGACTTCATTTACCATACGATCATCTAAATCCATAAATAGAGCTAATGGAAAATAATTACTATCGTTTTCATTGTAAATATAAATTTTTGCATTTTTGTCTGTTTATTCTTTTTAATAAAGTTTCCATAGTTCATCACCTATCATAACTCCAGCTCCTCCTATATGAAGATGAATAGAAGAACACATTATAATTAATAAATAATGAATGATAATCTTATATAAAATACTATTAATAATATTTGAGGATGATGAATAAATTTGATATTTTACATGTTAATCAATTGTTCATTTTTTGAAGATACATCAAAGCGATCGAATTTCTATTTATAAATTTCTCTTAAGAATTTAATTAACTTTATATTAGTATGCTAAGGATTTTCAAATCTATAATTAAGCTTGGATTCTTTAATTTACTTTTCAGCTCTAGTAAAGTAATAACTAGTGAGGCAAGCTTTTGAACCTCTTTAAATTTATTCTTATAATATTGAGCTTAGTTTTTATATTTCTTTTTTGAATGCCTAATCCAATAATCTACAATCCATGATCATCAAATTCGTTATTGGAGGAGGAACTAATTATTGTTTCATTTATATTAATTTTGCCAATGCTATCAACCCTTTTACATCATATTATTATTTTTAAAGTAAATCTTAAATTAATTCTTGATTAAATAAAAATAATTTTGTTTATCCTCTAATAAATGATCAATTGTATCGAGTAATCCTTTATGGAATAGTTTAGATTGCAGACGAATTAGCTCATATTATAATTAATCTTAAACTTAAGTGAGATTTATGATCAACCAAGTTCTAAATTTTTAATATTTCTAAGTCCTTTTACAGATATCTCGGATAAGTAATTTCAAAATTTTATTGATCAAGTCTTTTCTAATATTAAATATTAGAATTTATCAGATATTTTCAGACAATCTCATGCATTTTTAATTTATAAAAGCCTATTAAGAATTAACATTTATATTTTGAAATTCTGTATTGCCTTTTTTCAATCTGATTATTGATTATTTTATCCAAATAAAGATTGATCTTTTATACCATATTTGAATTATTATTATTAGTTTTTTAAAACAGTATGAAGCTAATATGTTTTAAAATCATTTATTTTGATATTTGTAATTGGAATTTATCAAATGAATAATTGAAAAGGAGATTTGTGTAAGAAATATTCATAAAAAAGTTGAAAGTAATCTTTTATACTTGGCTCGCTATTTTATATTTTATTTTCTATACTAAACTTACATATTTAGCATAAATCCATGTGAGTCAATAGTTTTTAAATAAATAACATATAATATCTACAAATTGTTGTACTCAATAAATTCTTGAGTAACTAAACTTCCAGAAAATTAAAGAAAACTAATTTACTATCCACATCATATTAGGAATTTCTCTATTATAACACTTTTTAATATTCTTTCTTAACTCAGAAGTTGGTTCAGTTATGAAAATTTTCTTAGCATTACATTTTTAAATAGTAATCTATCTTAAGAATATCTAAAAATATTATAAATGTGATTTACAGCCTTTTCAAAAGACAATTTGAATAATAAGGAGATGCCTATTAATATTAAGAGATTCTAGAAAAATCATTTTTTTAATTTAATTAAGTATTCAAAGGAATATGTAGTAATTGAGTTTAAATAGAATCAATAACATTATAAACTATAATATAATTATTTATTTCATAATCCAATAAAAATTTACTTCTTGAGAGTGTTGTAGAGAAGCAACTATTATTGATAAATTTCTTTAAGCATACTTCTTATTCGAAATAAAAAATTCATCCTCCACCTTAGACATTAGAATAGTAAAAGTCTAAAGATCCATTCTTTTTTTAATCCAACATCCTCGTAAAATATATACTATATAAGAGACCGAACTGGAAGTAAATTAATTTAATTAGTTCTAAACACATTGCTTAACTCAATCTACCTATTTCCTTAATTTTGGAGTCCATCTGATCTTCTCTTCGATTTTTCTATTTGATCTCTAGAAAATAAATTAATCTACAAAAAAATTTTTTTTTGAATTTCTTGGAATTCTTAGACAGTAAAATATTAAATTTAAATATTCTAGCAATCCTATTCTCAGAATTTAGAGTAAAAAATTTATGGTTTTTAGGCAATTTTTATCAAAGTAATATAAATTTGGAGAAGACAAAAATAAAATTGAAGAGGGGATCAAATTTGTAAAATTAAAAACAATGTTATCTAAAAAAAATCTAACTTTAATACTTGATATTTTTTAATCGTCAAATCTAATTCAAATGAAATATAGTTATAAATAATAATTAAAATTATTTTTAGTTTTTCATCAAATACTTAATATTAATATGAGAGCAGATCCTCCCAAATTCTATCTTATTGGTGCAAAAGTCATTTAAAAGCTTATAAGGATTCTAAGATAAATCAACACAGAGTTAGGAATGATCATCTATACATATACAGAAATAAGAATATATCAACAAAAGTCTCAATCAAGAAGATTGAAAAAGGATGTGAAAGCATCAAAGGCTCAATACCTACACTTTCAAGAGTCACTTTTAATAACCCAATATGTTACTAAACACCAAGTTAAAATTAACAAAATGTTAATTTAAAATAAAAATTTTTATTTAAGAGGTTAGCCCTAAAGAAAATATCTTTAGGGCTGAGTTTGGAAAAATTAGAGAATAAGTGATGAAGATGAAACTGGAAAGACATTAAAAGAGAATTGAGGAATTAATAACCTAAATTTAATCTTTTTATGAATAAGAAAGTAAAAATTTCTTATCTATTGTTCATGAAAGAAAAAACACAATTTACTCTCAGAAAAAACGGAATGGAGAAAGCTTAAATGAGATAAAAAAAGCTTTAAATGGTATTCTATGAATATTAATAATTTTGAACTATAAACATCTAGCAGGCTAAATTTTCTAAAAGAAATGGGGATGCTTTAAATTGACTTGGATTACTTTTGGTCATCTTATATTTTGACGAAAATCAATTTTTTTTGTTATCTTTTGTCCTCAAAATATGTCAATTAGAAAAGAATTAGAAGTTTAAAATGAAATATCATTACAAGTTTTAACTATTAGAACTTTTAATATTTATTTCAATAATATATTAGAAGATCAAAATCAGCAATTAATTCAATTTATTTGTCTATGTAAAATGGTGAGGTATGATAAATTTAAAATTATATATAACACCTAGTAGGAATTCTATTATTTGTTCCCTTGATGCAGAGTGTTTAAAAATATCAAATTTCAGTTATATGTTATCAATATTAGATGAATTATTATTCAAAAATATATTATGTAATAAAAGGTAGAAGCAAATTGTGATTATACCTGTTTTAATTTAATGTGCTTGAAAACATAAGAAATTTATTACTTCTAGTAATTGGTTTTAAGCAATTAATGTAAAATTTCCTTCTAATCTATCCTTTTCATTAATCAAAATTAAATAAGCAGATAGACCAATTTATAATTTATCACCTGAATCAAAATAAATTTAAATATGAATAGTATGGAATATATAAGATTATTGTAATTAGGCTAATCTAATTTATAAATAATAATATTTATCAAAAAAAATAATATTTTAAAGTGAACGCATTATAGATATTGAAAGTATAGAACTTCAAATCAATATTATAAACATTACAACTATGAACATAAATTTTCATTTCCTCTTATAAATTATCAGGATATAAATGTGAAATGTCAGAATTTCAATCGAAAAATTTTTGGTTATAAATGCTATTTCTTTTAACTTTACAACTTATGTATATACTTGTATATCTAAGAGTATCATTTTGATAATAATTTTGTCATCAAATTAATATATCTCTCAAATTAAATATAAATAATTGACAAATAAATTTTGATTTCATCAATTTCTAACAATTTATTTGATTAAAGAGAGTAAATATGAAAATATTAATTTTTGATATGATAGATTATAATAAATTCATTGTTTTTAACATTTATAGCATAGATACTCTCCTTTTATATACTCCGTCTAAGAAGGCCAACTTTGGTAGGAAAACTCTTAAAAGCATTTGAAACAATATAAGTTTTAAAAAAATTACCATGCTTCCTCACATAAGTATATTGATACTCCATTAGTAGCATTAACTTTTTACTTTACATTTCTTCTAGAACACTTTGATTTACAGTAATAACATTATTACTTTTTGTCACACTTTTCACAATAAGTAATTTGTTTTTATAAAATTTATGCACATTCATTGCATCTTTAATCTAAGCAATCTTTTTAACACTAATCACATATTTTTAAATCTAATGCTTATTTTAGTACTCTATTTAGATTAAATTTGAATTCATTTCCACAACATTCACAAATTTCAGTGAATTCATTAACTTCAACACAACTTTTGCAAGTATAAGCAGTATCAATTTAACTTTTATAGTCTTCATATTTAATTTAGAAAATATCACCACAAACATTACAAACAGCATTTACTTACTGAAGATTAAGTTATTTTAGTTCTAAGAATGTTCTCGTTTCAGGAATTGAAATGTTAAAATCATCACAATTCCTCTTTAATCCTAAACTCTTGCAAATATCATTACATTAACTATGTTATGTTTAAAAAAAGGTTTCAATTCCTAACATCTCTTAATTTGTTTCATCCCGCAAATATCCAATATCTTATTTTGTATGTATGCATGGATCTGAAAGTACTCCTTATTTTCCTTAGAGATCATTAATTACTAAACTTTTATTTGTGAAATAATATGTAAAATGACTAAAAGCTGAATAATTTTCCTTCTCCTTATCCATGTAATTAGTATTATTAGAAATCTTTTCCCAAGGACCATTAATATTTATGTTAGTCTCTGCATAAAGATCTTTTAATCCCATAAATTCCTGACAAAGTGTATATTTTATAGGAGTTACATAAAAAATTGGATGTGCTTTATCGATTGACTTAGTTTGTAATCTGTATGCACAACTTAATTATTTTGCTATTATAGTTTAATTATATCTGACAAAAGATGCTTTTTAAGCATTTTAGATTATATCTTCATCAATTTACCCTTTCTTATTTTAATATAGGTCTACAACTTTTTTTGGAAGTTTTATAATAACTTTCAAATTATTTCTGACATCAAATGCTTCAAAGATGTAGGAAACCATTCCTTAATCATTCTAACTCAATATTTTCTAATTCATTTCTATTTCTAAGATTGTATCCCCTCCAACTTAATTTTTACCCATTTAAGTTAAAAAATTCGAAAAGTAGTTTAAATTGTTTTTATTATTGCATTCGACCGGCTCAATTGCTTTGTGCCAAATAAAGTGTGCAAAAATTTTTTATGTTTTTTATTACAAACTATTCATTAAATTTATGGAAGATTATTTAAAAGATTTGATCATGGATATAGAAACATAATTTGCAAAATCTTATGTTTCTAATTAACTTATCTCTAAATTCTTGAAGTTTTATTTCATAATTTCAAACATCTTATTTGTAGTATCATTTAATTTACAACAAAAGAAATAATTATTAGGAATCTTTTTTTAATCTAATACCTACATCAGTTTTTCCAAAGAACCATCTTTAATCTCGTCATTATGTTCATCATCAACTTCATTATCATGGTATTATTTGCCATGTGTAGGAGCATCACTTATCAAAAATGTGCAAAGTATACTTTCAGGATGTTTAGAAAAATTCAATTTTAAAACTTGCTCAATTCCACCTGCGACATCTTCTGCTTCATCATCACCCCCTTCAGCTTCGAGGGTACTGATAAATTACTTTATCAAATCAACATCCGTTGTAAAATCATGATATTAAATATGTTTATTGTCTTTAAAATCCCTATAGCCAACAAAGGCTATTCTAATTAATGTTTATGATACAGTCTTGTTAAAAATATCGATTATTGATGATATACTTTCTCTAGCTTAATCTATCCAAATACCCATGCTACCAGTGCAATCCATTATAAATACAACATCCAAAATATTTCTTTCTTTAATATCATGTTATAATTTTTAGAGTTTTTATTTATCGAAGAGTAATTCTAACTTTTTATATGATTTGCTATCCATTCTTTGCAATTATGGTTTTAAACTATGAGTACATGGAATCAATTTTTTTCTTTCAAATTAATCAGCTGATACATTTCTAATATTCTCCCAATCTACATGAAATTTAGGGCATTATCCTTTGTAATCGCAAATACCTTTAAAATACTTTAGGCAATATTTTTCCAAAGAATGATATATTTTATCTACATCTGTTATTGATTCTGGGCTTATATTTTTATATTCATATTCCTTTAACACTTCTTATCTAAGTTCCTCCCAATCTAAATGTTTTTAATTGTTTTCACATTCTCCCTCACAATCATCACTATTTTTTAAATTTTTCATGCAAATATTTCTCTTTGATATCCAATCTCTGTGTAGATAATAGCAATTATTGTTTTTACAATCAATTTTTGGACATAAATTAATAACAAAAACACCATTAATTGAAATCATTTAGAGCTTCTCTTTCAAATTACCCTTACCAATATGATTCAAATTTTGAGGGCAAGGTTTCTTACATTTTCCATTTAAATTATTAATACATACCCCTGCAAAACATCTTGGATGCATTAAATTACATTCTTTATTTTTACATTATATGTTTTCAGGGCATATTGAAGGCGATTATTCAATTAATTTTGAAATCATTTAATAGATATCAATAGAAAAAATTATTATTTGACAAAATAATAGAATTACATTTTAAGATAAGAATACTAATTCTAATAATTCAAATGAATATTTATTAGAACTTAAATGATAATCTTGATTTATGATCTGAGATAATATTGATTTTTGTGTAGATTTCATGAATTTTTTTCCTTGTTACTCACAGAATGGAGAATTTAAAAAATGAATTATTTTATTCTATTTCAAGAAAACTTCATTTCATCTGATTAAAATCTATTTTTAAAGACTAATTTTAATGAACTTATTTCACTATAGCCTTGTAATTATATCAAAGGAGATCTAGTAAAACTATTATGAATATTTCTGATGTATACCTCTATGCAAAAAAGTGATCAAATAGGAGATTAAAAAATTTTACTTAAAAATGATATTACACCATTTACATTTATCATCATCAATTTTAAAAGGTATACTTTTATTATATAACAGGCTAAATCCACTTAATTTCCATCTCTCAATTCATAAATTTAATATTAACCTGGAATGAACCCTTTTTATCTTGTTCTGTATTCTTGATAAAAAATATTTCAATTATAGAGATCGAAATATTCTGTTAATTATTTTATTAAATATATGTTATGCCAAAACGTTAAAATGATATCTCATGGACTTTAATTAATATTTCTTCTAATTAAAAGCAACACCCTTTTAATTATTGTTTAATTATATAAAAATAAAACTATAGAGAATTGCACTTTTATTAAGTTTATTTTATTATTGTCTTTTTAAATTTACCAATATAAATAAAATAATTAAGAAAAAAAGTAGATTAAAGTTTAATGATAATAAGCTCTGATTTAATCTATAAATCGTGCTTTTTACCTTAAGTGTCTTAATATTTAAATAATTTTAATTAATCAATTCTTTTTCTGAATATTTAATTATTTTCATCTATCACCAAATTATTTTGTTTAACAATTATTTCAAATAATTTCATGATATTTATGATTTTATCTTAAAATAAATTATAAAATTGTTTGTTTGTCAATTAATCAAGCACGTTAAAATATTTTCCTATCAAAATCCTTACTTACGGGTGGACAATTAAAGGAGGACTTCATAATTTTTCTTTAGAATAGTTAGCTTAGGTTTCTCAAAAAGGAGGTTGCCCTATTTGGATATCTTGGATTACAAGCAGTAGCGATCTTATTTTTATTTTTGAAGTAACGGTTAAAGATTGAAATGTTTGTTTTCATTTTAGATCCATTAGTTGTGGTATACATTCATAGGGTTTTTATTTCTCATTCTCCATTTTTATATTTTTCTTTTGGATAGGCTCATGAAAGTGTTTGCGGAAATATTTAAAAAAATTTGAGTGATGACACATCATAAAAAAATTGTAATTTAATTAGAATTTTATAAAATTTCCACATCCATTGATTTCTAAAATAAAGTCACTAATCTACCCTAAGTGCTCGATGAAGCCTTCAGTAAGCATATGATTGAAAAATCACTTGTAAAACAGATGAGATTTTGATTATTCAAATTATAAATAAACAAAAATTCTGGAAGTATTCTTGTAAGGGAATAAACATAATATAATAACTAGGCCCATCTTGGATTCACAATTATAATTTTCACTGTATCAGATATACACAATTATGTTCTAGTAAAATATTGAAATTATTTTCATTATTTATTTATAATAAAGCATAAAATTCTTTTTAAAATCTTTTAAATATTTAAACTCTTTTTCACAATGTTATATTGTCTAATTCTAAATTGTCTTCTTCTTCATCTTCTTAATTTTCTTTGTTCTCTTATTATTCATCTTCTTCATCTTCTTCATTTTCAATTTATTCCATCTATTCATTGTCATCTGATATTTTTTCTAAGATTTCATCTAAATATTTATTATTGTTACTTTTTATTTTCATAATTATAGAATTATCAGGAAATAAACTAAGCAATTTTTCACATAAATCAATAGCTTTTTGATATTTATTCAATTTTTTTAAGCAATCAGCTTTTAGAAATAAAATAAAAAAATTCTCATAATCGATAGATAATAAACAATCAAAGACTTTGAGGGCTTCATCAAATTTATCCTCTCCACATAAAAATATTCCTTTGAATAATAAAGGAAAAGTATCTTATGGATACTTTATTATCAAATCATCGAAAAGTTAAATTACTTAATCATATCCTCTATTTTTAAAGATCATGTCTAAAATTATTAAAATATATTGCACATTTCTAAAACAGAACTAGAAAAATATTTGGGCTATATGCTAAGATTTAATCTATCAACTCCAAAGCTTAATCTTATTTTCCTTCTTCGGATAAAATATTCGCTTAGATTAATAATAATTATACCTTTTAAGTGTTAAATCATCCATAAAGTTGGATCAATTTCTATTAATTTTTCTAAAACTTTTTATGCTTGATCTAATTCACCTTAATGAATTAAAGTAATTCCTTAAGACAAATTCATATGTTACCTTTGAAATACAATGCTTACCCATCCTCTGGATAATATTTTATCATTTCCTCAGAGATATCTGATGCTTCATAAAAGTTCTCAAGGATAATTGCAAATTAAACTTGTAATAGGCTGATTTAATATACTTTTGAAAATGAAAGCATCATAATTTTAAGGATATTTTTGTTATATTTAATCAATTAATATAAGTGCTTTATCTTTTTCAAGTTATTGAATTAATAAATAGCCTTAATCATAATAAATATAATACTCTAAGACAAAAGTGTGTATATTTCGTTTGAGTTATTTTCAATTACTTCGTTGAAACATTCTTTTGCTTCAGTCAATTAGAAGATTATACTTAGACATTAACCTTATATCTTTTGATATATTTACCCTTATAAAACATAGCTTTATAATCATTTTGATTTATATTTAAAGCATGATCGTAGGCCTACAAGGCAGAATTGAATTTAGCTAAATTAAATAAACATTCTCCTAAAAATTATAATTACTTTCTACCTTAATTTAAATAAGCTTAGGCATTATTTTCATTAATTGATAGTAATTTTTCATAGCATTCTAATGCCTAATTGAATTTTGATTTAAGTCTTAAGCAATCACCTAAAATGTAGTTTGATCTTACCCTTTCCTAATAAAGCTTATTCATTCTCAGGGTTCAATTTTAAGCATTCTTCATAGTATAGCATAGCCTTCTATAAATCTTATTATTTCAATAAATAATTTGCTATTTTTATATTCTATCATTTACCAATCTTCAATATATTGTATTCATCTTTTTAAATGAATATGTTTATTTGGCAATTTTGATAAATGTCTTCCATCGATTTTTTCAACTTAAGTAATTATGGTTAGACGGTTTATTAGATTGTTTATTATAATTAATCAAATAAGAATGAAATTGTCAGTGCTTCTTCAATTTCACTTAAATCTAAAAAATTGATAGACTCTAAACTAAAAACTCTATCTTCTAAACCTTTGATTAAATATTAGTATTATTCCTTAGCCTAATTAAACTGATTTTTTGTTATAGTAATAGTCTCTTTAAGTTTTCTCAATTATTAATTGATGAAGCTCTCAGCATCTTCGATTTTATTAACGACGTCCATATGTTAAACATGCTATGTTTATTTCATACATTTAAAACAAAACATTCTATTATCATAGCAATCTTTCTTAAAGCAGCAGAATTAAATAAGTTCTTAAGGGTGCTACTTACAAGCGAAATTGAATTTCTATTATTACAACATTAAAAAATTATTTATAAGTCTATTAAAAAAAATTTAAGTCTTAAAAATGTTTTGTTTATCAAAAAAATTTATTTTAAACATTATAATAGGCTCAAACTAACTAGAAGTTAATTATATTGATTATTATAAATATTTGGTGGAGTGATATTTTGTCAAATACAAACATTGATCCTGAATAAACAATATTGACCTATTTTCTTTATGGTTTATAGTATAATATGTTTTAAGGGTTTGTTATTTAAGTTTAATCCCCTTAAAAAGTAGATGAGATCAACTATAAATAATATTGGAATTATAAAATTGGGAAAATAAGCCTTGGTTATTAACTAAGAAAATGAATAGTATTATATTTATTATGAATTTAGATATCTCAATTTATTTTTAATAGTTTCTTTAAGTGTATAGATTTTTGAAATAATTCTTAACATATTTAAATATTTTATGATAATTATTATTATAATAATTAAAAGAAACTATTATTATAATTCTTAGAATTTAATATAATTTTTATAAGAATCCATCATTATTAAGAAATTTTAAATAGTAAATATAATCAAATGAATTCAAGTAGTGCTACATCTTTTTGTTATTCTAATCCATATCTACATAATGGACAACGAGGATCTCTTCCAAGCCATTATTTACAACATTCAGCATGAAAATAATGTTCTTTATGGCAAGGCAATTGAATTATACTATGTGATTCATTGATTTCCTAATAGCAAATAGGACTAAAATATTGATTTAAAAGATACCAATCGTTTTATTATATCGAAGGACGT
The DNA here is from genome assembly GCA_905182975.1 of Paramecium primaurelia. Classification (NCBI taxonomy): domain Eukaryota; phylum Ciliophora; class Oligohymenophorea; order Peniculida; family Parameciidae; genus Paramecium; species Paramecium primaurelia. Next base: position 429,275 of record CAJJDM010000072.1, on the reverse strand, counting down.
TGTTCCATTAATTTTTTAAATTTAATTTTCTATAATTAATCATAAAATCTTATGATTAAATTTCTATTTTGTTGATAATGCAATTCTTGTCTAAGTACAATGAACCATAGCATTACAAATGGCCATATGAAACACATAAGTACAGGAATAAGCCAATAAATAATCAAAAGTATTATATAAATTTGTATAAGCAATGGTGTATCTGTAGTAATAAATAATATGATAATGAAAGTATAGACTGAGATAAAGTAGTACAATAATTTAATAGTAATACAATTAAAATAAAAGGATTTTTATTCAATAATATCTATTATGAGAAGTCCATTTACAGGACGATAATAGCTAATGAACTCTTGAATAAGTATTTAAGTTATGGATGAATTCAAAGAGAGTAAATTGAGTTATCTATTAAAATTCTATATATCAATACCACCAATATATTAGGTTAAAATTCTAATTTATATTAAGATGTTTACCCTATAATTAGATAATGAAGGATATTAATCACATCATGGAAACCCATAACTAAAATAAGTATACTAAAAAGAGGTTCGTCTATTTATTGATATTACGATAAAGTAATAAATAGTTTGATTAGATAATAGAAACATAAAAATAAACAAAGAGCATTCCCTTCCTTAATTGCTCTGGGAAGCATTGGCATATAATCATCTGTAATTATGAGTCTTTCATCTAAATAAGAGTGTTCTGATCCAAAGTTGACTGTGTAGTCTTAATTCCAAAAGAAGTTGGCTTCATTTATCATACAATATTAATAAAAAAATAATTATTATGGAAGAAACTGAAGCTTTGATAAAATCATCTGAGCCTTAGCATACTAGAAACGTCATTTAGGCACTAATAAATGAATATAAAATTATGTATGCTGGTCTATAAAATCAGTAATAAATTGTCTTAAAACCTAGAGAATACCTTGATTATTGTTTTGTAAAAGGAGCTTCTGGATAAACAGTCCCATTAGCACTTCTATTACCTGTAGGTTTGTTTTTGGGGATAGTAAATATATTGTCAAAAGCCACAACCAATATTATTGAAGGTTAATAATGATGTCAAATTTAGGTGATTATATCCTCACAAATTTGGTTTAAGTGATCCTTTAAATCTGTGGACTTTGCATAGTTCTATATTTATTACTTAAAGCATGTGAGGTAATACCAAAGAAGATTCAAAATCCACTTCTTTTTGGGAGAGTAACAACTTACGTTTTTATGTGTTTACTTATTGCAATGGGAATTTTAGTTGTAGAGAGGGTAGTTGAAGGATAAGCTAGAACTTATCATACTTCTTAATTTTGGGTTGTTTTTGCCTTAATAATCTGGTAAAAAATCTTGGTCTTATTTATATATGATTATAAAGTTAGATTTGCAGCATTTTTTTTTTTATATACTTATTATGCTTTTAGAGTTTCAGGTTAAGAATTTAGATGGGCATATAATCTATTAAAAGCATCAGTTTATATAATTTTAGAGTTAGTAATGGTTATAGATAGAGAATTAAAGAATTATGCTGATTATTAACTGGAAAATAATGTAATTTTTAAATTTATATAGATTCAAACTAAATAAGTATTAGATGAAATAGTACCTCCAATGAGAATGTTTTAATAATAATTCTTACTTGAATCTTATCTTAAAGTATTCCCTGTTGTTATTTTTGATTAAACAAAAGAATTGCTTAATATATCATCTGAAACATTAAAATTATTAGGTCAAAATGATTTGTTTTAGGCTGAAAAATAATTAAGAAAATTAGAGATAATAGAAGTTTTTAATAGAAAGGAATAGGTGTCAGTTAAAGAATTGACTGTTAAATTGAGTAGATAAGCTAAATTTGGATCTACTTGTGGAGTAAATGAAAAAGGAGATTTATTACATTCTTTAATAAATGGTCCAGCTTTATAGCAATTAAGATAATAGTAATAAACTGATTAGCCAAGATTGTAAACTCAGGGTTAATTAGAATAGCTACTTAATGAATTAATAAAGGGAGATCAAGATTATTTAAAGGGATTATTAGTATTAAAATTAAGTAAGGAAAAGTAGTACTATTTTTAATTTCATTTGATTCGTAATAAAAAAATTTATCTATTTTTGGATGATGTTTCTGAAATAATGAAACTTTAAATGAAAAACAAGGATGAAAATTATGAGACAAAAGATAATAAAGATATTAATATTCTATTGTCTTAGATTCGTTAGATTGCTACATTAAAAGGTTATCCTATACCAACTAAAATATAAAATATTGAGATGAAATCTTGTTATTTAGAATAGAATTAATTAAAAATTAATTATGATAAAATTAATTTTGATTAAATGGTGATAAATTTGTAAGAATATTATAAATAACGAATTCCAACAATTAAATATTAATTTAAAAATCTAGTAAAATTGAATACAAATTTCTTTACAGATGAAGAACGTGTAAGATAGATTATAGATATTATAATGGAAAATAGTATAGAATAAACAAAAGATGGATTTATTGGTATAACTTTTGAAAATGATGCAAGACCAAATTGTATTCAAGTATCTATTCAAGACACAGGTATAGGGATAAATCTAGAATTAATTAAAGATGAAATGGGTACAAAACTATCTGGTCTTTTCATAGCTAATTATTTAACTAAAATATTAGGAGTTTCATTTTTTAATAAAAAAATTAATGGATAAATTGCAAGTAAAGGATTAAGAATTGTAACTACATAAGAGTATGGAACTAAAATTTCATTTACTCTTAGAAATATGTTATATGATTAGAATAATGTTTTCTTTCTTTTAGATGAGAATTTAGATGAAGATGAATAGAATCAAGATGAAATTATTGAAAGATACTTAATTGAAGATTAAACTTTATATTTAAATAGATTAAAAAAGTATAAATATATATATTATTTAAATAGACCTATTAAATATATAGTAATGAAAAATGAAGAAAAAAAAGTTGTATAAATTTTAGAAGACAGAATAGTTAAAAGACCATAATTAAAAGGTATGATGAAACTTTAAGAATCAGGAAGATTGAAGTCTCTAACTAATCAAATAGAATAATTATAAATTCCATTAGAAAAATGTATATGTGAAACTCCTTTAATTATAAATAGTGATTTCTACTTTTCATCTACATTAAAAGACTTTAATTTTTAAATTGTAAATGAATATGAGGCTTTGAAAATAATTAATATAAAATTAAAAGAGAATCCTTGTATATAGAAAGGATGCATTGCTTATAATAAAATATTTATTAATTGCTCCAATCCTAAAGTTAATTATGATGAGTAATATATAAATTTAATTGTAGTTTGATTAAGAAATTGCTTCTATTAAATAAGTAACTTAATATTGTAGTCCTTTAATATCTTCCATGGGGAGAATAACAACCAAATATCACTTATTATTAAATGCCAGCCAAATTAGATACAATATTTAAGTGATATAAATAAATTTCACTAATATAATAAAAAACCTCCTTTATAATCCAATTTATATAATCATTAATTTTAAGAACATTTTAGTATTTAAATGTTTCTTTGATTTCTTTTATTATAAATGAAATTTAATTATTTTAGAATAATCTTATATTCCTAATATAAAATAGGATCTATGATATAACATATTTGTATTTTTCAAATGTGATACAAATTTTTATAATAATTTACTCTATTTCGATATTTTAATATAAACTATTTTCTAAATATCAAATTTATGATAACCATAGGCTATAAGGTAGATTTGTTTCTGATTTAATTTCTTTTAAATGGTATTTATATGTATGTCTATCTAAATATAATAGATTAATATTCATATCTAAATTTATTAATTTGATTCATTTAATTAATATTATAAATAATGTTAATTCTATATGAATAAAATGATACTAATATAGTTTTATCACACCCTCAAAAATCAAATATCATAATTTTAAATGAAGGCTATTACTTAAATTCTTATATATATCTATATAGGAATCAATTAAATGTTATCTAAATTTTCAAGTATAAACACTTATATTAATATATTATGTATAAAAATATGTGACAAAAATATTTTTGTTTTACTCAAATAAATCATATTTAACTTTAAATAATCACATATATAGTCTTTAATAAATGTTTTCTTTTTCTTTTTTAATACAAAATTGATATTTCTAATTTAGTTTAAAAATAAATGAAATAGAAGATAATATATAATAATCTAATTAGATTGAGAATAGAAAAGTAGATAGTATAACTAATTTTCATTATTATTATTCCTATTTCCTAATTTCAATTGAATCTAGTTAATTATTACTCATTTTCTATATATATCTAATTTCTACTTTAAATTTATTATATTGAATGAATATAGAATTCTTTCAGAATTAAACGAAAACTTGATATAAAAGCATTTTGAGTTTGTTAATATGTGATAAATAAAAATTTAATGGAATAATCATATTTCAAAATTTAAACAATCATTTTGATAATTGGTCTATTTTCATATGTAAAAGGATCATAATTAGTGACATTTGAAGATATGTGTACTTGTGAACAATTAGTTTATGAAAACGAATGTTTGGCTAATAAAATATGTAACTTTTCTAATTAAGAATGCAAAACTATTCCTTGTGATCAATTATCAGCAGGAAATTGTCATAATAATGATAAATGTGCCTTAGTAAATAATTAATGTGTAGTTTTTAAATCATGTTCATCTCACGATGCTAAAACAGAAGAAGCTTGTGACAATTTAAATCATAGTTGTTATTTTGATGATAATGATTAAACTTGCCGAGAAATATAAAATATCAATTTAGGTTCCTGTTCAGAAGACTTATTTTCATTATGCTTGATAGCTAATGAAGGTCTTTGTATTAGAAAGGGTGGAGTATGCTAAGAAATGAAAATTTGTGAAGATTCTAAAAGTGATGACTTCTAGTGTTTGCTTGCTTTCCCAGCATGTGAACCAACAATTGATAAATGTTAATCTCATCTTAAATGCAGTGAATCAGAATGGCTTGATTGCAGAATTGCTAAGGAAAAGATTAATGGAGATAAATATTAACTTTGTATGAAGGGAAGTAATGGTTGTGTAGATTTTGATCCAAGTGTACAAACAAAAGATACTTGTTGGAACTCATCCTCTCTTTTTTATCATTGGGATGGTAAAGAGTGTTCAAGGTGTTCTTGGGATTCAATAATCATTTCAGTATTATCAATTGCTCTTTTAATCTTGAGTATTTGAATATCAAGCACATAATAATATAAATTAATTTGATCTATATCTTTTATAAAATGAAATATATAGATTTATATAATACCTATCTATAATTAATATTCTGATTGATAATTGAATAGTAATAAAAATTATGAAGTAATTTATATATAATATATAAAACATCTTCTAAAACATTTTATATTAATTTCAAAATAATATTTTTAGATTTATAAATTAAAAATGGAATTTATAAGCAAGAAATATATAATAATTTATTTGTAATCAATAAATTTTAAGGATTTTCCTTTATGAAAAATTGATAAAAGTATTAAATTTTTATTAATTCAATAAAAAATAATAAATAGTATATATTATTAATTTATATCTATCTATCTGATTTATATTATTTTATTTGATTATGATTAATATATATTTATGTAGAAATGTTAAATAAATTCAATTAACTAATTAGCGATAAGGTATATAAAATTATTATAATAATAGAGTAATTATATATCATAATAGTAATTCTTATTTATATATATATAGATATTTTAACTTAATATTCATATACATTTAAATGTTTTAATTGAAAAAAAAACAACATCATTGATTTTATATAAATTTTATCACATATTTATTAATGATTTGATTAATTAAAAAGATTTGTGAGTTTTCCAATCAGTCAAGTGTTTTAGATTTAATTAATTTAAATCTCATAATAATTATATAAAGCAAAGAATGAATAATGAGTTCTTGATTATAGAAACAACATTATTTTGTACTTCTGTGATTGCATTGTTTATTTTTAAGGAGTGGGAAGGCAATCAAAAGATTATTAAATTACTGTTTTCTTTGTCAAACATTAGTATATTTTTTTTAGAAATAAAGCAAATAGGAGATTCAAATTGTAATTATATATTATTGAAAGTTTAGATGTTTTATTAGCTATATCTGGTTTTCTTATGAGTTTATATTATTATAAGAAGTTGAAGAAGTAGAAGAATGAGATCCCTTAGATTTAGGTCATAAATACATAGTTATCAGAAAGAAATAATAGAGTTGAATCAGAAATAGAATTGCCACAATAATTACCAGTGATTCATTCAATTCATGAAAGCAATTCAAGTATGAATCAACATTAGAATCCACCAACAACTGAAAATAATAGACGTTAAAGTAATCTTTCAGGAGAGAAAAATGATTAGTAGAATCCTAAATAGGAATAAGGAATGAATTATTTGGGTGATCATAAAAGACCTTCAGTCTAATAGAAAAGTAATGGACCTGGGATTGTAATAACTCGTCAATAGAGTGTAGCTTAGATTTAACGTAATAGAAATTAACAATTATTTTTTTATAGCAAACTTGAATGTTATTAAGTTTTAGGATGATTTTGGAGAGATTAAGTTTGGAATACTTAAAACCCTTAAATCAGTTGCATATGATTAATTAGGTAAGGAAGTTGAATGTATATTTTAAACGGATAGACCTTTTACAAAATTATTATCTACAGTTGAATAAACCAATTAACCTAGAATGTAAATTTTGTATGAGAGTTAAGTAAATAATTAATATGTTGATGATGCATTAAGAGGAGCAATTTAATTAGATGATATGGGATATGATGGTGATAAGAAAATAGAGAAGAAAATAACATTGTAAAAAATAATAAAAGCTTTAATTTTAATAATAATTTTAAATCTAAATTTAGTTATAATTGATAACTGGAATTTGCATTAATTGATATTATTTGTAATAATATTATGGAGATAAATATTGCAATATAATATATTGATAGCAAATTCATTAGAAGTGAAATGTGAATCAAGAGAAATTCTGATTTGGATTGTATTAATCACTTTTCCAATTTTGATTGTGTTTTTTATAAATTTGATAATAAATAGAAATATTGGGATATAAGTATTATAAGTTGCAAATTGGGTTACGTTAATAATATCTTCTAGATATAATAAAAGTTGTGAGGAGTAAGTTTATATTAATAATATTAGATATCTTTATGTTTTTATATTGTATGTATTTTTATTGACAATAGTACTATGTTTCATTTGAATATGATATTATATTACTCAAAAATTGATTATTTAAATAATTTAATTTACATCTTAAATTTTATAATGAATTAATACTATTTAAGGAAGAAATTAAAAATAAGAACATCTATTGATACTCCTTTAATTCCAAAGATAGCATCTTCAAAAAATAATGAGTAATCAGAATTATTGGAAACCAATAGAAAACGTTATATTAAAGGATTTAGTCCTTAACGATATCAATTACCTTAAATTATTTAACCTTAGTTAAGTTAGATAACACCATTACGATAAAGAGGCAAATCTGAAAGCATTAGAGAACATTCTTAAGGATTCTTAGGGCCACATGATTTTGTTCGTTTGTTGCAGACTGATCAATAAATGGGATTGGAATTTTGTTATTTAAATAATTAAGGTAATCCATATGAATGGAAAGTTGTCAATTATGAGAATAGAAAGATGAATTAATATATGACCATAAGTGGTAGAGGCATTGTAATTCATCATAGTAATTTTGAAGAGTTTGTATCCATAAAACAATTTGAAAATGATAGAAAATTATATTATAGATTACAAAAAATAGAGTTCTTTAGAAATTATCTAAAACAAAAAACATTTACTAGATGGAAGAAATTAAGTATTAAAAATAAAGCTTAATCAATTTCTAAGGAGTTAACAATTAGTTTCTTGATATTGGATTCCTCTCTCAAGGGACCAATTGAAGAAGTTCATAAATAAACTTAAATTATTAAGAGTTTAGTATTTTTTACACCTACTTAAATGAGTCCTGTAAATCAGAGTAAATTTATTAGAAAATTGTAAAGATCATTAATTGAATTCTAATAGGAATTAACTAAGAATATTAATTCAATAATGAAGATAGTTGTTGATGCATCTTAATAATCATTTAGTATTTTTAAGGAAGATCAAGAATATAGATAGAGATTGGAATCATTACGAAATTCTTAAATGGAATAAAAGCCTCTTGGTGTATTAATATTCTTTTTATATAATTAGGATAATTAAACATAGTCAATGTAATTCACAATGGAATCAAATTTGAGATAATTTTAATAGAAGTTAATCAAATTTACAAGAATGATAGATTATATATTATTTGAGAGTATGATTATGTTGATGTATAATTCAATAGTTAATTTCTTAATGGTAATTAAAAATACAAATAAACATCTTAAAGTTGGGTAATTATTAATGTTATTTAATAGAACAACCTAATTTAGTTGGATAATTGTAGATATTCATTTATAAGAGGGTGCCATGGTGTTTGAACCTTCTCTTTAAAGAATATAAGATATATTTGTTGAAACAATTGAAAAGGCTATGGAAATAATTGAATAAAGATTTTAATCAACTCGGAAACAGCAAGAATTATAGATTTATGGTATTGGTTCAAATACAACAGATTTAAAATAAGATTTGAGAGAATATGGTAGATATAATTTAAGATAATTTGATTATGTTAAAGAACTTAGGGAAGAACTGTAATTTAGTTATAAATAGATTGAGCATTATATGTTAAAGATTAAGAATTTATTGGATGAATTTGAAAATAATTAAGATAAATTATTTAATTCAGAAATACTGAAATTGTAATTTTAATTAATTTCAGAAATGTAATCTGAAATAGAGAATATAGAAAATATAGTAGATATTGGATTTTTGAGATTGAATATCTAACTCTTTAAATTATAAATGTAGACTTTCTTTAAGAATAAGATTTAAATGATTAATCAGAAGGTAGATAAAGAACTTAGAGGGAGATGTAAAATAATTTAAGAAACAATTTAAGATTGGTTGGAGAAATTGAAATTGAAACCAGTTACTTTGAAATAATATGTAATATATTAAGAGAATTATATGTTGATAAAATAAAATTATGAAGAAATTGATTAATAAATAGAAGAATTACATGTTTATAATAGAATTTATATTAATGAAGATTAAACTATTCCTATAAAGGATATTTGGGATAAGATAGTTAGTTAATATTAATTATTTTAATATAAATTTTATGATTTATAAAATCAATATGGATTAGTTTAAGATAAATTTGAAAAAGAGTTTAGAAAATTGACTCCATTTTTTCATTAAAAAGTATTATAATTTTGTGAATAATTTGAAAACAATAAAGATATAAATGAAATAAACTCTATTTCTTAATTATATAGTTAATTAATAACTTTGGAATTGGAATATGAAGATTTAAAGTAGTATTCACATTCTTTATAAATAGAATAATATCATAATGAGTAATTACATGAGATAAAAAATAAATATATTTAATTTAAGTAATTGTAAATAGAAATTCATAAGATTCATAATTTACAATAAGAATGGATGAGAGAACATTTTCTTGATTTAAATCTATTTTTTATAAAGAAAACTTATTAGAATTTATTAGATTAGATTGAAGATTGTAAAATATTTGTTTAAGGTTAATTGGCTGAAATAAAATAAGAATTAATGAAAGAATTAAAATTATTTAATGTAATTGAAATTATTATAAAAATTAAAGATTATGATTAGAATATTGTAGCTTAAGTGTGTAAGAAAGATAAACAATAGGATAAAAATTTATTATAATTAATATTATAAATATGTAATAATCCCTCACATCCAGTATTTACTACTTAATATTTATATTAATCAGATATTAATGAATAATAAGATAATTTATAATAATTATTAATCATTATTTAATATGAAAATTAAACAATGAATTCACTTATTAAATTAGAAGAGTTTTGGAAGAATCATAAATTAATTATTTAAAAAGTTAAAGGAACAAAAGATCAATATACAATTACTAATTTACATTAATTGAATGATTTATTAGATGAGAATATTTTGAATATTAATACTATTCTTGGTCAACCTAATATTGATGATCTAAGAAATAGAATAGATTTACAATTAAAATATATAGTTTATTTGTAAGAATATATTAATTAATTGATTCTTTTACAAGATACATAATCTTATTTAAATAATTTATTATCAAACTAAATTAATCAAAAGAATTAAAGTAAGGAAATTAAATTATATTAAAATTAAGAAAAAAATTGGAAATAATTGATAAGATTATTATAATAATAAAAGAATTTAGAAATATGGATTAAAGATGAAAATGAAAAGAAGTATTTAACACAAATTCAATAAGATAATTATAATTGTAAGAGCATTATTTAATAATTGAATGAGTAATTTGAAAAGAAGAAGTATTTATTTCCAAGATTTAATTTTCTTACAAATTCTTAATTTAATAAAGTTATCACTGAAATTAAACATCCTACTGCTATATAACAACATCTAAATTTATTTTTTCAAAATATCCATTAATTTGATTATGATTAGAATAAAGATTCTATTACTTCTTTATATTCAATGGAAAATGATTAGATAACTATTAAGTATTGTCCAATGAAAGGAGAGATTGAAGATTGGTTCAAAAATATTGAGGAGGGAATGAAATAAGGATTAAGATAGATTATAAAGAATGCACTTAAACATGCTGATAATTATTAATAGATTGTGTAATATCCAATTTAAATAATTTATATATGTATGACTATAAATTATACTATGATGTTGGATGATATTTTATAGAATGATGAAAAGGATTGGAATGAATTAGTAGAATTTAAAGAATATGAAATACAAGAATAAATCAAATAATTACATTCATTTAAATAATCAGTTAAGTAATAATTACGATAGATTGCAATTATAATGATATTGAATAATTAAAGAAATCTAATTTAAGAGATAAATTAATTTAAAATTAATAGTGATAAAGATTATTTCTATATTAAATAACTTAAATATTATTATGATGATGAAAATATAATAGTAAATTTGTTAAATAATAAAATCTAATATTAATTTGAATTTTTTGGTGATTAATTTAATTATCATTCATGGAAATAATCTGAATAATCTATTTTATTTATGAATCAAGCATTTTAAATTAATAGATTACCACATTTGATAGGTCATAATAATAAATATTATATTATTACACAATATTCATAAATGTTAGGAAGATATTATAAATAAATTTAAATTACTAATTAAGATTATGATTTCTAATATATATTATAATGTATATATGGATCAATATAATCAAATTCATTATTTATAATCTCTGGATATTAATATATATAATAAGATGATAGATTAATCTTGTAAACAATATTCAATTAGATTTGTAATGCTTTATGGTAATCACTTTAGATATAAGATTTAGAAGGGAGATAAGTGAAAATATATAATAAACATTTTCTAACTCTAATATCAGATGTACATTATCCAATCTTATTGTTTAAGAATATTCATGTCTATTAACCAGATATTATGATCTTATGGTAAGCACTTATTTAAATGATATATAATAAGGAAATAGTTGAGATATTGTTGAAATTAATATAAACATTAAATAATGTATTTGGTACTGATTTGTTTAATTTTTAAAGATTTAATACATTTAATTAAGTAGTAAAATCTTTATAAACAATTAAATTAAATGATTTAATGGAAGTATTACAATATTAGATGAATAATAATGATAGATAGTTATTTAATTAAATAGTGAATGAATATTTTCCAAACAGAGATGAAAATAGATATCATATGGAATAATTGAATTCATTATTAAATGATAATAATCTTATTTTAGTTTATGGTTAACCAAATAATGGAAAGAGTAAATTGATTTAGGAATTATTTCAACTAAAACTTGTAAAATAAAATATAACTTAAAATAATATACTATTATCATCAACTAAATAAAATAATATTCTCTATCTTGAAATTGATGCTTATGATGATGAGGAATTATTTACAATTTTATAAAATTGTTAAAATTTCAATTATTATCATTTTATAATAAATTATAAATAGAATTAAATCTATTACAGATAAGAGAACTTTGTTTTATTCAATAGTTTAATTTATTAAAATAGAAATGCAATATTTGAAAGTAATGATCTATCAACATAAGATCCTGGATCATTAACTAATTTTACACTCTTTTATTATGATAATAGTATTTCAAATCATCAATTTCTCATTTAAGAATTAAAATAATTTATTCACAATATTGAATTATAAACTTTATTGGCTCGTAATTTGATTAATCAAATAGAATAATACTATTAAAAATTTATTAATTTTCCATATTCATTATAATATTTATTACAATGTTCTGCTAAGATATTAAGTATTTATTATGATGAATAATAATATAGTAAATTCACATAATTAGATGTAGATAATATTAGTACATATACAATATACATAATGTTCAGTTTAATATTGGATTAAGAAAATAAATCACTTGTAATAGATTCAATTTTAATGATAATTTAAGAAAGATAATTAGATTAACTTTTCAATTAGAAATCATCTTATAATAATACAATTTTATAATTTTATTTCAATTAATAAGAATTATATGCCATATAAGAATTGTAGAGTCATATACTATTTTATGGTGATATTTCTTGTAATAAGAGTATTTTGACTAAATTGAAATCATCAAATGGTTTATATTTTAGTCATCAAACTAAATCAATTGAATTTTAAGAGTTCATAGATAAGAAATTAATGACATATAAAAAAGATAAGTAATTGTGTTTATCTCCACCTTTTGGTTAGATTAAACATTTTATAGTTGAGGATATCAATTTATCAAATTAATGTCGTATATTTATTAAATAATTAAATGAATGTAATTATATATTTGATAAGAAAAATAATTATTAATTGAAATATATTAGCAATTTTTATTTATTAGGAACTTCATAGGAACGATTAATTTATAAATATAATCAATTTAAACATTTTGTTTTCATTAATACTAATAGAATTCCATTAATTTAAAATATCTATACTAAGATAATTATTGATAAGGTTAAAGATAAACTAAAGTAATATTTACAATTAGATTATATAAATGATGGAATTTTGAATTTGTAATATAAATTCAAATAAAAATGGAATAACTATTGGTGTTATCAATATATATTTGATAATAATACTATTTGGAATAGAATCTTAAATCCTTTAATTGTTCTAACTGATCCTCAATAATTTATTAATCAATTCTATTAAAATATCATGAGAGTAATAGGTGGAATATTGGATATTGTGGATTTAGAAAATTTGGATAGATTTGTAAAAGATCTAAATTTTGGTGATTATAGGATTGAAATTCCATAATAATAAACATAACAGATTTATGATGAAATAAAATAGAAGAATTTTCAAAATCTATTTTTACATGAAAGTCATCTATAAAAAATTGTATATATAATGAGGGGATGGTAATATGATTAACATATTGTAATTTAAGGTAAAATTGGAAGTGGTAGGAATTCCTTTATTAGATTGGCTTAATTTATTATGTAATATTAATAGAAATATAATGATATTGGAATAAATAATCTATTGTAAAATTGGGATTAGTAGAATCATATTATTTATGTAACTGATATAAATGAAAATGTGTATCAATTTATATCTTATCCTACTTAATATTGTTACAACTAATGTATATTGAGAAATGATTCTATATCATTATTACATATTTGTTTATTGATTGAAGATATGAAATAATTAGATTAGTATAGGAGAATATTGTATAAATGTTAGATAATCAAATTATTTGATTGGCCTAAGATTTTTCAATAAGAAGTAGCTATTTAGATTCTTAATGATAGATCTATTGATAATCAACTATTTTGCAAAGTCTTTGAATAATCTAAAGGATATATTCAATAATTTATTGATCATCTATAATTATTCCAAACATAATATTAATAATCGAAATCTGAAAATTAGAGATTAATTATAATTTATTAAAAGGTTTTAAATAAAATAGAAGAGGCAAATACTGAATTCATTACAATAACAGAATAGTACAATTAGTACAATTAAGAACATTAGGATGTTAGTAATTAAATTAATATATTAAATAATGAGATATCTAAGGATAAATTAGAATTGGGAGATATTAATTAATAAATTAATAAATTGAATGAGAATATTAATAAAGGTGAATAGAAAATTAATAAATAATAATTATAATTAAATTAATAATTCCAATAATATAGTAAATAAAGATTGCAACAATTTCACATTATTTAAGAATTCCCATTTTTATAACCATTATAAATGGAATTAGTACATTTAGTTGATTTACCATAATTGGAATAATATTAGATTGAATAAATTATATTGAAATATCCAAAATCTTCATAATAAATCTAAACTATCTATTAGATTGCTATAAATATTTGTAAATATTAGTAAATATTGATTTAATTATAAAATAATCTTCATAATGATAAAGTAGCAGTTGAGGAGATGAAAAATAAATAAGAATTAAGAATAGCAATGATATAATAATAGGAATAATAAATTGATATTTATCAATCTAAATTACGTATTTTAACAGATGAATTGGAAAAGATATCTAAGATTTTTGAGGCAACAAAGAAATGTCTGAAATATTTAAATCCTTATAAAGTTTAATGGTAATAGAATATTTTTAATTTATAATAATAATAAATCTAATTAATGGATATCAATTTTGTACAAAGTATTTGTTAAAGTTATAATCAATAAATAACATAGAAATTAATTGATAATTTAAACTTATAATATAAATTAGATTATGAGAATATGTAATTACTATTAAATTTGAAATTTTAGAATCAAAAAAATATTATATTAATTATTGATCCTGAAAATTTGTCTTAAGAATATCTTCAATAATATTATCCAACAGCCTATGTAAGTACATTCAATAATAATAATATTACTGAAATCAAAAGTAATTAATAAACTTAATAATGTTTCATCATAAAAGATGTAATTATTGATGATATATTAAAATCTTAATAATGGAGATCATTTATTTATTAGTAATATCAATAATAATAAGAGATTAAAATATATTTAATTTCTTATTAAATAAGAAAAGAGATTAGAGCTTAATCTTTATTGAGAACTATTTATTATAAAAAGTAAGATAAGGAAATTGAATCATATGTATTACTCAATATACTTCAAAAGGATAATCCTGATATATTTGATAGATTAATATAATAATATGATGAAGAGAATCTATCTTTGATAAATTTGGGATACCTTTTGGATAATGATCGTCCAATAATGGATTCTCACTATGAATAACAATTGAGTTTGTTAATATCCTCTTAATTTAATAGTATAATTAATTTAGATGTTATTAATTAAATTCAATTTCTAATTGATTAATAGGAACAATTGAAATAACATAATGGACAATTCAATTTTGAAGTTTGTCATCCTTTAATAGCGAGATTCTTATTAATTTATTAAAGTCTATAATAATCTTATGTTTTCGATCGTCGTTATTATATAACAATGTAGTAACTATTGGACAAGTTAATGTATGTTATGGATTCAATTAAAGGTGATATTCCTGAAAGATATTGGATAATAAGTAATTATTTTACATTGTAGACTATGAATTTGATAGATAATTAATTTAAAATAGAACATCATTTATTAATAAAATTCATTTTATTTACTTAAATAGATCTAAGTAATAGAATTATCTCTTATGATTAATACTAATATATAATAGGTTAATAATTACAATAGGATTTAAGTAAATATCCTAAATCCTTAAATGTTTCATTCATCAAATAAGAATAATGGGATGAAATTAAATATATTATGAGTTTGTCATCATCATTCGATGATTTGTATAATTAAATTTAAAGATATCCTAAAGATTGGTAGAAATGGTTGGATGATACATTATCAATGCCAAATGAATATGAAGAGAAGTTGTCAATATTTGAGAAACTTATTCTAATCAAAGCCTTTAAACCAAAAGATCTTAGAAAATTTATCAATTAATATGTAAAGGACAGATCAACAAAATACTTAAATTTAATCAAAATTAATTATAATTAATAGACTAGTGTAAAATAAATCATATATATTTAATCATAATTAAATAAATTGATTGAAGATATGAATATACCTATTTATAAAGGTTAACAAGAACTTAATCAATAATATTTATTTATTAATCTATCACATTATCCTATAGAATTGTAGGAATAAATTATTCAGAGTAAATACCCACATTTGATTATTGAAAATTTAGACGAAGATGTTTTACTTGATAAGACATTGTTAAATTGTTAAAAGTCATTTCTACAATATAATTAATAAATAAGTTAAAATATCAGAAAATACATTCCTAAAGTTGATAATAATAATACAAGTGAAATAAAAAAACTTACTTATAGTCTATGTTACATGCACTTTTTTATTATTTAAAGGAATCTTCTATTAAATTTTAGAACTGAATCTTATACATTATAAGATTTAAATTTAATCTTGAAATATAATTTACCATACTTCATTAACACGAACATTAATAGTATGTTTAAAGTTATAACTGATGGGATATATAATGTTCCTCCTTAAGATATATAGACTATAGAAAGTATTATTTATAAACATTGCAATTAATAAATAAATACTGAAAATTATAAATATTTACATTTTCATACACTTCCTATTGGAAATGATGTATGGTTGGATGAGATAATTAATCGTATTCCAGATACTTATGATACTTATAGTATTGGATATGGAAATAATAATTTTACAATTAATAATTATTAAAATTAATAGATAATTTAGTAGTTTTCATTATTAACTAATAGTACTGAGATTAATGTATAAAATCCTTAAATCAAATAGATTAAATTAGTAGAACCTCTTAGTTTAATTAAATTAGAATAGAAATTATCAAGAAAGTATTCATTTTAAAAAAATGATTCAAAACCATTTTCCTAATATTATCGAAAAACAGCACTTAAT
Source organism: Paramecium primaurelia (assembly GCA_905182975.1). Taxonomy (NCBI): domain Eukaryota; phylum Ciliophora; class Oligohymenophorea; order Peniculida; family Parameciidae; genus Paramecium; species Paramecium primaurelia. The sequence continues at coordinate 412,096 of CAJJDM010000072.1, read as the reverse complement.
ATAATGAATAAAAATAAATAAAACATTTAATATATTGATGCACTTGATTAATACATTAATATTCAGATATAAAAGTATAATATACTATTATAAGTATTGAATCAATATCTCATCAGAATTTAAGATAAATAAGTTATGTATTGTTCAGAAGAACTCTATTAATATTTGTGGTTCAAACCAAAATCTAAATTGATCATTTATAATTTAGTAGAAATGGTGAATTAAAATATTAATCAATTAAAGATATTAAAAGATTAACAAAATAGAAGATATTTTGATTTGAGTTATCTTTTTATTCCATAAGCATTAGTGGAATACTTTAAATTACAATTTAGTCGCAAGAATGGTCTCAATCCTTGGAATCTCAACATTTATACAGATATATCAAAATGTACTGATATAAATAATGTTTAACAATTATAATTGAATGATGGGTCTTATCTACTTGGGGGATTAGAATGCAAAAATTGTTAATGGAATTTAGAGAAACATAAATTAATAGAAGTTGGCAATTCATTCTCCACATCTATTCCATTTATTCTCATTTCAACTTTGGAAGGTGAACAACCAAAAAATTTATAAGTTCCTATAATTGATGATAATCTAACATTAATGACAATAGATTTATAATCTGATCTAGATTAGGATACTATAAATATAAGATAAGCCAGAATAATAATAAAAGGCAGATGATATTTATATCTAATTTATTGATTATATATACACATATAAATATAACTGAATTTGATTTACTTGTATATATTTTTTAATTTCTAATCTATATGATAATCTGAAATTATTATTTCTTTATTATAAATATCTTTACATTTAAATATTCTTTTAATGGTTTCTTAAGAGAATAACTCATTAATTTTAAAGCTATCTCAAAAAGTTAATTCTAGATTAAATTTGACTATTTAAATCCATTTTAAGGGTAATAATTTATGATAATTGAAGTTTCTTAAATAATCAATAAAATTTTATATCAATTCCATTAATAATAATTGTTTAATATTGCAGCCATTTCCTTATGAGTTCTTTCTCTAATTATGAATGTCAATAATATCCTCTTATTTAACAATTTTTAAGTTAATAATTATTTCTTATTCAATCTCATACTTGTATATCCAATACCTTATGTAAATTAATACTCTATAAACATTCTGATAAATGAATATCAACTATTGTTTACTTAAGGAGAATCAAATACAACAACTCTATAGTTATTGTTATATAAGGCTGATGGCATATTAGATCTATAGATATAATATTTGTTTTGCTTTTTGTTATCTTGAAATTTTATGAAATTTATCTTTATGGATTTAGTATTCTATTATTTTGAATGTTAGTTTGTGAATAGCTAAAATTTATTGTTTATGCAAAAGCTTTGAGAATTAGCAGATTTTCATTTTAATTATTTTAATGGATTAAGATGAATTTGGAGAAATAGAAAATGATGACCTTAATAATGAAGAATTCAATTATGAGGAAGATCTAATGGGAGGAGATGATCAAGAAATACCCAACAATTAATAACTAAAAAAAGAATAGGACAAAAATCCAAATTCAAATTAGAGAACTCATACACCTCATCCACCTGAGGAGGAGGAGGAAGGTGAAGTCTATGAATATGAAGATTAAAGTGAGGGTTTAGTTGAAGATAATAACAATGAAGAAGATGTAGAATAAGAAGTAAATGAAGAAGTCCCTGAAGATAATGATGATTAATATAACGAGGAGGAAAATGAAGAAGAATAATATAATGAAGATTATGAATAAAATGAATATTAGCAGAATGATGATGAATCTGATAAAGAATAAGTGGTTGATATTTCAAATAAAAACTAATAAAACAAAGAAGTTAAAGATAATAAGAATAATCAATCCAATTAACCAACTTCTATTATGGAACCTCCAAAATAAAAGAAGAGACCTCCTTTGCCAACTCAACCTATTAAATAGAAACCTACCTATTAAGAGAAATATGCTGAACTTATGGCTTAGTAAGATTACTCAAATTGGAAACCAAAACAGTTGCATGATGAAAATAAATAGCTTAGATAAAAACTTAAAGAAATCTCTGATGAAGTTTCCAAATTAGTTGAACAGAATGCTTAACGTCTACCTCCATAACCATAACCATAAATGAAGAGGTAAAAGACAGCTTAATCTCAAGTTTCAGGTGGAACTGTTATTGATAAGGAGATTGAAATAAACCAAAAAAAAATAGAGTAATAAGAAGAAGAGATTAATAAATTAAATAATAGAATATAATAGATATAATAAATCAATTACATAATGAAATTAGATGAAGAGATTAAGAAATTTGAAGATGAAATGAAGAAATTAGAATAAAGAAAAAAGTAAGAGTTTTTGTAACAGAAACAACGAGGCAAGGATCTTGATAAGTATGAAAATTAAGATGGTTTTGACAAATTGAATAAAGAGAGGAACAGTGTAAATTAAGAGATGGTTAATTTAAGAAGGAAAATTAAGGAATAATAAGAATAATTGAATAAATAAAAGGAGAACATTAAAAATACATAAGAGGTTGAACTTCCAAAAATTAATAAGGAATTAAAACTTTTAGAGGAAGAAGCTGAAAAGTATAAAATTGATATAAGTGGTGATAAACCATTCAGTAAATAAAAAGAATAATATATTGCACTTTTGACTTAGAAGGATAATTTATTAAAACATAATCTTATAATGGAAAAGAAGGATAAATAATTAGAAATGATAGAAAAAGAAATTAAGGAATTGAAAAAAGAAAAAGAGCGATTTGATTAATAAATTAATGCAAATGAAATGATTTTAATTGATTAAAGAAGATAAAAAGAAGAATTAAAAATTAAAGTACCATCTGATGTTTTTAGATCAATTCCTGCAACAATGACTTAAGAAAATATTTCTGAAGCATTATAATAAGAAAAGAAAACATAAGAAAATTAACGAAAATTATAAAGTGCAAAACCCCCTATATCTAAATAATAGTAAGATTAAAGTAGTCATAAAGAATTAAAATTACCAGTTAAGTAAGATGAAAAACCATAATAATTAACATCAAAAAATGAAGTAGAAGAGGAAATTATATGTGAAGATGAAACTGAATAATAAAAATAACCAATAAAGTAAGAAGAAAAAAAATAAATTCAAATATCATAATCTACTCCAATAAAATAAGATATTTAAATTATATAATAATAATTCTAATCTCCTAATCAACAAAATAAATTAAATTCAAAACCTTTTAATAATATAAGAAAATCTGTTGATTAATAACCTACTGCTGATTAAGGTCTCAATAATGATAGTAATCAATAAAATAATACTAATGATGTTTAAATAGAATATACAGGTCCTTCTAGAATAATAAGAATGATGAGAAAACCATAATAAAATTAATAAGAAGATAATAATTAATTCATAATTAATCCATCTAAACCAGTTGAATAACCTAGAGATCAACATAAAGATATTAATGAATAAAACAACAATAAACCTATTGAATAACCTACTTAATTTGAATAGCCTAAACCAATTGAAGATTATCAACCTACTTTTCCAACTAGAAGAACAACCAATAGACCTAGAGGATTAGATCATAATACAAATGAATAATAATAAACTATAGAATAGCCGCAAATCTAAATTAATTAGAAATAGGATTAAACTCAATAATCTGAATATCCTACTAGAAGAAGAATGAGACTAGGTTAGGATGAATAATAAGAATAATAGAATAACAATTAATAATAATAATCTATTTCATCATAATAATAATCCTTAACATCTTAATAATAATCTTATTAACCATCTGATGATGGAAATAAATAAAGAAGAATTAAAATATTTACTGATGAAAAATAACCTGAAGCTCCAAAAACTGAAGAACCAACTAATGAATTTTAAACAAAGCAAGAACCAAATAAATAATAAGGAAGAAGAAATAGAGGCAATAACAAATTAAATATTTGGGAAGATTAACCTGTTTAGAAAGAGAATATTGAAGAGATTTAAGAAATTAAAGATATAAAATAAGTACCAGAAGTTCAACATAAAGAAGATAGAGAATTAACTTTAGATGAAATATTAGGAGCTCCAAAACATTAAGAAGAGTATAGACCAAATCAACAAAAAAGAAAATTTGAAGTTCCTAAAAATGATAATGAAATTTATGAACCTGGATTTGGAGGTGGTGGAAATAAAAGAGTATTAGGAAATCAATAAAAAATAGATAAGGTATTATTATAAATAATTATAAATTAGTAAAAAGAATTGGCTTAAAAGGCTGAAAAAGGAGACTTATTAGATGATTTTGACTTTTGATTTGAAATATATATATTTATAAAATATTGGCTTTCTATTACTTTTAATTAATTCATTTTTTTTAATTCAACTTGAAGATTAAAAAAATTCTTCTTCAATTATCTTAATTTGATTATTCAAAATATTTGCATCTTGCTATCTAAAAAATTCTTATTCTAAATAATAGGGATTATCAAAATTAGATATATTTTGAGCTCTTTTTACTTAAATGAAAATAACTTCCCTCTTTTTTGGTGAAAATATTGATGAAATTCCCATACAAATAATGAATTTTAATTGTAATAAAGTAAGTTATAATTTGTTATCACAATCTTATTAACAACTATTTTTAATGGAATGATAAAGTCTTCTCAAAGTTTTTCTATATGGTATTTTAAAATTATCGGAATTTTATTTTTATTCAGGCATATTAATAATTGTTTTTATTGAATTAAATAATTATTTATCTTCATTACTAGGATTTGTAAAGTCACAAAGTTAATAATTATCATTTATAATAGATAAATCTGCATTAAGTTAATTTTAAAGATCTTTAAAAAACTTTTTTGCTTAAATACTAGTTTTGAAATTTTCCCATAAAATACTATTTTTGAAATTTTTCCATAGCTCATCATCAAAATTCAAAAATTCATTATTCCACTAACTGACAAACTCTTATCTCATAAGTACGGCCATTTTTAGTAAACAATATACTGCCAATGTTTCAACAGGACTTTTAATTTCTTATTATTCAATATGTTGCTTTAAAGAATTCATCAAATACCATTTATAGGATTCAAAATGTAATTCAATCCAAAAATCTTTAAATTTAATAAAATCCTATTTAATATATCTTATTATTTACATTGTAATCTCTACATCTATAAGGTAAAAAACCTAAATCAAGATATTACATTAATGGCTAAGGACTTTAATCTATTGGATCAATTGGTGGATTCTCAATTTGTCGATTTTCAATTGAAAGATCCTAAATTGGTGGATCATCTAATGGTAGATCCTCAATTGGTGGAGAAGGTTATATGGGTTATGAATAATAATCTGTTGTATTAGCTATTCTTGGATAAGGAGCAATGTTTTCTTATATTTTTGGATTAGGATTAGGACGTTGAATTCTATAACGAAAAGGATTCAGTACTTTTGGTAACTCCATTTATTTAGTAAATTCTTTAGGCTATAATATTTAAATAAGAATTTAGATACCACTGCCCATTCTATATAATTATCATCAATTAATTCTCTCATTTTTATTAAAGAAGAGTAATTCTAAGTTAAAAAAATATTTTTATAAAATTCTTTAATATCCTCTTAATAACTATTAGAAATTTCATGATGAATGTGCATCTAGAAGAATGTACATCTCTAAGCTTCTGTTGGATGAAGCATTTTCAATAGACGATTCTTCCAATCCTCTTCTATAAGTTATGATTAAATTTAATTATAAAATGTCCGATATTCTTTTAATGTCTTAAAACTATTCAAAACTTAACCAGTAAACAACTAATATATAATACAACCAACCAACCAAACATCAATACTCTAACTATATATTCTATTTTGACTTTATTCTCCCCTTTCTAAGAATTCAGGAGGTATCAACTATAAATTAGGATAAAACCCAAACGCAGCCATTTATATTGAATTATTATGATAATAAATATTACCAACATGAAAACATCTTCCTAGACTATATTTGATATGAATTTAATGTAATGCCTATAACAATTATTTGTAAATCTCTTCGATTTGATTCCTTGATAATCTACCATTCTAATTGATCAATTGCAATAATGTTATGCCCTCTGGAATCATAAATAAATATTATTTTCTGCCTATCACCTTACATTAACTTCTTATGTATGAGCCTGTGATTTGACTTTCATATTCCAAAAATGCATCTAAATCATCACAGAGAGCATCCACTAAAACTTACTTTGGAGATTGTTAAGCCATCCTCTTCTCTAAAATGGCTCTATTTCTGTATAAACTTTCAATTTCTTCTATCATACTATACCAATAAGTGAAAAATAAATAATGAATTCACATTTAAAATAAGACTTATTCTATTTACATCATTAATGTAAAAACATTATAATAAATATAAATAAAGTCATTTTTACTATTTTAATAGAGATGTTCAATCTATTTATTATTTATTAAGATTTATTATTTTCTAATGTTTGATCGATCTAAGAATGTTTTCTATAGAATTGCCAATTCAACTATCGATACTTTCGATATTTTTGGATAATTACCGACCTTCAGAGTCCTTGATAAAAGTAAGTACACTTCTGTGGTTGGATGTTGTATGACCTTCCTAATAGGAACAGCTACGTTAATTTACTTAGTGACTGAAATAACAGCTCTTTTACATAAAGCTGAACCTAAAGTTGTTACATCTGAGCTTCAGATATTTGACTCAACAGTAATAATCAATCCTATTTAAGTCTTTCCCACTTTATAATGATAACTTCACTCTTGCTGTTACAATTGCGACTAAAAATTCAGAGCCCATTAAAGGGTAAATGAAATATTACAACTTATCGATGAGTCATTGTGTGAGAGAAAGACTATTAAATGAAACAACCGGTAAGGTTTAGGTTTCACTAAAGTAAATATAAAAGTTATTTAGTTGTTCCCCATTGCCTATTGCCCCTTGTGTTGCCGAAGATTTTGATAATGAGTTATAGAAAGAATTTTTCAAAAATACTAGATTAGGTGTTGTCTAATGTATCAATCGAACTAGACTTAGGAATAACCCTCCTGTAAAATTTTTATGTTAATTTAAGGTTTTGTAAGGTTAAATCTCAGGGTATAAGTATTAGTACTTAGTAATTGAATTGAGTATTTGCAAAAATACTACAGAATATTAAGGTTGTGCACCAATAGATGAAATCAAGAAAGTTTTATCTGCTGGCCATTATTCTGTTTATGCAAGTGATTATTTGATGCAATTAAATCATCCTGATACACCATACTCCCAACTTATTAATTTAGACATAAATAGTTTCTCCATCTCAACATCTAAAATGTTATAATGGACTTATAGAATATCAGAAACTCATACAGATAATGGATTACTATTTAGCACAGACTAAGTAGATTTAAATTTAAAAAAATAAGACAGAAGAGAATATACCGAATTATATAATGATGATTATCTTGTTTACCATTATATCTAATTAGATTACAAAGAAACTATCTATTAGAGATCCTACATTAAGATATAAACAATATTAAGTAAAATTGGAGGAATTTGGTAATTATTTATGGTAATGGCTGCCTTAATTATAAATCCATTAATCAATAATCTGATGACCATTTCAATAGCAAATGAATTATATAGATTTCCTAATTCTGAAAATTAAAGACCATAAAATATAGAGATAATTAATTTATAATAAAGTGATTAAATTATAGATGTCTAAGAATAAAATAGAAGAACTAGAGAAATTAATACTGAAGAAAAATTGTCAACAAGTATTTATGAATCTCTTCTTATTCTATTTGGTTGTCATAAACAGAAAAAAAAAATATTTGCTTAAGTTAAGTAAGAGATACTTTAATAAATGGATGTGGTGAAAATCATTTAAAAGCTACATGAAGTTGATCTACTGAAATTCATTTTATTAAATGATGAATAGTATAAATTGTTTGATCTTCTACCTAAACCTATCTTATAAGATGAAAAATTATAAATGGAAGATAGGGGTAATGATTTAATATCTGAAGTTGGGTTTTAAAAAAGTTTTAGATCTATTAATAATAATAAAAAATTGTAATCTAAGAATCTTAAAGATTATTATTGTACTTTCTCTTCATTATAATAAGATAAAAGAAGAAGTAGTGTTGATGATAAACTATTATCTATGATTGATAGAAATATAGTTTAATTTTTTGAATAGATTTAAGTGTCCTAATAACGTCAAGGAAACTTAAGTCCATTAGATCCATTGTTTAGATCTAGAATAGAAGAATCAATCATAGAGCCTAAGATTTAAAGACCTAAATGAAGTTTTCATTATTTTTAAATTTAACCTATTATATAAGATTTACAAAATCATTAAAATCACACGAATTCATAAAAAAGGTATTTTAAATGATTAAAAAATATATAAACATTATTTGTCTTTAAATATTGAGAACTTTTTTTAATTAAACCTAAAATTATTTTTAATTAAAATTAATTTCACAGAAATATATCATTTTTAAAAAACTCTCTATTTAACATTAAATATGAATCATGCAGCTTACCCCAAGCTTAATATTTTAATGAACATATAATCTCTTTAGATATGTTATTCTATTTTAATTAATATTATAAACCAAAATATTGTTTCTACCTTAAATAGCTTAATTATAATCTCAAATTTAATAATGCAACAAAAAATTATTAAACGAATTTCTTCAATTAACTTATTATCTTCAATTCTGTATAAATTTCATTTTCCCATCAAATAGTAATATCCTCTCATTGTGTGATACTCAGATTATAAATCAAGGTATATTAAAATAAAAAAAATCATTTAATTAATTTAATGAAAAAATTATATTTTGTTCGTTTTTATTTTGATAATGGTAGTTTGGTCACAAAAAGTTGAAAAACAAGGTGATATTATAGCTAGTAATAGAGAGGATTATGTTAAAAAAGAAAGTAATCAACATTCAAAGTTTGAGGGATAAAAAAATAGGTTAAGATAATATGTATAAAGTACTGTCAATTAAGATGTTAAACTAAAAAAATTTAACGATTTTAATACTTTTAATTTTATTTGATATTTATATTTTAACTATTATGTGATAAATATTAATTTAAATTACACCTCTATTTTTAAATTTTATTAAACTTATAATTTTTTTTGATATGATTCATTCCTACAAGAAGATTAAAATATTGCGGATAGTTACCTTAATCTGCAACTTAGCCCACTTAAATTTTTGGAAATCAAGCATTCTAATGCTTTCCTCTATTATTGATTCAATAATCTTTTAGGCTTAGACTCATTATTAGACCTATCAAATATTTAATTAATCATTATTATACATATAGGTTAAAAATACTCCACAATACGCGATCCTATTATATATTATATAATTCTTTCTAAGGTTGAGTTTTAATCAAATTTAGTATATGATGTCGAACAGGAGTGTAAAAAAAAACAATTTAATCTGTTGCTGAACTTAACTAAGATATTGATCAACTTCTCCTTTTTTATTAAATTAATAATTTTTTTTGCTTTTTTCTAAAATTATCTGTTTTTTTTGATACAATTATCAAGAAAAACTGTTGAGGGTTTTTAAAAAGTTGTGGCCAATTTTTAGGACTATTTCAACTAATTTATAAATAGAACATTAATGAAACCATCATATCTACTTCTCAAATTCTCAAGAGAATTCCTATTTATACCTCCCATAATTATATTTTAATTTAATTTCATTAATTGAAGGGCTCCAAATATAACCTATTCTTATTCCAAATGGTAGCAGACGGGGAACTAAAGACAGCATAAACCCATTTTTATGGATATAGATTACTTGACTTTATCCTATATGAATTAATTTCTTTTAATTGACCTATATTTTTTCTAGGGCTTTTGTATTTTGATAGTTTTTTTGCGATTTAGTAAAAATTAAAAATATATCCTAATATATTTTTTTTAATAAGAGGGTTTAGGTCACTAAGTTTGATATTTCATTACTGAACTCCTTTACATTTAAATAAACTAATATGCATAGCATAGAAGAAAATAATTAGGAATTGTTAAAAGTCCAGTCTGAGATAATATCAAAAAAGCTTGAGTTTATTACCATAGCAAAATTAAGTTTAATTTAATTTTTATCATTTATTAATAATTTATTTATTAAAAATGATATTTTAAACGGTAGTGGAGAAACAAAATTATTGAACGAAGATTAAACCAAAATAAAATATGAGCCAAGAAGAGAAAATATAGAAGTAGTAATTAAATAAGAAAATTATGGAAGGGAAATCCCATTAAGCAAATTATTTCCTTCAATTCCATCTAAAACGAAATTTCGTCCACTTACCATTCTAAGCCACATATATAAATCCGTAAAATAAGATTCCTACCTAACTTAAAAACTACATGATGGGATGGCTCAGTCAAGAGCAAGCAGGATTTGTACCAAAATCATTCGGTCAGATTAATATACTACATCTTATCGATCGTATAACCGCGTACTCAAAAAGACAAGATGAACTATTTATTTATTGATTTCAACAATTTGTTTTTAATACTGTTAACAGCGAATACTAGATCAGATTCTTAAATAAAAAGAAGTTCTAGACATAAATAACAATGATTTCCTATAAGTGCCGTTCTGAAATGGTGTTATCCAAGGATCGTCTTTGTCATCTCTGCTATTCAATATCTAACTTGAGAGAATTCTATCTATACTCAAGTCACAAATTTAGCCAGGTTATTCATGCAATCGCTAGCTGTGATTAAATAATAAAACTAGATAATTTTTCAATCTCTATGGATAAATATGCAAAAATAATTCGCTATAAATAAATAAAAAAGAAATCTGGAATTAAGCTCATAAATAATCAAAGTAAAATTAAATCTGAGGACCTCTTTTGATACTCTTCAGTAGAGTATTACAAGTATAAGTATTTGGCCATAAAATTTAATTGTTTCTGTAAAATATTACCATAAATAACAAAAGAAAAAAAAGTATTTATATGTAGACATAAAAGTTGCTATGGATCTCAAAAGGATTCGGTTTTTAATTTCGAATGTAAATAAGAATTCGATAAGTACTAAGATAAGAAGAAAAGCAAAAAAACTAATAAGAAGAGAGCTATTGAACTCAATTTAAGAACACAGTGAAACCAAATGAATTTAAAATGTTTAAATGTTAATAATAAAGTAATAATTATAAGTGTTATATATAAACTAAAGAATGAAATGAAAGTAATTCAAAATCTTGAATAAAATTAAAGAAAAATATTCTGAAAAAGCTTTAAGTATTGCTCATTTTATGGACATTGGGAACAAATCATTGATCAATACATTTTTAGAAAAGGATTGGGAGCCAAAGAGTTTGCTCCTCTATAAATAAGGCTTTTTCGAGACATTTATTTAAGCCTTGCTCTCTATAAACTCATTAGTTTCAATTACTCAAATAAAGAATATATGATTTTGATGAAGGAAGAGAGCGTAGAAGTGCTCAACTCTCAAATTTATTAGAGTACGATAAAGAAAAGAAGAAATAAATATTTTAGGTTGAAATATTTTGTTGATGTCTTACTTTTTGATTTTAAATTCTAATATAAATATTACAAATTTATGTTAGAAATCAATACTATTAATTGCTTTTTTTGATTCATTATTAATAATCAAAAAGTATTAATGTTTTTAATTTTGCTCAGGCTTACTAAATTTCTTATTTTTCACATTAATTTTTAATTTTTTCTTTTTGCAATTTAACCTAAATATACTGAGGCAATTTCTCCTTCTGGGAAATGGGATTTTTCTTTTATCTTTAATTCCAATTTGTTTTTATTTATCTATTCTATTTCTGGATGAGGGCTCTGAAGAAATAATAAATTTTATAAATCTGGACGAAGCTTTTGGTGAATGTCAGGCCTCCTTAGGATTTATGGGTGATTTCTGTCTCTTTGTTCACCATATACATAAGAACGACAAACCAAGAAGAGCAAGATAAGGAGTAAAATTAATGGAGCTTCTAATTATTTACAACTTTGAGTATTAACAAAGCCTTCAAATCTAAAAAAGAGAATTAAATCTATAATGGGAGAAATTAGAAAAAACTTATGAGCAGGCAAGAAGCTAGGCATAGTTCATTATTTAAAAATATAGGATATATAAAGAAAGCTAAAGAGCGCAAGGAAGAGCAACGTTTAAAGCTCTTGAAATTTTGAACAAGCTTATGAATTACTCTTATTTCATCATATAAAACTCATCTTTCCTCTTCTTTTATTGGGATAGATCTTATCTCCAATAGATAATAAAAACAAAAAAACTTTTTGTAGGCTAATACAATATGATTAACTAAATATGAAAGTATACTTATATAAATACAATATCAATTAATAGTATTATGAATCATCAATTTTTTTTAAATAAATCTAATTCATCTTGTAAAATTCTTATTAAGGTAGTTAATTTTTCATAATAATTGTATGATAACATAGTATTCATTTTTATTTTTTTCGCAATGATCGAANAATAATTATAAGTGTTATATATAAACTAAAGAATGAAATGAAAGTAATTCAAAATCTTGAATAAAATTAAAGAAAAATATTCTGAAAAAGCTTTAAGTATTGCTCATTTTATGGACATTGGGAACAAATCATTGATCAATACATTTTTAGAAAAGGATTGGGAGCCAAAGAGTTTGCTCCTCTATAAATAAGGCTTTTTCGAGACATTTATTTAAGCCTTGCTCTCTATAAACTCATTAGTTTCAATTACTCAAATAAAGAATATATGATTTTGATGAAGGAAGAGAGCGTAGAAGTGCTCAACTCTCAAATTTATTAGAGTACGATAAAGAAAAGAAGAAATAAATATTTTAGGTTGAAATATTTTGTTGATGTCTTACTTTTTGATTTTAAATTCTAATATAAATATTACAAATTTATGTTAGAAATCAATACTATTAATTGCTTTTTTTGATTCATTATTAATAATCAAAAAGTATTAATGTTTTTAATTTTGCTCAGGCTTACTAAATTTCTTATTTTTCACATTAATTTTTAATTTTTTCTTTTTGCAATTTAACCTAAATATACTGAGGCAATTTCTCCTTCTGGGAAATGGGATTTTTCTTTTATCTTTAATTCCAATTTGTTTTTATTTATCTATTCTATTTCTGGATGAGGGCTCTGAAGAAATAATAAATTTTATAAATCTGGACGAAGCTTTTGGTGAATGTCAGGCCTCCTTAGGATTTATGGGTGATTTCTGTCTCTTTGTTCACCATATACATAAGAACGACAAACCAAGAAGAGCAAGATAAGGAGTAAAATTAATGGAGCTTCTAATTATTTACAACTTTGAGTATTAACAAAGCCTTCAAATCTAAAAAAGAGAATTAAATCTATAATGGGAGAAATTAGAAAAAACTTATGAGCAGGCAAGAAGCTAGGCATAGTTCATTATTTAAAAATATAGGATATATAAAGAAAGCTAAAGAGCGCAAGGAAGAGCAACGTTTAAAGCTCTTGAAATTTTGAACAAGCTTATGAATTACTCTTATTTCATCATATAAAACTCATCTTTCCTCTTCTTTTATTGGGATAGATCTTATCTCCAATAGATAATAAAAACAAAAAAACTTTTTGTAGGCTAATACAATATGATTAACTAAATATGAAAGTATACTTATATAAATACAATATCAATTAATAGTATTATGAATCATCAATTTTTTTTAAATAAATCTAATTCATCTTGTAAAATTCTTATTAAGGTAGTTAATTTTTCATAATAATTGTATGATAACATAGTATTCATTTTTATTTTTTTCGCAATGATCGAACTATATAAGTAGCTAATTAGGCTGATGAATTATTACAATTCATTACTAATTAGCTGAGGCACAATCTGAAATAACTTATTAGAAATATTTATTATAATAATTTTTTATTAATTGTTTTTGAAAAATAAACTGTTTCCTTAAACAAGAATAACAATTAAAAATCTTTGCCATTATTTAATAAAGAAAATATGAACAAATGATATAAATTAATATTTACTTTATCTTGATTGATACATGAAACTCTCTCTTTTTAAAAAATACTTTCAGAACTATTTTTACAATAACAATTTATTAATGAATCAGAGCTTACTTAATCAATTGTAATTATTAAAGTACTTTGATTAGCTTAATTTATCAAAAAAAGTAGATAAGTACAATATTTTATTTGAAATATTTTTAGTTTTAAAAGACCTGAAAAAGAATTTTTGCAATATTTTAGAATTTAATATATTAGTTGTGGCTTCTTAAATAACATTTAAAATTATGTAATAAATTATCCATAGTTGTGTTTTATAATAATCTAAATTATTTTATGGAACACATAATTAGTACGTTGAAAAAGAAAATACAACATTAAATTAGTATTTTTAATAAAAAAATGAATGTTTTGGGAGAGGATATGATAAAAAAAGAAAAAAATCATTAATAAAACAAATTTGATATGAAGAAAATTTGAAATAAAAAATTAAGGTTGTCATCAACTTTACGCTTAGAAAAGCTTAAAACGAATAGAATACCATCTGGTGTATAAAAGCCTTTATTGTTAAGATTCAAAGTTGCTAGTTATGTCTCAGGAGTTATAAATGGGTTAGGGAAGAAATGATTAGCAAAATGAAGTAGTACGATATGATAGGAAGGAGATTTAAACAGAAGGTTAAGATGGTAATACATCTGAAAGAATGACTGTTAAAAGAGAAGGTGAAGATGCAACATCTGAAAGAATTGCTGTAAAGAGAGAAGGTGAAGATGCAACATCTGAAAGAATTGCTGTTAAAAGAGAAGGTGAAGATGCAACATCTGAAAGAATTGCTGTAAAGAGAGAAGGTGAAGATGCAACATCTGAAAGAATTGCTGTTAAAAGAGAAGGTGAAGATGCAACATCTGAAAGAATTGCTGTTAAAAGAGAAGGTGAAGATGCAACATCTGAAAGAATTGCTGTTAAAAGAGAAGGTGAAGATGCAACATCTGAAAGAATTGCTGTTAAAAGAGAAGGTGAAGATGCAACATCTGAAAGAATTGCTGTTAAAAGAGAAGGTGAAGATGCAACATCTGAAAGAATTGCTGTTAAAAGAGAAGGTGAAGATGCAACATCTGAAAGAATTGCTGTTAAAAGAGAAGGTGAAGATGCAACATCTGAAAGAATTGCTGTTAAAAGAGAAGGTGAAGATGCAACATCTGAAAGAATTGCTGTTAAGAGAGAAGGTGAAGACACAACATCTGAAAGAATTGCTGTTAAAAGAGAAGGTGAAGACACAACATCTGAAAGAATTGCTGTTAAAAGAGAAGGTGAAGATACAACATCTGAAAGAATTGCTGTTAAAAGAGAAGGTGAAGATGCAACATCTGAAAGAATTGCTGTTAAAAGAGAAGGTGAAGATGCAACATCTGAAAGAATTGCTGTTAAAAGAGAAGGTGAAGATACAACATCTGAAAGAATTGCTGTTAAAAGAGAAGGTGAAGATGCAACATCTGAAAGAATTGCTGTTAAAAGAGAAGGTGAAGATGCAACATCTGAAAGAATTGCTGTTAAAAGAGAAGGTGAAGATACAACATCTGAAAGAATTGCTGTTAAAAGAGAAGGTGAAGATGCAACATCTGAAAGAATTGCTGTTAAAAGAGAAGGTGAAGATGCAACATCTGAAAGAATTGCTGTTAAAAGAGAAGGTGAAGATACAACATCTGAAAGAATTGCTGTTAAAAGAGAAGGTGAAGATGCAACATCTGAAAGAATTGCTGTTAAAAGAGAAGGTGAAGATGCAACATCTGAAAGAATTGCTGTTAAAAGAGAAGGTGAAGATACAACATCTGAAAGAATTGCTGTTAAAAGAGAAGGTGAAGATGCAACATCTGAAAGAATTGCTGTTAAAAGAGAAGGTGAAGATGCAACATCTGAAAGAATTGCTGTTAAAAGAGAAGGTGAAGATACAACATCTGAAAGAATTGCTGTTAAAAGAGAAGGTGAAGATGCAACATCTGAAAGAATTGCTGTTAAAAGAGAAGGTGAAGATGCAACATCTGAAAGAATTGCTGTTAAAAGAGAAGGTGAAGATACAACATCTGAAAGAATTGCTGTTAAAAGAGAAGGTGAAGATGCAACATCTGAAAGAATTGCTGTTAAAAGAGAAGGTGAAGATGCAACATCTGAAAGAATTGCTGTTAAAAGAGAAGGTGAAGATACAACATCTGAAAGAATTGCTGTTAAAAGAGAAGGTGAAGATGCAACATCTGAAAGAATTGCTGTTAAAAGAGAAGGTGAAGATGCAACATCTGAAAGAATTGCTGTTAAAAGAGAAGGTGAAGATACAACATCTGAAAGAATTGCTGTTAAAAGAGAAGGTGAAGATGCAACATCTGAAAGAATTGCTGTTAAAAGAGAAGGTGAAGATGCAACATCTGAAAGAATTGCTGTTAAAAGAGAAGGTGAAGATACAACATCTGAAAGAATTGCTGTTAAAAGAGAAGGTGAAGATGCAACATCTGAAAGAATTGCTGTTAAAAGAGAAGGTGAAGATGCAACATCTGAAAGAATTGCTGTTAAAAGAGAAGGTGAAGACACAACATCTGAAAGAATTGCTGTTAAAAGAGAAGGTGAAGATACAACATCTGAAAGAATTGCTGTAAAGAGAGAAGGTGAAGATGCAACATCTGAAAGAATTGCTGTTAAAAGAGAAGGTGAAGATGCAACATCTGAAAGAATTGCTGTAAAGAGAGAAGGTGAAGATAATCCTTCACCAAGTAAAACCGAAACCAATGAACAAGAATTAAATCAAACATTACATGCTGAAGCAACAAACCAAAAAAGAGAAAATTTAGAATTAGAAATTAATAGTGAAACAGAAGTCTTAAAAAATTAAGATAATTATTCAATAGTCTTGCTTTCATTTCCAATCATTATTATGTTATTAGAATGATTGATTTATACGTATAACCAAATATATTATTAAATAAATTTCTTTATTGGTGATATAAGTTTAATTAAATACAGATTTGAATGAAATTTCAGAATAATTAATTTAAAACTATCAAAATTTCACTTTTAAAGAGATTCACATATATCTAAATAAAATAAATTTTATTATTAAAAAACCTATTAATGTTTTTGACATGTTTGCCTTGGTGATTGCATTATTTGTTTATCCTAAAGGTATTTTTTTATGTAATTTTAATATATACCTGATAATAACATATTTTAACCTATTCTGGTATTAGTACAAATCAACAATATAAACTCTTACTACATTACTATATTAATGGGCTATTTTAAAGCACATTTTATTGCATAATCCATTCGCTTGCAGTTTCTTCCTTTTTTATTTAAGTTACTTTGATCAAATTATTAATCATTTTTAATCACTAATATCCAACTTAAGCACTTCCTCTGGTGACTTTAAAAAACTATTTGAAATGTACTTCGATAATTTATGATATTTACAAAGAAGCATTTTTGATATATTAGAAATAAGTAGAATATTAAATATAAATATTTCAGATAATTACTTTTAAGGAATTTTTCTTCTTTATTCAAACATGGCGCGCTATTTATAGAAGATTGATATCTAGAAAATAAAAGTCCATTTGATAATATTATAAGATAAAAAATTCCAATCAATCTTCAAAGAAAATTTATTATAAAAATAATGATTTAGTAGTTTGAAATTGATAAAATACCTGAAGCTTAGTTAATTATATATATGTAAATTGTTTTTTTAATTCAAATGAACCATTTTTTGTGATAAAAATTTTACTTATAAATTCAGAACCATTTTTTGTTTGGGAATCATTAATAATTATAATGATAATAATAACAATAT